>VXBJ01001545.1:183344-321439 GCA_013400055.1 Nycticryphes semicollaris | reverse complement strand
ACAAATGATGATAACATCCACTTATGACTCTGAAATAATTAATTAATAGGGACAAAATGAAGATTCCAATCTAAAAAACCCCACACCCAAGCCCTTTGCAAATTGACAATGTTTTTATGTATTTTCATTATTAAGTAGTTATTCTAAGGACCAACATTACTTTTGGCCTTTAGGAATTTTATTTAAATAATCTCCATATCGTTTGACAACGTTTATTCTACATACCTTTAAGAAAAATTGACTGGTTCGTGACTGGAATGGCATCAAAGTAATAGCCACACCCTATGATTTAGCAGTTTAATCCATACTGTTCTTTGTTAAGATCAGAATGCTAATACCTCCAAACTTAGAGATTTACATACCACAGCACATGGGATCAAGACAATCTATTCTCCCTTTCCAAATCACACTTCAAATATTGCCAGGGTGCTTGTACAAACCAACCACTGTTCATTCATATAAACCCATAGCTACATAATTCCACGTGCAGTGGAGGTGTGCATTATTGTGCTAGGGGAATGATTACTGTCTTGAAATTAGTACATACACATGAGAAAGTAGACAGATAAAGCACAGAAATTAGTCTGCTATTTACAGAGGGCTTAGAGGGAGAAGAACAATCATGCTCTGTTTCTGTTTCTTCCATTAATATAGAATTATTACTATAGTCAATAAGTCCATCAGCTAGATTAATTATTCAGAGGAATTCAATAATAATAAAGACATCATATTGTATAATGCTGTTGCATTGAAACATGACTTGCACTAGGTGGTAGTATGAACTTGCGCCTCGTGAGAAAATGGTCTGGGATTAACAGTAATAGTTGTGATACTCAATAAAATATCTGCAGCACTTCTTCCTTTAACCTAGGAGAAGCTACTATGCTGAACACAGTAGTGAATAACAGAAAAATTGAGAGATTTTTCATAAATAAAACTTCCAAAACAGAAATACAATTTGACCTTGTATCTTATTTATGCCTGTACATCTACAACCAAACACATATGATTTATCTTAATGATTCCCTAATATATACAAGCTAAATACAGCCAAGAAGCAAAATCTGAATAAATTCTAATCTTTTTTTCCAGTCAATCCTTTTTTGGCTCCTTCAGAAAGATTTTTTTCATTTTGTGTTTTCTTAATTTGCTCGCTTATTCTAGGGATCTTTTCTTTTTCTGTTTGTTTGCCTCACTTAGCTGTAAGCCTTAGCACCATTTTTTCCTAGACATCTTTCAGATGCTTATGCTAACAGATTTTTCAAAATCGCCCACTAGAGAGCACCACCATCAAACACAGAAAAAACCAAAAGATTTCAGAAATCACCAAAATGGCTCAAATTTACCTCTCTGATGGTAACGCCCCATTGCAGCACTTGCCATTTAGGTTCAGAGACTTTAAAGCAGGTCCCTGGATACCACCCCACATGCATAAGGGCACTAGAACTCAATGCAAGTTTTATATAGATAGGCACAGACATGTTCTTAAAACAAAATATAGCACCTATAAATTTAGAGCCTTCATATTTATTTATGGCACAGAGACATTACATGGCATGGCAGGAGAACTGAAAATCTCATTTCAGTCGCTATCAGGAACCACAAGTGCATGATGAAGGGAGGACAAGTGATGCTCCTGTAGTGGGGCTACAGAGGTATCCCCAGAGGAGTTGAGTGCATCCTTATGACACTTACACATGAACAGAAGCAGAGGAATGTTTCGCAGGCGATGTGTAGGAAGGGGATAAGTGATAAGAGCAGACACCGAGCTCAAGTTCTACGACTAGGAGTGGCTTAGGAGGAGGACGTGCACAGCAGGAGAGGCGAACAAACAAATCAAGGTTGGCATTACTGGCTCAGAGGTGACTGGGGCAGCTCAAAGAGCATAACAAAGTTGTGAAACCAAGTAGAAGAAGAGTCATGTTCACTTCCCTTAGGTAACCAGCTGTGAAGAAAAATCATCAATGAAACAAACAAAAAAAACCCCAACCTGCACTCTCACTGGAAGATATTTCTGAGTATCAGCTGTTATCCATCTCTCTGTCACACTCAGAAATGTAAACCACAACTCTGGCTCCTGGCTATAAATATGCCAGAATCAGTGAAAATAAACACTCATCCAATCGGTATATTTTCTCATTAATTTCATCAAACAAGATAGCACACATAAATAATAATTTTAAAAGAATGCAGTGTGAAGGATCCTTCTGAAGTTTCCAGGGAAATTACCTCAATCAACAGATTAGTGAAAATAATTTAAATATGGTTGTCTCCAACTATCTTCAATACAATTATTTAAATCAAATGGTTCACGCTAGTGCTTCTCAGAAAATACTCAAGCAAATATCTGTCTACATATAGATTTATATATCTATCTAAAAGAAACCAGACATATTTGAAGGTCATATTACTCTGGGTCTGATTTATTCCTGTTGAACTGAATCTATGTAAATAGAACTTTTTACACCCTTGGAGGATTCAAATAACCCAAATTGTAATTCTCTACCGGATAGAAGATACTTACATATGTCACATGTATGTGTACACTTGTATATGCCACTTCAAAGATCTCAAATGTACTGGTACATACTTATGTCCTAAACTCTAACAGCAACATGCAACAGCCATTTGTGGGTATATGGTTGTATGCAAATATTGCTATCCAATTGCGAACACTCCTAGGCTCGATTTAATTTCATTTATTTTAAATATGGTGCTTCTGTAGAATATGAACTCCACTGAGTAGCACCATTTTGTTTTCAAACAGGATCTGCTTCGCTACCAGATTGGTGGTTTTCAGGGATTTCTCCTTTTTTTTTTTTGAGCAAGTTAACATGCAATTCCTCACTGTGATTTCTGCAAGGAAATAAAGCATTACAAATTTATTATACGGTCATGGGGAGCAGCAAAGTGTAGCTCATCTCATCTAAGCCTTAATTCCAATTCTAAAAAAATTCAGCCAGCTCTAACTTTTCATACGTGAGACCAGCAGTATAAACGAGAATAAATGTCATAGAAGAAACGTCATGAAACAGTAAATATAAAGGGACAAAACCACCAGACCAGTTGTCATCTCTGATTCCCTTAAATCCTCCTAAGAGATGCTGCAGCATAGTTTTACCTAGAGAATCCCATTAACTGCTGACAGCTAACGGGGCAGGCAGCAATGACCGGCTGTCAGCTGTCTAACACTTTACTTGGTTCGTCGTCGCTGTCTGTCTCTGCTTCCTCCATCCCTCCTCTTCATTTCAGCCAGCAGCTGCACCAGCATCAAGACCTGTCCCTTCCATGCCTCTACAGCAGTAGCCTCTAGGTGCTCCTGCGGTGCAGTAACCGGCAATAAGGGTGACAGAAATGACACTATAAAATGGAGTTACAAAGCGCTTGCAAAATTGCCTTCAATTTAATGAGCCTCTATATTAACTTTTGAGCTTTTTTCTTCTGCATAAAATATGTACAGATGGTTGTTGAACCTGTCCTGAGTAGTAAAATGCTTGCTCTGTGGAGGTGTTTCTACAACTGTAATCATACTTATTAGTTTCATAGGAAATTCCAAGCACATTTCAAGACCCAAACCATCACGTTCAATTCACAAGAGTGTCTTGCGCTGATTAATACACACCTGTTATATTTTATTATAATTTCTAAACCCTCATTAAGTGTTTCAGTACTTCAGACCCTTAGATACCTTTTTGAAATTAGTATCTGATAATAAAAACTACTTGCAAATTATTTTTAAGTAGACGATTTAAAGTATTTTCCCTTTAGGCAGCTAGTGAGTTGATCTGAAAATGCCAGTATTAATAAAATGATACCTCCATGGTAGTCCCAGCATCTCACGGGCTCTGAACCCCACAGAGACCCATTGTGTCTCAGGTGTGGAGCTTTGAGTTAGTGCAAGCTCAAGAGGTGAGAATTGATGACTTAGTCACCTTTGCTCTAATTTAGGAAGATCAGCTGCAAGTAGCTTGTCAAGGTATTCATGTACACAGCCGGGTATTTTGCAACCCTTCAAGCAAAGCTTCCTAGGAACATCAGTAATACAAACTGGTAATAAAAACAGAAAACAGAGTGTATTCTCAGTGCTACCATCTTTTATGCTTAATTTATCCTTTCCCGAAACACCATTTGGCAACAGCATCATTTGCAACCAGCAAACGTCCTCTCTTCTGAAGGCAAGAAATTAGGAGGCCAAGTTTGCACTACACTAAAGCCAAGCCTCTTCAAGTCATCTATTGATCTACTCTCCAATCTAAAACGCAACTGGAAAAGTGATGTTCCTAGTAATTTACTTTCAGTTTTACTGATAAAATGCCTGCATATATCAGTCTAATAGGGTTAACTAATGAGGGAAACTAATAATTAATGCATTGTTCACAGGCTATACTATTTTAAGGCAATAATGGATTAGTGGTGCTGCTCAGCAATGCAATGAAAGCATGTGAACTAGCAAGCATTCCTTCCTGAGGCTGACAATCCAGATGAATCATCACATATAATAGGGATCAGCATCTTCACAAACCAACTGAAACTATGGGTAGACATGCTGATATTCACACATTAACCTACCTCATTCTGGAAGGACACCTCAGCTACTCAGGGAGCCCTCTGATAAAATGAGATCCTGATCACAAAATATAGTAATTTTTGAGAGATATTACCCTTTTTAATCAATCTGAGTGTATATATTGCATCAGTTTGAGGTACATGAGCATTTATAGCACAGGCAGGCAGTACTTCAGGGTTTGTTCCTGCTGCTGTCTCAGTACCATTTTCAGGACTGTTCTGAAGCTGTTCATCATTAGCATTTTTTATTTATGGGCAGGGCATGAGGAATATTTCATTAATAAAAGAAATTAATTTATCCTCTAATGGAATACCGAGCATGCCATGACTTCTTTGGCCATTGTGAACGGTAGTCTTGCAGGTGCTCTGCGCAGACTGGGAGGGCTGTAATTGCCTCTCGTTGGGTCCCAGAGCTCCCTGTAATCACCATTTACATAATGGAGAAAAAGATTGTGTAAATCTTGAAAACACATACCTACCTCGCTCGCTGCCTACATATTCTGTAGTTGTCTGAAGACAATTCTCTCTTTTTATCACTTGAATGACTTAATTTCAGTGGCATTAAAAATTATTCCCAGTAAGTAGCTTATTCATGTGTCGTACAGGCTCACATGCACAGAGTTCAGTAAACATGTTAAAAGGCAGATGTGAGCCTAGTGAATAAGAACAAGTAATCTAGTTTATTAAATTTCAGGAGTTTGTAAAGTATTACTGCAAGGTATAAGAAAAGTTTCAGTGATGAAATTCTACTGGGATAAAGGGTGCAGCAGAGAAAATAAATAAAGGCAAACCAAAGAACTCCTGAAGTGCCATTTCCCCTATATTTAAGCGCCAGTAAATGCACTTCCAGTTATTATAACAAGTGTTATACACTAAAAAGGCCTTTGACTTCCTTATTGCCTTCATTTTGTGTTATAAATTGTAAATTTAAAAAAAAAAAAAATAACCTCCCCAAAAACTATTAGCTTATCCCACCTGGTAAATTTTATATTTTATAGCAAAGAGTATTATTACTTTATAGCAGCTAGAGGAAGGCCAAGAAAAACCAAACCTTTTGAAGTGTATTTTCAAGGCTAGCAGGAAATCTCTCAGATAAGCAAAAGAGCTGTTTTTCTCAGAACCCATGAAGCTGCCAGCGATGAGTTTGGCCTTTGGTTTCTTGGCCAATCGCTCCATCTTCTCAGGCCAGGCTCAGTAAGATCACTAGGCTCAGCCAGGAGGTGATAGAGCAGTCTGGCTGGAGACCCCTTACTTTTTAACCCGTCCGATGCAGGCTCTGACTGCTGCTCATACCCCAGTAGCACCAAGGACTTTGAAAACCAAATATGACTGGCCTGGCTGATGGCACGTGCTCACCCTGAATGAGTGGTTGAAGCTCCCCTTTGCCTGGATGTAGGATCAGCCCATCATGTCTATGCTGCCTATGAATAACAGAGCCTGGCACAGTAATCCAGCAGGGAAACACTGCAGTGGAGCAAGACGAAGTAGTTTGTCCCTGTGGTGGCAGTGGTCCTGCCAAGAGTCTGGCAAAGGCTGATCCTGAGTGCACAGCCAGCCCAGGCGTCATTTGGCTCTCGCCTCTTGTAACTGTCAATAAATTCTGGCTTTGATCATTAGATGTTTTACATTAATTTCAACCAACCTAAACTGTAGTCTGGCTGATAGTGACAGAAAGCACATGATGATTGTTCAAAACGTTTACACATACGTTGTGCATTGCTAATGTTGCAAATGACAAGAATAATCAGTGCTGCCTTCTTTTGCATATGCCAGCATTGCTCTGATCAGATAGCTGAGTCTCAGTATCCTCTCCCCTGGACACGAGACAGGGACAGACACAGGCACAGCGCAGAGCACATCTAACATGCTCCAACATGTCTGGCCTCCTCTGCACACACAAACTGACTGCACGCTGCAGCTATAACATGTGCCCTCAGGAGGCTGAGGAGGACTAATAGCCAAGAAGCCCTTATTTGCCACTGGAAGAATTTACCCTTCTGTCACATAGTTGTTAAAATGCAGCTTAGAAGGATGCCTAATAGCAAGTTCATTTCATAAGATCTGACTATTAAATAACCCCCCAAAAAGCACAGCTCTCTAAAAACCTGAGGCCTGCATGCTGCAATCATCTACAACCCATGCGTTCACAAACCTCCCAAGTGGCTTTCAGAAGTACAAAGCCCATACAGAAACCAGTCCTAGAACTTTTCACTCTCCAGTTCTTTACACTTAGCCTTTAGTGCTCGTCCAGTAGCAGATCAATGAAGTATTACTGAAATCTGGCATCTTCTTCAGACATTCGTATGCACCTCAAATACAAACCACAACTATACGCAGCCCAAAATCACTACTGCAATGCTGGCTTCTCCCCTTGCTTATTGAAAACAAGAGCTTCAGCTGACTTAAAAAGAGGTTGGGCTGGACTGACATTATGAAATACTCCAGTTAAACTTACTAGGTCTAACCTGTGTGGTAGTGCCTTTACATGCTGCGTGCCAGGCCGATTGCAACATCCCGCTCCTACGTTCCTTGGGTTTAAAATGACTTTGTGCTTTGCAACCCTGCCTCATAACTCGCATTTGGGGTAGCCCTTTAAGGAGGTTTCTCTGTTCCTCATGACTGTTTTCTTCACAATTAAAAAAAAAAAAAAAAAAAAATCTATGTTTATCCCACTTCAAAGCCAAAAGGCTTAAAATTGAAATGGTGATAATTTTTCTAAAGTCACATTGAAGGGGATACTGATTTAGCTGGCCTGAAAAATAAATGGATGCCTTCCTGCAGCTTTTTTGTTACATCACTTACAGAAAGAAGCTATAAATTAGTTACTTTTCTTCATAGGCTACCCTGTATTGGCTGGCCCCTCTCAAATGAGAGACCTTCCAAAAACAGCAAAGGGAAGAGGCAGTGCTTCATTAAAACCTGATTTAATTCCACTAGCAGCCCACAAATTATTAAATTTACGACGGCATTCTCAAAGTACGCTAAAAAGCCAAAGTCGCTGAAGAAAGAGCAGTATTCAAAAGCAAAATAAAGAAGCCTTCCTGTTTACAAAGTCTTGTGTCACAAGTAAATATGATAAAAGGTTATTCCTTGTGTAAGTCACCCCTTTGTACAGGGAGCGGCAGAGCTGGAGAGAGGCTCCAAGCAAACCTTGGGAACCAGCCACGTACAGCAGCTTCTGCCAGCCCTTTTCCAGGGGTCCTTCTCATGAGGAAATATACAGATCATCATGTGCCTTCGGTGCACAGCACCACATTCAAACCTCCTCTCCTGACAAGACACACACACATCAGGAAAAAAACCCACAGACCTGCCATCAGGCTGCCTTGCACAGAGGGAAAACAATACATGGTTTTACTCAACTAACGCGTGTGTTGCCACACCACAAGTAGTTAAGAACCTAAAGATAGTGACACAAACATAAACACCACCCTGATGTAAACCTCCTGTACTCGATGGAAGTTAAAGGAAGCGTGATGGAACAGAACCAGCGCTTGCAAAATAACAACCAAACCCACATAAACCGGGCCACGTATCACATCAAAGGCCTGATATGAAACCACTTAATTATTTTGTTAGGTGTCTCTATTTAAAAGCAGCCAACAGCTTGTACGAATTAATATCATCCTATTGACTTTGTCATCCATTTTTAAAGATGGAGCGTTCTGCTCTGGCAATTACTGTCTTTTAATGGTTTGAGAAAAGTGAGAAAGAAGACTATTAAAAATGTGATTGAGATTCACCAGAGGAAGTCTGGTGAATATCTATATCCCTATCTGTAGTCTTCTCTTTCAGAAATAAGTACATAAAATGATTTTATCAACATTTAAAAAATAATAATTTAGCCATCCTGCAAGCTGATGTTACTTGTTTAATATAAAATGTCTTCTTTAAATTCAGACAGAAGCAGCAACTAAAAAAAAATATAGCGCTTCTAAAAGGCATTAGTTCAGTAATTATGCTACCAGATAGGGATTTGTCCCAATTATCTCATAAAGGGTGGCTTCCTATTTTACTAATAACAACCAGCTTTAATTAACACAATCAAAAATTCAGAAATATAAAATCAAACGCCCTCAGATAGAGCTTCTGTCCCACCACTTCATGTAATCTTTAAACCATATAACAAAATTCATCATGATCAATTACAATTAATTTACCGCAGCCTTCTACAGGGCTTTGGAAAACAACTCTGATTAGAATCTCTATTCCATGTTTTCCCATTAATCTGTGAAATCCATTTTACCTGGTATTTAATTCTCTTTGCTTGAAATAATTTCTGACTTTTCAAAAAAGACTTTTCAATAAACTTTTCTTGCAAGATGGCTAACCAGAAAAAGAAAGAAATGGCAATTGGTTAGGAAAAAACCCAAAAGTTACATATTTCTTTCATTTTATTGCAGTGTAGTTAACTGATTTAGATCTTGAAATTTAGATCAACACACGTAGTGTCCGTAGGCCTTAAAATACCTTGCTGGAACAATTTTAAATTTTCTATTTGTATCATTCAGTTCCCTAATTTGTACTTTTAAATTCAGTGCTGTCCTCAGAATATACATCAAGCACAAGAGTGTTTTATCACAGAAATGACGAAAAGCTAACTCCCTTTGAATTCTGTTTGCCACAAACTGAGACATAACTGCAGAAATAAATTTATTTTGTGTATTAAGACACAAATTTCAGACCCTACTTGGTGTAATTAGTCTAATCAGTGATTCTGACCCACTGCATGTGTTTCGGATATGTAGCCTAGACCCTTACCATCTGCAAGTAGCTGCTGTAAAGACAAGCACAACATATTACTAATCAGATAGTTATTAGTAAGAGCTTCATTATTATGTGAAAATACTAAAATATGTGTCTTCAAGCTAGAAAGCTTGAACTCACTAACACAGCTTGAATGTTTTGTCTTCTCTAAACTCTTCCAAGGAGAGGGATATTTTATCAAACTGGTGACCAGGCAAGACAGGACTTCTCGCTTTAGGCAATAGAAAGCCAGATGAAGCTCAGGGGAATATTTCCTGCACTATTTCTTGTGAAGTCTAATCATTCCTCACCTATCTTCTCAGGAGTGCCAGTGTATTGTTAACCCAGCCAGAAGGCTGGTAAACAGAGAGGTAAGCAGTGAATAAAGGATGGCTAATTGCACACTCACATCCTTGAAAATACATATTACTATGAGAAGAGCAAGTAGGAACCAACACTCTAAACAACTTTTTCAATCTACTTTGATTACTGGGATAAAACATAGGAGCATTACAGATCAAATCTCATACTATCTCCAGGCTCACCTCAGGAAGTACAAGAGAAAAACTGGGGCTTCCATAGGAGGTACAAATAAGTCATGCAACAGCTGTAAGTTTAAATGGTATTAAAATTCAAAGCCAGTGGAATTTAATATTTGGTGCTCTCTCTTTAGCTAAGAAGTATTTTATTCTTTGCGTGATCCCATTGGGATTGGCATCAATAAAAGTATTAGAAACTGGATCATAATGAAGAAACAGCTGAAAGGAATAATAATCCTTTCATATCTATTTCAGCAGCCAAGCAGAGTGGAAATAATAAAAAAATACTTGCTGGTATTTAAGGTTTATTATTCAAAAGTGTTACTTCCTTAGGGAGGGCCTTACAACTGATGTGCAGGGAAAGGTGACATTCACATTACTGTTACCATTTACGATAAAAATTATTCATACACTACCCAAAACTGAATTTCACACCCCACAATATGCAGAAGTAGGTAAATTAGCAGGGCCCTGCCCAGAAAGTTTACTCTCCAAGTTAAGACACCACAAGTGGGTACAATTACAATTAAAAAATAAAAAGAAAGGGGAAAAAATAGCCTAAATAGCCCTGAACAATAGCTTAAGTGAATTATCCCTATAAGTCCTATTTTTTATCATATTTTATGTATTTTGTACCTCATCACCTAAATTCCTCTCTTACAGATGTTGCCATAGAAGGGAGAGAATGCATAAGGTCAGGTTTGAGCTGGAGAAAGCACATTCTTCCACTTTTGGCCACTTAGTCCCTCAAGAAAACATACCTTCATTGACTGTACTTCAGGACACAAGAAAACCTTACTGGTTTTAGTAATGGATGGCAAAAGACTAATGTTCATCTACTCCAGCTGAAGGAATAAGCAGTCATTTCCCCACCTCCCCTGGCACATAAGTCAGCCTAGAAAAGAGATAGGAGTGTGAATGTGGCCTATAAAATGAGTATCATGGAGGAGGCAATTACAAAATGATTTGTTAGTTTTCTTCCATGCTAGTAACAGGGGGCATGAAGCTGGCAGTTCCACACCTCAAACATACAAAAGATGATTCTTCTCACAGTTGCATCACTCCAACGCGCAGCTTATTGATACAGGATGCTGGGTGTGCTACAGCTGTGCACAAGAGTTCAGGAACAGCTTGAACAAGTTCATGGAAGAGAAATTCTCAAGAATTTCTAAGGGTTAGGGAACCAGCACTTTGTGGCTTGCTAGCTCCTGCATAGGTCCCAAATAGTATTGAAGCAGTTAAAGTGACAAGTTTTCTAGAAGCTGACACAGAAGTGCTGACATCTAACAACATTGCTCAACTGTGAGCTTTCCTAGTATTAGTAAACCAGCATAAAAAGCCCTTTTCACACTTGTCTGCTGGAGTAAATCCTCTGACTAATTAATTACAAATATAAAGATGCCTTGCTCTGCCAGTAATTTTGCCTTAAACACCAGAGGAGAGATGTGGTGTCCCACTGACTGCTGAAAGGCAGGTCAACGTCACTACATCACTTCATGCGTTCTGAGGAACACCTAGAAAAGTGAGGTCCAATTGCTGCTGAGTACTAGCTGGAATGATGATTTATAAGAACAGTGTAGTTCATGTCTGCATCTAGGATGTGAGACAATGATGCTGTCATCATAAGCTAAATCAAAAGCCCTTAAATATCTTGTCATTCTATCTTTAACTTGGCAAAGTCACTGAATCTTGTGATCTGAAATCCTTACCACCAGACTGCTGCCGATGTCCAGGTTGCAGCAGGGGGTTCACGTATGGTTTGGGGACTATAATACCAAGTTCCAGAAAGGCTTCTTCATGTAATCTGTAATTCTGATTTCTTGAGCTCCCCAAAGAGTGTATGCATCAAAATACTCTCTATAGGTAAAAATCTATTAATTTAAACTCATGAGAATACTTTATTGAATCAGCTAGGTTAATTTAAAAGTTTGAGTGACCTGCTTCTGCAGTAAACTCTCCTTCAGAAGTTGGAAGAAATTGTGAGGATAGAACAAAGTGAGGTTTTGGTCCAGTATTATACATAATAATAGGAAATCAGCAGCAGGTAATGTAGATTAGATACTAAATTTCTAAATTCTAGTGAATCAGACTGAGTTTTTCTATAAACTTACTTAGACATATTAAAAAACCAGGCATCCACTCTTTTTGAATGTTATAATACATCACCTGAGCATCATATCTGAGCATACCACATGATGCAATGTCACAGCTCTGAGCACTTCTAATTGTCACTGAATCAAGTTTTGGCCAGGACTGAGGATATCTTAGAAGTATAGATTTTTTTCTCAGGGTTTATTTTAACCACTTCTTACAAACACCTGGTCAGGATTTTTGTTTGCTGAATTCTATTGGTAACTGGTTAACTGACCAATTTGCACCCTCACAACATTCTTTAATTATGTGTGCAAAAGATCACTCAAATTCTAATATGAGTAATTCAACGTTTTACTGGACTAACTTAGTCCTGAAGAAATGAAAAGCAAAAACTCACTAAGATACAGGCTAACCTTCCTTCTGAATTTTTTGTTAGGGTTATGGAGCACAGAGATGGAGGATCTATTTGCTTCTCTAGTCTGTATCTGAAATAATTAACCTTTCAAGAAAAAAGAAAGAAAAAGAGCTTAAAAATGTTTTTGTGCCTAGCATTTAAGAATCACTTTAACTCAGTTCATATTTTTATGTGCTAGACACAAGTCCTCAGCCAGTGCAAAGGATTATGTCAAAAGGGAGTCTCCCCTTTCTGTACACCTTTGGTTTAGGAGGTGCCAAAAGTCACCCAACACACTTAAGGGCTTTAACACTGAAATGTTGACTTGCGAGTTGCTCATTTGTGTACACATACAGGAAGAAAGATTTCCAGGGAAGCCTGAGCAGAAATGTTAGCATAATAATATGACAATATAGTACTACGTGAGAAGACATCATTATCAAAAGGCTAAAATTACTGCAATTAATACAATTTAATTATGAAGATTCATGGTGATTGGATGTTCTCTCCTGTTTAAAAATATTTCTCTCATCTTTTTGAAGAAAATTGAGGTAATTAATCCATTGGCAAAATTATAGACAAGAGAACTACAAATGAAGTAATAACAGATAAGAGAATGAGTAATTTGTACTTTTTATCATTTTTCATCCTTCTCTCTTCTTTCTGCCTTTTTTCAGGCAACAGTTTAAACCCTGTGAACATACATGCTGGCTGATCCCACACCACCTTGTTTGCGTCTTGATGTTGTAATTGTAGACTAAGCTATCAAATACGAATTTGAAAATTTTGCTTGAGATTGTAAAGTATTTAAGGCAGGGATCAGCTCCAGGAAGAATGGTTTTGCTATTAAAAAAATCTGGAGTAGGACCCAAAAGATTGGGGCTCTGCTACAGCCTTCTGGTGTGATAAGTCATGAATCCCAGCTCAGCATCCCACTGAGAGAAGCAGCCCAGCTGACAGCAGGAGCCTTGTTCCTGATCCTGAAAGGCTGTGTGTTTGTTCAGTGTTTACTTCCCAGTACTTTTCAGCTTTAAAAGTAATTACTGAAGGATGACAATAACAGCCTATTTGACACTTTGCATTAAACAGGTGGAGTCACAGAGCAACTGGTCTGACCTGGTTCGTGTTATCTCAAATGAAGCATGCCTGACACAAGGAGATCTCTTTTGGCACTACACAGCAAAGTCACAGATGCAGCTGGAAACCCAAGCCTCGTGCAGCAGTGGTGGGGTGAGTGTCCCTCTGCCGCATGCCCTCCTAAGCAGGCACTGTGCTGTGCTGCTCCATTCCAGGCTCCTCAAAGGGTTTCTATAAGGCTTGCTGCAATCAGCTGAGAAGTGGATCCAAAGAACTTGCTCTGAGCCTTGCCAAGGTAAAATGGGATACCTTGGAGACAAGAAGACCTAAGAAACTTAAATAAGGTGCATCCTGATAAGAACTAGGGGAATTTGGTGAGTGGCTGGAGGAGCCTGGAAGCAGGACATGCTTAAACCTGCAGTGGGTTTCATAGAGATGAACCCTTCACTCCTTAAGAATGTATTATTGACTGCAGGGGACTGGAGTGGGGAGGGCAGGAAGGGGATGCAGGGCTCTGTGCAGGACTCATTGGAGGATCAGGGCCTGATATCAGTTTTCTAAGAATGATCTTCTAGCCTTTGAAGGTAAGTTAGTGGTAGTAAGACTACACTTAAAAGGCTTTCCCTTCTTCACCTCAAAGGAAATGACTGGTTCCATTTACTCCAATGCTTACCTGTCAGCTGGTGATTAAGTGACCAAGCAGATCAGGACTGATAAGTATACATCGCTGAGAGCAATGAGCAAAATGTGTTTTCAAGATTTTCTGTATGATCTAGAAACACAGATTGATTGTTCCTGGTTTCTTTCAATACAGTTACTAGATAGAGTAACTTTCCCACTGAATGCTAGAAGAAACTTCACTCTGTAAGAAGATACTGTAACTACTTTAAGAATTTCATTAGCTTGCTCATAAATTGTAGTACTAGAGAAAAAACCAAAAACAACAACAAAAAACCAACACAAAACTTCTGGTTGTCAAGATCAGGAAGGCAATGTTTAAGAGATGCTTAGAGGTTATCCTGCATATGCAAAACCTCCATGGCAAAGAGAAAGAGTCCCAAAGGTATTTTGTGGAAACCTTGCTACCTTTAAGCATTGATTCTTTGGGATCCAACTCATTAAATACCTGAATTACTCCCATGGCTACTATGACTTTTTTTTTTTTTTTAAATGGAAGAAACCCTTAGGTGAATTCCAGATTCTATTTTTAATTAGGTTTGAATTGTGTTCTTATTTGTTTTAGATGTTTGCAGTTTGGATCATTACTCTTTTTCTTCTTCATGCAGCCAGAGGTAAGACTCATAGCTTATTAAATCTATAAACTGTAAAAATTGTTGTGTGCAGATTAACTATAGTTTAGAAAAAGGATGTCCTTTGGAATGGCTTTAACATACATCTTCACTAGGAATGCTAAGTTTCATCAGGTCTTTCTCACATTTCACCTATTGCTTTTTAATTTTGTAAAGGTTTTTGCAGCAACCAAACTGAATGGGAATTAGGAAAGTATTTTTATATACGAATTGATACTAAAATTCTCCCAGAACTCTTTCCCATATTTCCCCACCTCAACCCACACGAGCACTTACGGTAGCTACAACATGTATAATACCAGCCTAGGCATCCACTCTTCACAGAGCTATGCAGAGAACACAAAAAACAATACCAGTCCAAAAATCTCCTTACTGATAGGAAGGAATAGTTTAATAAGGATGGGCACACAGAAAGAATACAGAGAAGCAATAAGACGTGGTCCAAAGGTCTGCTGGCATCAGAGAAATGACTCCTGTGAAAGTGACTGGATCGCTTGTGGAGTCTCTAGCTGCAGCTCCATAATTAAATGGTTTAAATCTCTTTCTCTACGTGTATGAGACCCCACCTTGAGTTCTGTGTCCAGTTTTGGGCCTCTCACTAAAAGAAAGACATTGAGGTGCTGCAGTGTGTCCAGATAAGAAAAACAAACCTGGAGAAGGGCCTGGAGAACAAGTCTTACAAGGAATGACTGAGGGAGCTGGGGTTGTTTGTCCTGGAGAAAAGAAGGCTGAGGGGAGACCTTATCACTCTCTACAACTATCTGAAAGGAGGGTGTAGAGAGGTGGGGGTCAGTTTCTTCTTCCAAGTAACAAGTGGTAAGAGGAAACAGCTTCAAGTTGCACCAGGGAAGGTTTGGATTGGACATTAGGAAAAATTTTACACTGAAAGGGTTATTAAGCATTGGAATGGGCTGCCCAGAAGTGGTTGAGTCACCATCCCTGAAGTATTTAAAAGACAAGTAAGCACAGTGCTTAGAGATATGATTTAGTGATGTTTTTTGTCAGTGTTAGGTTAATGGATGGACTAGATCTGAAAGGCCCCTTCCAACCTAAATGATTATATGAGTCTGTGATTTTATTTCCAATACATATCACTCTGCCCCTGCGTTTTGTACAGAATAACAAAAAGATATAGTATGAGTCTGTCACCTGTCCTAGGTAAAAGTAGTTTCTCATTGTTTCCAGTATCTTTTTAACAGGAAAAAAATTACTTGGTATTTCACAACTGTATTGCTATAATAGTGGGTAAGAATGACATTTAATGGCAACACCCATATGTCATATTTGCATCATTACTGCATTAAAGCTACAATAGAAATTGTGAAACTTTAGTCCATCAGGTACAGATCACACTTCCTGAGGCTGTGCTCTGCTCTAGGTTTCTACTCAAATTCCACTTTATTGCTTACACTAAAATCTGATGGTGATAAAAAACCACAAGGGAGATGTTTAATGCACGTTACGGAGCAACCAGAGGTATCTATTTTAATGTTTTGGTTTTGTTTTACTCCTTCATGAATTGTTGCACAAGACACAATAATTTAGATAATCTCTGGAGCAGTAGCACTAATTTGAAGGACTGGTCTGCACTGGCAGCAAAAACTGGTTTGTTCGCTACATCCACAAAGGATCCAGATTTTATTACTTTTTTTCCCATGGCTATGCTATGTGTGACAAAATAAGTTGTGGGTTCACCAAATTGAGCTTTATACCATATTTGCAACAAGAACCGGTCTTGAAGTTCAAGTCCCTGCTACACACACAAGGCACTGGAGCACCACTGAGCCCCTTCATGAAAAAGGAACGCAGGTCCCATCCTGATCTGAACCATCCATTTTCCCCTTCCCTGGTATAAACACTGTCCTGCCAGCTCCTTGTAAAGTGATTGCAGCTTAACCTGCTACCTTCCCACAACACTAACATTTCTCTTTGCATACCCTAGGAAGGGAAGTTTGCTACAAAAGGCTTGGCTGCTTTACAGATAGCCCCCCTTGGTCTGGGATCCCAGGGAGACAACTGGCAGGCTTGCCTAGCTCTCCAGAAGACGTGAACACCAAATTCCTGCTTTACACTAGAGACAACATCATAAAATACCAAGTAAGAAAATGCTTTGTTTTTAAACACTGATAGTATATAGTACATTTGACAAATTAAACAGTTTCTTTTCTCCCATACTTTTGCTCCCAAGTCCCCCAATTCTATATTACACACAGACAGTCCATCATAATTTTCTCACATTTTTTTTTCCTTTTCCCTCATTTCAGCTCTCTGATGAGCCAGGTGTATTTACGACATGTTAAACACAACCTTCTAATACAGGTCACCTGGGATATTTTGGCTGTTTTATACACTTCTCTACAGTAAGCTGAAAGGCCCCTCAGGTTTAGCATTATCAAGCTAGAGGTAGGGAACACAGTACAAAAGGAAAGCTCAATCATGTCTCCTATCTATCTCCAGATTATAAATGATTTTATATTTCTATGGCCAAGTTTGATAAAATCTTCTATTTTCATGGCATGTCGTATCATTATATCTCAAAGCATTGTGCAAAGGATGCCAGTATTATTAGTTCCATTAACTAGAGGAAGTGAATAATTTGTTGAAATGATTAATTGATACCCTCTCAGCAAGGCACTTTAGGAGTGAGGAATGAGATCCATCTCTTCAGAGTCCAGAGCTATTCCTTAACCATTGGGGTGCTCTCTCTTGTATCAAAAAGTACAGTGGGATGGAGCAGTTACCTCCTTGTTATTTTGTTCTTTGGTTGTTGTTGTTTTGGGGTTTTTTTTGTTTTTGGTTGTTTTTTTTTTTTTTCCTAGAAAATTTCTGCTACAAATCCATTGACTATCAAAGCTTCAAATTTTCGACCGCACAGGAAAACTCGCTTCCTTATACACGGCCACCTTGTTGGAGCGGACCTTCTCTGGATAACAAATATATGCAAGGTATAGAATGATGAGTGACTTTCTACTTGTGTTTGAATACCCACATCCCCCATTAACTGACTTAAAATTCCCACATAAAATTTACACCTCTGTTCTCTTGTTGATTCAGGGAATAAATGAATAAATGAGGGGGTGAAAAAAAAACTGAGAATGAAACTCAGCTCCTCACGACCACCCTCTTGTTCCTAGTTATCAGTTAGGGGCACTTCAGCCTTCTGTTAAATGCTATTTTGCTGCATTCACCTCCACAGGGAAAGCTGTAATTAATTGATTTTTCAATTCCTTGCCAATAATAAAGGTGGAAAAAGTAACTTTTCTCACCTCAGCAAAAGGCTGAAAAAAAACATTTCCGTTTGAGCAACACATTTTATCTAATAGAAACAAAATGCTTTGTTCAGTGGATTAGTTCCATTTTATTTAGGCACATTTCAAAAACTCATTTTTTTTCAGAATGAAAAATCAGGATGTTCCATTGCCTGAAGTATATAAATAGGATATTTTGATGAAAATATATGAACTTTGGGGCTGAACAATTCAAGCACATGCATAGAAATTTTGAAGAATAAAGTTTAAGATAAAAACAAGTCACAGCATCCCCTTTTTCTAACTGCAGTTCTGTCATTAAGAGAAGTTAACAACCTAAACCCAAAAACAGAGCCTAAGCAGTGTTCTCTGTGTTTTTATATAGCGTTCACTTCACTGCCTCCACTCTGCCTCCTTGTGTTGATTCTTCAGTACTAGTAGGACTTAATATACTAAAGATGTGTCTTTACCAGTCACATAAGGAGACAAAATGAGTTCCCAGCTACAGGAAAACAAAAGCCTGTTTGTGTATTCCCTGCTACTATTGTAATTAATGCCAATTTCCTTCTGTTCTCCTGTTGTCATGCTTTCCACCAGCTCATGTTTCACACCGAAGATGTGAACTGCATTTTGACTGACTGGAGAGGTGGCTCCAGTGGTTTGTACACCGACGCCGTTAACAACGTCCGCATTGTGGGGGCTGAGCTGGTGTATCTAGTGAACCTTCTTGAGGTAAAAGTATCTGTGAAACACGAATGCTGGCCCTTAATCTGTGCAGTAAAGGCTACGTTCAGGGTGGCACATTTAGGTTTTATGCAATGGAGTCAAGAAATACCGTACTCAACAACACAGCTGAAAATGTCATAAGAGGTCTCTAATTCTGCACAAATGGAAATATTTACTTTGGTGAGAGCCCATAGATAAGCACGTCCCTAAAGCCTTACAGGTCACAGTTTCTGGAAGTTTTGCTCATGATGGGCTTTTTACTGGAATAAAACATCAGATTAGAGACTGTCTAGTAAAATCAGCAGGGTGAAGAGGAGTAGTAGAGGGTCAATGTGGTTAAAACATCCCTCTGTGGGTCACGCACACTTCTCCTGTGAGAACTGGATGGCAGCACAGAGAAGTGACTCTCCTGCAGCCACCACTCTCAGACTTCCCACACAGAAGCTCAGCTGAGCCTGGCACACCAGCAGTGCTCCTGCCATGCTCCTCCCTGTCCTGCAGGATCTGTGTGGTGGAGCATCTCCGTAGCAGGACAGCCACTGGATTCACAGAGAGGGTATGCTGCACTGAAAACTCCTCCACCAGAGACCACTATCCTGACCAGAAAGACAGGTTTCAGGGGTGAGGTGTGGGGTCATTCTCCTTTTGGATAAGCAGTGAGTGCAAATGTAGGGGAGCTGGGTGTAGAAATTCCCTCTTTCATCGTAAGGGTCAATTCCTCACAGAGGTTACTCCCTTCCAGAGGTGTGATAAAAAAGGGGATGGGATGAGTTGGGAACTGCTTTTCTTTTAGTACAAATCCCACCATCCTCAACAGTAACTTCCCACCCAAGACACTCCCCTCCATTGATCACTGGTCTGGCCATGCCCTAGCAGAGCACAGGGCCACGGTCCAGTCACACAGGCTTCTCTACCCGGCTTGACACACTTATTTTCACCTTTCCATACATCTTCACAGAAAGATTATGGCTACTCTCCTGCCAACATTCATTTCATTGGCCACAGTCTTGGAGCACATGCCGCAGGAGAGGCAGGGAGAAGGAAACCTGGCATTGGAAGAATAACAGGTACCAAGGCAATATTTCAACTAATGGCACTGTATTTTCATGCAACTGAAGAGAACTGAAGAATCACTGATGCCTTATAAACACACAGTACAGACTGCAACATGCTGATTTGTCATAATTAACAGCAGACAGCTAACATGACAGCACACAAATGAAGTTGTGTCCTGTCACCTGCCATGCATTTCACACGTCAATGTTCACAGCCCTGAAAACAGCTCAACTACGACAGGTCAGCCAGCCTTAACTGTCCCACCTGTGGCTAAATAGAGGTAATTTTTCACAGGTCAGGGACCAGTCAGTTATGATTTTTAATGATATAGAAGAACAGGAACAAAATACTGTATTACATGTGGAATAACAGACTTGTAAAACTTCACCAACTCATTGCCATATTTGGTTTTAAAAGCCCACTCTAAACATGACTTTTCAGCAGTCCAAAAGACTGAAAATCTGAAATGAAAAACTAAAAACCCTAGATCTAGTATGTCAGGATGAGACAGTAAATCGCTGTGGGCACCCTGAAACGGAAGCAAGCTGTTAGTCTCATAGCTACACAGAGAGATGCAGTACATGGCACACTCACACATCACTATTTTTAAAGACTTACTATTTTCTGCTTTCCTTTCTCCTCCAGTCCTTTTCTGTGCATAAACATTGATTTTACTAAGCCGTAAAGCAGTCACATAACCTAGTCAGGGAAATTAGAAAGAGATTTTTGACCAAATAAAAATTCTTAGACCAGCCTACACACTCAGAATAATACATCAAGATTTCATGTCTTTCACTGCCAAGTAAAAAACCACCAAACCTCTTCTTGTAGCATTGTTCCTCAAAAGTAAGCCAAGCACCCATCAGCCTTTTTCAGTACTGCAAAGCCTCTGACCACTCTTCTATTAATCCCTGCTTGTTTTGCTGGCTGTCGTGGAGCACAAAATGGACTTTTATATGTAGAGTAAAGGTCAAAATGTAGTGACATACAGTGCAGACTGTGTGTGATGATACACATGTAGTACTACTTACTCAATCAGACATATCTCCATTTATGTAGGTTTGGATCCAGCTGGGCCCCTTTTTCAGTATACTCCCACCATGGTTAGGCTGGATCCTTCAGATGCAAAATTTGTTGATGTAATTCATACTCATGCTGGTCATCTGTTCTTTGACTTTGGTAAGTTTTTGGCCCAAAGGCTGGCATCGACAGAGAAGTTGGCCACGGCATACCTGAGAGTGATCAGCCTCAATTCATTCTGCTTTTCAGCTCCAGGGATTCTTCAGACTTGTGGCCACCTGGATTTTTACCCAAATGGTGGGAAGAAGATGCCAGGGTGCCACCAACTTCGGGTACCTCCTGCAACTCGGAATATCAATGACCTTATGAGAGGTAAATACATTTTTAAGTAATTCCTCACTATAAGCTACAGTTGGAAATAAAGAGTAGACCTTCTGAATGTGTGTATAGATATATATATATATATATATTTATACAGCTCAAGTTTGGAGTAGGGAGAGAATGCTCAAAAATGGAAGATTTAAAGCTGCCTGTGAAATACCCTCCAATTTTCTTATATATTAACCAAAGCAAATTCCAGACAGAAACTTCAGCTAGAGCATGCAGACTTGTTCATCACCACCGGTTACAAGAGCCTGCCGCTGTACTGACTGACTAACCTTAGTGGGAATTCCACACATGAAAGACCAGTAAAGTTTCATATAAGGATAATCCAAAGATGACTGTTTTAAAATCTGAGCTCCAATTGTCCCTAGAAAGACATCAGTCCCAATATTACTGGAGCTAGACATACTCATCCATGCCATTAGCAGTTTCAGTGTCTTCCAAGGGAACAGCACAAGGTTAAAAATACAGAAAATGATAAAACAACTGCTGCATTGATAGTTCATGTTCTTCAAAGAAAGCTGGGCAGTTAATCAGAATTACCCTGGGATCCAGCACAATAGATCCCCCAAATCCTGCCTTCTGGTCCTAACCTAAAAAAAAATAAGAATATCTGTTATTCACAGCTAAATGTTTTGAAATCCCTACTGCCAGTCAAGTAATTGGCTTTCAAAAATGTTCAGTCTTAAAACCGTTTGGAGAATTTTGTAACAAAGAGGACTGAAAGCTGGCTGTGCACAAAGTCACTGGGAACCAAAACACTTTCCATTTGGACTGCAAAAGAATGTCTGTCTTTTCAGAAAAAAAAAAAAATCCAGATATTTCACAAGGCTGTTTGCAATATTTTGTGGTAAGAGAGAAGCCCAGCTCAACTGAACATGAGTGGATGGAGTTGGTTGTTCCTGCAGCTCCTAAAATTGGAGAAAACCTTAGCTCCTGCCTCTTGGTTAAACCTTACTTTGTGCGTATGTCTTGTGTTTGATAATATTTACATTTATATAGTACTTTTATATATTACAGGCTTTAGAAATGCTATTTAGTAACTTCTTTCTACAGCTTTTGATGTGGTAAGAGTATTATGTTCCCATTGTATGCATGTTAAGTGAATTTGGCAATAGCACAAAGTAAGAGCTGAAGTTTTTTATTGTTAAAAGCACAGACCCCTCTGACTTAGTTTTAAAGAAGAAATGAAAAAGAAAAGATAATCAGAAAGCCTCAATGATGCAGATTATTTTCAGAAAAACAGTCAAAAACAATTTTCAGAGAGTTTTTGGTGTGATTTTTTCTTTCCTTATGTAAAGAACAATGTGCATCAACTCTTCAATACCAACTGCTCTGTCTTCAAGATGCACAGATACTGACAGCAGGTGAAATTCAGATTTCACTATAAACTGTGCCACTTTGAAATTTCTTAGTGCCTCCAAGACTTCACCCTGTGATTAGGTGGGTCTCCACACATGCTGAAGCAGAATAGAGCTTATTTTCATACAAGCTAACTTTAGTAAATTGTGCTTTGATAAAGGAGAGACTTCAGAGCCAATGAAGACAATTCTGTAAATAAGACAATACCTGTAAATATAACCCAAATTGCACTGTCTTCTTTCCTGCACTGACTGCTTATAAATTTCATTCCGATGAGAAAATGTACTTGTTTCAAATAATTCTGACAAACTCAAGGACATACTGCCAAACATCTTGCTTTTCATAGCACTTCAGAGAATCACCACTGTCAAATGACCAGAGATTTTTCTAGAGCTTAAAAACACTGAAAGCCACTGAAGTTAAAATAATTACTACAATTACCTTTAATTCTAGAAATGAGTGGAAACTGTGGTTTTACAAAATACCATGTTGTGATAATGGTAAGCAAATGAGAATTACTTCATAGTAACTACTATATAGCTCTGTAGCTACGAATTATTCCAGTTTTTGAAATATCAAAGGGAAATTCTCCTAAATCCTCTTCTATTCTCACGTTGAGTAAGAGCACTTAAGTACTCATGGCTGGACAGGTGGCTGCATGACCTCCACCTCGGTGTATCTGCACTTCTGTGAATTTTGGCATGAGCACAGCAACACAGATTAGAACCTAGATCTTCCCCATCAAACAATATATGCAATCATAAACATACATATAACTATAAAACCAATTAAGTCACACTTTAAACATATTCTAATTATTACTTCTTTTTAATTTGAGACTTCAGATTAAATGTGATTTCAGATTGAATTACATTTGTATGTGCAAATGTTTTCAAGGAACAAAGGCCCACAAGTGTTGTTGTTTTGGCATGGGCTTTATGTTAATGTATAGCTTTAATCATTTTTCACTTGGACTTTTTCCCAGGATATAGAGCTTTTGGATGTGGACATAAAAGAAGTCTCCGGTATTATGCTGAGAGTATTATCACTCCTGATGGATTTGTTGGGTATCAATGTGAAACATACCGAGACTTTGTATTGGTAAGTACCAGGTACATGTTTATCTGAGGAGTTTTGGCTCTGCCCTTCTCTTAATTTCTGGGAAAACTTTTATGTTCTGGACCATGGGATACAGGGGGGCTATGCAGACCCACTGACTACCCTCATCCAGACAATACCCAAAAAAACAGGCAAAATGCAAAGCATTAAACTCAAAAAAAAAAAATAAATAAGGCAGTAAATACAAACACCAAACCCACCAAAAACAGCCGCAAAGAGAGAGATGAAGAGTTGATCAAGAAGGCAGTGAAAGGCAGGGGCAGGGTTCCCCTTTTGCATAGGTCAACATTAAGGAACATTGGTTGAAGGAAGTCCATTTAAACCTGGTGGAATGCATCATCAAGAGGAGAGCCTCTAGGTATCAGAAATATTTAAGCATCTGTATAAACTATAAACATCCACAGTATATAGGGCGGGGGAGATATTTATACAGCAGAATATTGCTCACACAACCCTCAGGTGGCACAAGAAAGAAGGAAGCATAATGTCCTGGTGTTTCACACCCAATGTAACTGGGCTTTCAGTGGACCAGTTCTAGTAATGCTACTGAGGATACCTCAAGGAGAAAGAAAAGAATTTATTTCCATTACTCCCAGAAGGAAAGATTACAATGCTGGGGAAAATTTGTTAATGTTTGTAGCACTGTTGCCACAGATCTTGAAAGCTTGCTGTGATTCAGGACTTGAAAAACTCAACCACGTGCAATTTAGTGATGTGAGAGAAATGCCTTTTTTCAGTTTCATAATAAATTGATAATGATAATTTAGCCTTTTATTCATCTAATGCCCAAATAGCCAAAGATCCAAAAATACCAGCTCCTAAAGAACCTCTCAAATATCAAAACTGAACTACTGAAATATAATGATTCTGTTTTTTCCAATTGCAATTAAATCACTCTTTTTTTTTTTTTTAAATAAACATCAAAGTCTTGATCTGAATGTCTGATCTATGCAGGTAGATTAATTTAATTAAGGTTATTCATGGGCGTGAAGGCTGAAAAGCAGACAGAACACATCCCAAAGTGAGATCCCCAAGCCTCAGTATTCCTAAGCTCAACTATCTTTACCATATGAGTGAATATATCCAGCCAGACCTGCTTGCAAATATGGTTACGAACCCAATAATGATTAGCAGACAATCTTTCAATGGATCCTATGAAAGATGAATATATCACCTGGATTTTACAGATCAGGTAGTAAGGTGCAACATGCATTAAAGTATTTACTTATGATCTCTGCAAAAACATAAGGAATTAGGCCAGATTTTCAACCTGTTTCTCTGATTTTCAACCAGATGAAATAAGGTGACTGGCAATCCCAACTCCTTTTTTCACTGATAAATACTGAAGATATGATCTGAAGCAAGTACCTTTCAAAAACACTGGGAAAAAGCTGAAATACCCTAATTTCATAAATTTTAAGAAATGGGATTAAACAGATAGCATCTTGTAACACACATTGTTATTTTCCTCCAGGGCGACTGCTTCCCATGTCCGAAGGAAGGATGCCCACTGATGGGTCATTTTGCTGATAAGTTTTTACATAAAACTGAAAAAGAACAGCAAAGGGTTTATTTAAACACAGGACCCTCCTCTCCATATGCTCGTAAGTGCTCATTTTGTGTGGTAAATTCTAAGGTGGTGATGAATTACGTGTGAGCAAATATTTTACACATCTACAGGGAGCTGCTGTAGTTAATGAGCATCACCCAGTACAAAATCTACAATTTCAGGTGCGTTGGGAACACGCAACACCAGCAGTATCTGGGAAAGGCTGAGATAATTATAGAAACATCAACTGATGCTGACCTCTGAGTTAGAAACCGTATTAAAATTTTGTTAATTAGATGATGGCTTAAAAAAATTCTATAAAGCTGAAGGTGGGAGGAACGTTATGCTGAAAGTGCAACATTTCAATATGTTACATTATTTTTATTGACAAAAATTTATAAAACTGGATCATTTTGTGATATTTTTGCAAAGCTCATCAAGCCAAAAATGTCAGGGAGTAATATGAATTATAGTTTTAGTTTTTATTAATGTAGAAGCAGCCACAGAACTGGGAAGTAAGAACATTCCTAAAGAAATTGTAATTGCAGTCCATCACAGATGGTGAATTGCAAGGGCGATAACTGAGAGCCTTTGAGATCCTTATTCACTAGCCAATAAAATATTTAGCAAAATTAAGAACAAAAAAACCCCAGCAACTTATACCTCCTTAAGAACAAAAAGTAAAATAATGGATTTGAGTATAGAGAAACTAGTCATTTCTCAAATCTGCATGAACAGATTAATTTCAACCTTTACAAACTGTGGAGTTTATAAAAATTATAGCCTGAAACCAAATAGAACTTTATGAAGTAGGTGAAGAGATTCTCCTTTAAATAGCCAGAATTTTATATATTTTTATATATATCTTTTATATATTTATTTAATATATATATATGTATACACACACACACACTTACACACTTAAATAGCCCAGTACAAAAACTTCCCAAACCTGGTTTCTTGAAATCACTATGTGCTGTTGCATCCGAAGCCCTCCTTCTGCCTCAGAAATACATAGGGGCTGAGAGGAGCTCCTGACGGCTGTTGGGCTGTGCACAGGTATAAGAAAAACCCTAACCACTCTGTCCATCAGGATTATATTGGGAAAGCTGCTGGGTATGTTTAATATATCTTTAACATCTCTTTAACAACACAGCAGTTCAGTGGAACTCACTTCATAGTTGAAAGCTGACATCCTGCCTATGAGACCCCCACAAACTGCTTATTTTGAGATTTGTAAGAAAATCTCAGATTGTAAGAAGTTGCAAAATTAAAAGCGAGGCCAAATGGAAGAGCAAGATACAATATTGTCCATGGCAGATTAAATACTCAGTATATTCAGTAGGTCAGCAAAGACTGGATTTGCAATTCAGATCACTGTCAAGGAAGTTAGTACTACCTGAATCATGCCAAACTAACATTTGCCTTAATAGAGTGACATTTTGTTTGCTTCTAAGCACATTTGTGCAATCCTTTCCTCTCACTGAGAGACACTGAAAGACATAAAAATTTTACCATTAGGAAAGATATCTCCTTGCAACCATAATCTATTGCGTTCTGCTTTCAAAGGCTGGCGAAAAGAAATACGTGTCAGAGTATCTGCAACAGAAACCATGAAGGGAAATATAGACATAGCCTTGACTGGAACTAATGGGATCAGCAAAAAATATACAATTGACAAGTAAGTTTAACATGACTGCTGAAAAAATGGCTCTGTCACTGTTATCATATTGAATTTACACACAGCTATTTTTACACACTTCATCTTCTTTTATGTGATCTGCGATTTACACTGGTAATAAAAGTAGCTGATAAGTGAGCTGATAAACCCCTCCTGCTACAGATTGTGGTAAAAATCTGCTTGCTGTTCTCTCTTGCTCTCCATGTTCTTTTCTTTTCTGAGAATGATGGTTAGCACAGCAAAGTGGGCAAGAGCAAAGAGCTCTGCTGGACTCAAATGCCATTTGTTGATCTTATCTGGGAAGACAAACATGATGTACAGTCACTTAATGATTCTCTCCTTTAGGGAATATGTGAGTAAGAAAACTGCAGCTTGCTTATAAACTGTGCTGGCGTCTGGGATTCCTGTCCATGCATTCCACTACATGTGAATTTAAATCTCATAAACTGATCCTTGCCAAGAACACAGTTTAAATATCATAAGACCAGCCTCATCTGTGTTTGAACACAGCCCTGTTACTGGTCTGTACCAGGAGTACCTTTGGTTGCAAATACACTATTGCTGTGATACACCTACAGGTAATTTTATGCTAATGTAACACTGTAATATGCATTCTGTTATAATGAACTCTGATACCACAGAAGGCACAAACTTAAATGTAATTTTCAATTTTCTTCATGATTGAGAACAAGCAGAAAGAGAGAAGGAACTTTTTGACTTGGACTTGCTTGAAGATAGATCTCATTTTCCAAAAATAACGACTGGAATAAACCCCATGACAGTACCAACAAAGGCTGAACTAACCAATCTAGTGTTACTGTCCTGAAAGGCACCGAAATTTAAGCAACTAAGTCACTTGCATATTTCTGTGGATCCCTCTGAGTAGCTTTCTGCTCCTGAGGTACCAACAAGTCTATATATTGGGTTGACAGGCAGAAAGCCTCTAGCAGAATGCACAAAAACCTCCCTATAAAAGCAGGACTGGTGTCTCCTCTGTTTTCTCAAGTGTGATTCCTACAGAAACTTTGTGGCCTTCACGAATCTTCACAGATAGAATCTGCACCACAGACCTCAGCCAACGGGAGGAAAAAAGTCACATTTAGTTCTCAGAACTTCTTCTGCGTATTCAGGATAAATCATGTTGCAAGAGATAAAGTAGCCCCAGTACTGACACAATCTTCAGGAAAGGAAAAAAACTGCAATGCTGATTTAGAGGAAGAAGTCAACCAAAATGTCAAGAAGACGTTCCCTCCTAATCCTTACAAAAGTTAAAAGTGCATTTTATATATATAATTAGTGTGGGGGTTTTTTAATATCCCCATAAGTTTAGCCCCATTAAAATGTTTGTCCAAAAAAGCATTTGATATTTTTTATGTATGAAGAAACTCTAAGGTCCAAGGACCTTATAGAAGACTTTGCTACATCCTTGCATGACGAGATAGCAGAGACAACAGAACTTAGTGTTACTGGACCTGAGACATGATCCCCTGCTGTCTGACCTGAAAGCCTTGGATCTGCGTGAGGATCTGCGTGAGGATCTGCATCAAGACCCCTGCGCACTCCCCGAGGAATGTATTCTTCAAGAACATGTCAACCTAAAATATTACCTAACATCTCTATGTATTTTCCCAAGAATTACCAAATTAACAAAAAACTAAGGTACCAAATTAACAAAAAACTAAGGTACCAAATTTAATAATGTTTAAAGCTTCAACTCTTATAGTACCCACAACTTGTCTAACTTTTTGCCTAAACTATAGCTTTCCTCCTTCCCTCTCTCATTTGTGAAGAACACAGAGCATCTGTGAAAAACACTTCTGTGCTTTTCTTTTGACAGGGGCACTTTCAAACCAGGCAACACATACTTGAACTATATTGATACAGAAATTTCTGGGAACATTTCAAAAGTTGCGTTTCTTTGGAAAAACCATCCAGGTCATGTAAATGGATGCATGGGAGCTGAAGAAGTTAGAATAATTTCTGGGGAAAATGGAAATGTGTGAGTACATAATCTAATAGTGTTTCATTTCACGGGGGTGGAGGTGGGATGGGGGAAGCAGGGGAACAACAAACAAAAAAAAAACAGAAAAAGGGAAAAAATACCCAAAACACCTTTGCATGGTATTGATAAGCCAATAGAACAAGGTTCAAGAGGGCAAACACTTCAGACACAACAATCCCATGCAGTGATACAGGCTTGGAGAATAGCTGAAAAGATGCCTGGCAGAAAAGGACCTGGCGGTGTTGGTCAACTGCTGGCTGAATAAGGTGGCAGCTGATGTGTCCCCACACCACTCTGTCTTGTAAACCAAAGTGTGGCAAGTGGGGAAAGCAGAGTGAGAGATTCACTTCAAAACTGCAGTCCTGGTCCAAATTAAGACACCAATGGAGCCTGAGCATAGAGGAAAATATGTCTTAAAATTTAATAATTCGTCACAAACTAGTAATTCTTTGAAGAAATCATTTGACAACACACATTATATGTTCCCAGTCTATGAGAACTCATGCTTTGGTCTAATGTGAAATAAAAACAGGATTTATATTTCTTATCTTGGTCTGCTGCTAAAAGAATATCCCATTGTGCTGAAATATATTTCTCTAAACTTTTCCTCCCTCTCCAGGTCTGTGTTCTGTGGCTGTGGAACCGTGCGGCCAAGCACATGGCAAGCCCTGATGCTTTGCTGAGGCTCAGCAAGGAACGCTGTGGTTGCCAACTGTGGCAACCCTCACCATCTGGAAGAGCACACACTTCATCAGTCAGCGGAAAAACATTCACAAGGCTCCTTCAACAGATTATGAAAAACTTGTCCAGTCCACTACAAAAAGCTCTGTTTCCAAATTAATGTTTTCAGCTTTTATTCATAGAGGGGAGTTACACTTTTGAGTTCCAGTTACAATGACCACTACCATTTACTTCACTAGTAACACACACCTGCAGTGTGATTATATTTCAAAGTCATGGGGGAAAACAATAAAATAGGGAAAAGAAGCCTTATTCAATTCACCTTTGAAATGCACTTAATTATCTTAGGAGGAGCATCCAAAAAGAAAAAAAAAAGGAAGATTAAAAAAAAAGAAGAAAAAAGAAAAAAAGAGGGAAGATAGGAAAAAAATAAAAGAATTAAAAAAACCAGAGAGATGGGAGAAAACGAAAAAGGAACATAGACAATTAAATTCTTTAGCAGCACCTTCTTACATTTTCAGCAAAAGGACAGTTCCATGCTTTCAGAAGCACCTGATTGCTTCTGTGCCAGAAATCTGTGAAATAATTTTAAAAATAAAACCAACCAGGGTCTGAATGCTGTTACCCGATGTGCCCTTGCTTCCTGAAGAACACACTTACAACATTTTAGCAACATGTCCAAAAGAAAGCTTGGAAGCTGGGACTGCATACTGAGATGCACAGTAGGCCTTGAGAAACTCTACCATCAAAACCATGCTGCGCTATTGAGGATCTTCAATTTTCTGGCAGCCTTCAAAGTAACTATTTTCTCTCTACCAGCAAAGCTGAATTTTCTACCTCTAACTTGTCTTTCTGAAGCCGCTGAAGTTAAGTCTGAGCTGCTTTATTTACATTACTATACAGCATTGCCCCCCCAGATTTGGCAGCATTTTGGATATACTGTTTAACAAAACCAGACTACTAAGAGTTACCAGCATCAGACAAAATAAGACAAGATCGTTTCCATTTCAAGACAAGCTACCCACAAAAATCCTTTCCGTTTTTAATTGCCCACTGTGGTCTAAGACACCCGGCTGATTTTTAAATCTAATGCGAGCTTTATCATTTGGGTGCAGAAATCCTATGTGTGAAATGTGTTGGGCAATGCTGATCTGTCCCATCCTAACAACTCACTCGCTGTTGCAGTGAGGTTTACCAGAAGGTGGCAATGAGGTGGGTTACACAAGGGTGAAGGTGAGTGATGAACAGGTGTGTTTCAAATTATGCAGCAATAATTTTGAGATGTCAGAATCCAGTCACCTCCTCTGAAGGTTGCCAGGGGAGCTCACTTAGAAGGTCTGCAGCCAATTTGACAAATAAGATGTCTAGCTTCTCAGACTCACTGGTCTGGTATCCCTACCATCTCCACCCATGCAGAATAGGATCCAGAAACCATCTCATCTTCCTCTGTCCCTTGGGGGGGAGAGGGAGGCAAGACCCTCTCCTTGTGCAAGCAGGGACACTCCTCTCTGTGCTCCCCTGGAGAAGAACCAAACAACCCTCCAGGTACTTCTGTGCAGTTGGGAAATATCTGCAGCTAGTAATTACACCATCTAACATCCTTCATAAATCAGGCATGGCTCTCTGCCCCAGAGTTGCACAAATAAAGGAGACTGAAGGAGGGGAGAAGAAATACTTATTTTCTCTTTCTTAAAGTAAAGAACGGGAGAAAAAGAAATGTAAATATTTTCCTCTGGGTCACAAAATTGTGTAGCAGGGTCAGGGGCTGGATTGGCTGATCTGAATTAATGACACAAGGCCTCAACATGTGCAGTGCAATGCAGGCCATCGCTTCTCACAAGAAGGAAGCTATGTCCTTGTCCTGTTGAACTCAAGACTTTTACAAAGCCTGTCCTCTCCTGCCTCTGTACTTGGTTGTGCCATTCCTGAAATTTGAGAAATCAATTTTAAATTTTTATGAAAAATAAATCATATTCTTACTTTCAAAAATGCAAGCTTTCATTTTATTTAATTTTAAGCTATTGATTTCACCAGCATTCTGACAAAACACGACAGCTCATATGTGCTGCTGACTTCTGCTATAAATGTGGTCCAGATGATTAAACCACTTAAAAATATACATTTTCTCACCCACTCAGTTCAGCTAAAAATAAAATATTGCATTAATTTCTTCCTGTTTGTTGTCTTGGTCTGCATTTTTGTCATATATTGTTTTTTGAGTTAATTTTCATTCTTTGGTATCATAAACATCAACATTACACTTCCTTGCTAGTACATCTATAGGCAGAGCAAGAGAGATTTATTTTTATAAACTAAAGGTGAAAAAAACCCAACCAAACTCACTGACAACATCTGAGCAAAGCAGCCTTCCTCCTGTTTCTTTCTGTATTTAAAAATTAAAATTGTTACATGTATGAAACCTGTGGGTACTATCACTTCATATTAATGTAGCCAGTCCAAAACATTGTAAGGTTTGATATTTCCTAAGACAATCTGCCTTTGATAAAGGCTGTAACAGGCAATTTTTTCATATTTACACAACAAGGTAAGCCAGCTTCTTAAAACAATTTAAATTGCATCTTTAAAACATCAAGTGTGATGCACTATTTGATATGTTTGGCTGTCATGTTGNTTTTTTTAATCAAATGTGCTTTATTTGTGTAGAATTTTTATGGACGTATTATGATTTGCATTCAGTCTTTTACATTATTTAAGTATGCTGCAACACTATGAGTGCTTCAGAATTACAATACAAATTTCATTTAATACTCCTTAAGCATTTGTTTACTGCAAGAATTATACCAAAGTAAATTACTAACAAAGCCATTATAAAACATTCAGCCTCAGACCCTTTGCTCTCTCATGACACTCTTTTGTCAATGGGGTGAGGTAGAACAAACACACATACAAACAAACCTCTTAAATCTTTTATAGAAGAATGGAACAGCAATAATAAGTAATCCAAAGTATACCTTTCTGCTCGACTTACATCATCTGTATTTACTTTATATGTAACATCAGAAAAATAATTTTAGGAGAAAACATATGCTTGTCATAAAGTGACATATGCAGGTATGCTAATAAAACAAGGAAACTTTTTGTCGGAGTTTTCCACTAACAGTAACAAAATATTCTATCGCATAACACAGCACACTCTTCTTTCCAAAAAGCACAGCCTATCTAGATGTCCCTCATAAATGCTTGTGAGGCCAGAACAAAAAGTATAAGAGTAATTAATTAATTAAACAGAACTCACAGGTGAAGACCACAACATTCAGTTCATGTAAACGTCTCTCTTCCCACTTCTGTTCCTATCTATTTTATTTCTGTGACTTTCCATACTTTTTCATGTTACTCTAATATCCTAAAAATATATTAATAAAATCCTTGTAAATGGACCACAGATTTTTCAGGAATAAGCCTAGCGAGTCATTTTGGTCTTTGTTAGAGATGAGGCTTGACTGCCTCCCCACCAGTGACTTCATTCTGCCTTTAAGATTCTCTTAATGATTATATCATTTTATAGCCCCATCATTTGCCAGTATCATTCCTTACAGAAACACCACGGGAAACTCCATAATATTCTCCAGGTAAAAAGACGTCAGGCCTTTTTTTCTTCTCCAGACAATCTGTATTTCACATCTTCCCACATGATTTCTTACAAGCTTTTGTTTTTCTCTTCAGGCTTCCATTTCCCCAAGAAACACTAATTCTTTCCCGTATGTTTGCGTTTGGTAAGTTTTTCTGACTTTTCCCTTCACGTTTAATTTAGGCTAGAATCTTTATCTTTGGGATACCAGAAGTGAGTGAATGATTACAGCAGCTTGATGTCTGCGAACACACATCCTGAAGGTACTTCTGGTAGATCTGAGATCTGGTTTTAATTTTTTTCAGCCCATAGTTGGGTCATACCAGTTACCAACCCTCCTGTAAGATCACATCGCTTGGGAGCAAGTTTATTTTCCCAGTTAACGTTCTTGCAGGGGCATCACGCACTCCCTTCTCTTGCATTTCCCTCCTAGATACTTTAAGAGCAAAATTATTTACCTAGAGTTCCCACACTTTCTTCCTTTAGTGTAAGTTAGTGATTTTTCCTACAGCAAGCTCCAGTTCACAAATGTGTTTCTGTTATATAGAAGGTAAAATAAAAGTTTTGGAAAGCAATTTTGCTGAGGCTTTAATGCAGTCTGAGTATTCTGTGTAATCCCTGGCTCTAACAGTTACATTTGGCAGGCTCTGGAGACAGAAACAAAAATTAACATCTCTGTCCATTCCCAACATTTGTTTGAGTTATTCCTCCAAAGTCAAAGCTGACTGAGGTTGGAGTTGCCACTGGGAGGGTATACAATTGCTTGCTGACCTATCAGCAAATCTATCTACATGGGATCTCTACAACACTTGCGGCTCTTTCCTTCTTTTGTACTAACTTTGTACTTTCAGATAGTCTCCAAGGTACTTTAAGTTATTCAGTTTCCAATAATTAGGAAGCAGAACTTTATAGCACGCCAAAATCTATTTTTGTGGCGTGTTTCCAAAATAAAGCAGAGCCAAGAATCTGGTCTTTATCTTTCACTATCAAAGATCTAAAAACTTCCGGAAAGAACATGCATCATCACCAACCCTCGCACAAACAGAGCACGCCTACACTGTTGCGCTGCAGAAAAACACAGCTCTCCTCCCAGCTACCGCAAGGGTTGGATGGGGCAAGCGTCTTGCAACACCGGAAGCACAAGCAATATGTGAAAATGCAGGCTGGCATTGCTGTCGGTCCCCTTTTCATACCCTAATTTATTTTTTTTTCCTTTTTTGACAGTAGGAAAGCTTGGGAGTGAACGAAGGAGATGTCCAGAGCCCTAGATGCCTAGTTTCATTCTGAACCACTGGTCTGTACCCAGGATGGTCAGAGCCATTTTTTTGGTTTTGTTGTTGATCTAAATATTCAAGAAGATTTGCATTTACCTCTCAAGTCTACAGTTACTCCCTTTTATTTCACCTGCCTCTTTCACATAAGTGTAATATTCTAGCATTAAGAGGAGATCGAGGACTCAGAATAACAGACTTCACCCTCTTCCCTCTAATTCTGCCTGTTACTTATAAAGAGAGCCTGGCTGTCCCTACCAACTCCACTCTGTTTTCAGTTACTGTCATCATCAGGTCTAAAATTCTCCCCTAATGTTATTACCTTTAAATGACACTATGCTCCATAAGTCTCCAGCTCACAAACCCAGAAGTTAATATTACCTTTGCTTGCTTTGACTGATTTAATTAGTAGACACCATGTATTATGGAAGGTCATGAATATTTATAATTTTGAAAATATTGCTTCTATTGTTATTGTGCAGTACTAGGAAGGATGCACTAAGGCAAATTGTTTTTTTTTCTCTATTCAGTATAAGATTTGTTCACTTGACCGGAATGAACACATTGGAGTTAGACAATGGAAATATCAAGAAAGTCTTTTATTCATGGCTCTGCCACTCAGAGACTAAAGGTAAGATTCTGCAAGAAGGTGAGTGGTCTTTGTCTACATGTATTAGTAATTCTCTGGGGAATAGAATACACAAAGCTACTTTCAGATGACCTCCATCCAAGCTAAGAAATTCATTAACCACCTTCAGTCTAAAATTGAAATGAAATGGAAAAATGTTGCTTTTACAATTTTATTCAATTATCCTTCTTTGAAAGCCTTGGTAATTTATATACCGCTGCACTTGAAACATGGTTGCTGAGATTCCTTTGGAGAACATGATTCTCAGTGAGTGTTTTGATCTTCTTTTTCCTACCTATGTGAAGGCCACTACTATCAGAATGCGTTTACGTCCTTGATAATTCTTAAGCTGACATTTATAAAACCACCTGGGTGTGTTCACTTGCATATTATCAGAGGCAACTGCAAAAGCCCGACTTTTCTTACTGCCTATAAAAACCTACTGTTCCTCTTAAGACATAAAACCAGACCCAGATAAATTGACCTTTCCTAAAAGAAGCTAGACCTCAAAGCCCTAAAATATGGGCTAGAAATTCTTTTTACTATTAATTCTGACTTTTCATACTGGTTTACAATAAATTAATCTGCACCACAGTGTATTCCCTCTAAAATACAAGGACAGTGAAACTCCGTGTTGAAAACTTATATGGTCCCCCTATACTGACCAGGTTGGTACTTAACACACAGAGCAGACCAAAAAACATACTAATAAAGAAGAAAGTAAGCTTATATTCTTGCCAATTGCAGTTTTCAGCTACTTGTGTCCATTTGTCCAAAAAGGTACTCTTACAGGCATGCACTTCTTTTTCATTTTGTACCTGTACTGCTGGGGGGGCTCAGTGGCTCCATTTCAACACTCACACAAAGAACTAATACTCTGGGAAGCACAGCAAGATATTTGAGCATACCCAGCAATTCTGGTTCCATAAAAAAGAAAAAGCCTTTCAAAGGGGTCTGATTTTCACACAAAGATGTTCAGCAATTTCTGAAGATGTTTCTTCATCAATGGAGTCACCAGTTTCACTGGCTGCTTTCCATTTAACGTACAAGCCAATACTTTGACAAATGGGACTCATGACATTCCTTATCTCTCTTCTGTGCCTGTATCATCCAAAGAGATACAGGTCCCGTAACTGCTGCCAAATTTCCATCTTCCAGTCAATAAACATAGACTAACCTGTAGATAATTTCTTATAAGTGAGATCTGTTCTGTCTTACCTGAAATTACACACATGTATTCAGTAGAAGCAGTAATTAAATATGAGATGCAGTCACTGACTAGCTACTGCTTCCTCTAGATTCCTCTGAGACTTCTTTCTAAGGATTATCATCATATATGGCCCTGGCTTGCACCACTTTACCAACAAGAACCAGACCCAGATCCAAACATTCGTGTAGGTGCCATGTGCTGCAAGGAAAGGCAGACACTCTTCACTTGGTTTTTTTCAACGTCTAAAAGTCTGAGTGTGTTATGTACAACTCAGCATATGGAAAAACATAATTTTGGTGTTATTTCCAAAACTGTATCGTCTCTGAAGCAATGCATGTATCTCAAGACCAAGAATTGGCTTCTTGTATGAACCATAGATTCAACCCCAGCTACTTCCTGCCCTCAGGTCCTTGAATGACTCCTTGTAGAAGGATGACAGTTGCTCTCATACAGTTGCCTGAACAGGCGATTATGGCAGCACCCATCCTGCAGATAGCAGTGTAGTGACTTGAGGTCTTGCCCAGGAACTGAAAGACCCGAGTTGTGACATCGTTGTGACCTACAGATGTGGGTTGTGTGGTTGTGACCCACCCAACCTCCAGAGCACAGAGGGAACCTTGAACTTAGATGATGGATAAGTCACAAAGCCATCACAGAGAAGATTAATGACATGATTATCACCATCCTATCCTCTTCCTGACACAATTATGAATTTGAAGGGCTGTGGTTTCTCTGCTCTAAGCTGACCACAATATTGTCAGTAGATACCAGTTACACTCAGTGCAAACCAACCAATGAGAGAGCTTGGTACAGACACGCCTAATCTGTGAGTCCCAAATGGCCCAAGAGGACACAGATCAGTCAAAATGGTAGTGGGTAGACCAAGGTTGAGTAACATTGGTAGAAAAAGCTAGAAATGCTCAGGCACCTATATTCTCCGAGTTATGACACAATTTTTCTTACTCCCCTTTTTTGAAAAAAAAAACCAAAAAACAAAAACACCCCCAAAAACAGCCCACCTTCTGTAAGAAATTTAAATAGGCTTGATTATGTGAAAACGTACTAGGATTTGCTTGACAGGTCACCTATGTCAGATAACAGATAACTGGGGACTTCCAGTGGGTGACACAGAACAGTGAAATGAAGCTCCTGTTCTGAACCTCCCTGCAGAGGAGGCTCGGCCCATTGCGTATAACAGGAGCTTACGATAAGCAGCTAACTCAGGAAAGAATTTCACATTGACTGTTACGAATGGTACACAAAATAATCCCTCTGAGGGCTAAAATGGCTTCGTCTTGCTTTTCTTCAAATTTCTAGAGGTAAAAAATTTTGATAAATTAGATACGGCGAGAGACAAGAAAAGGCAACATCTGCTCTATCCAGCAATAAGGGTATCATTCTTACAAAGGTTCTCACCCACCCACATGAAGCCTATAATTAGACATGGTGTGGGCAGGTCCGCACCCACCGTCGTGGGACTGATTCCAAGTGAAAAGAGCCGGTAGCAACCAGGATTTGACAGGGAGCTGGCTGAACGGAGCTTGCAAAGCAGCAACCCTTCCTGCGATCAGAGTGGTAAGTGGCTAAAAACTTGGTAGGGCTTCAGGTCAAGTGTCTTTACTAACGGCTGGTTGGAACTGCACGGCTGTACAGACACCTGCTTAAAAGAATACAAAGGCTGTGCCCCGAGTCAACAGGCAAAAAAACAAACAGCAGCACCCAGGGGGATCCTAAGGAGACCCTGGCAGCAGCTACAAGGCTTAAAAACTTTTCAATTCCAGGAAATCCCAGCAGGAGATGAGAATTTCTGGGCTGCGATAATGCAATGCAGTTACAAAAACAGGGTGGATTCAGTGGGGCTAAGGCAATTTAAGACTGAATACATCTCTGGTTTTTAAAAGGAAAAAGAAAATCACAGTATTTGCACATGGAATTTGGACTATTTTTCCTTTTTTTTTTTTTTTGTAAGGGAAAGTGCAGGATAATACAACAGCTGAAATGAAAAATGAGGGTAAATTAGGCTAGAAATTCAAGCATTATTAGGACACTGCAAGTTTGAAGGGAGGGTGGAAATGGGGATGAATTACAGAGCTGTTATATCAAAGGCTGTGGCAAATGAGATATATTTTGGTAGACTGCCGTACACAGAGAAACTTGAACAAGTCAGCAGCAAGGGTTATTCTGCACTTTAGAAATGGCAAAAGGCTGTGTTGGTCTTAGAGCTGATTAAATTTCACAGCAGCTTAATTGTGAAGTGGAACAGTGAAGGTCCTGCTGGAAAGACAGACAAGTGGCCAGATGGTAGCTGCAAGTCAGATGAAGGCTCCCTAGTTGGCAGAAAATTGGCACAGCCGCTTTCCAAAAATGAATCATGTTTGTTGTTTTCTTTTTTATGATGCTTGTACCCAGGCAAAGTGATCATAATTGTCTCTGTCAATTTAAACATATGAATACAAGTGCAGGGTCAAGGTGAGAACCCTATTATTTAGAAAATCAGCAGATACTGCTCAATGTTCTGAAGTGGGAAGGCCAAGAACTTGATATTTAATAGATTTTCTTTACTATAATTTCACAGTTTCTTTAACTTGTTCATCATTTCTAACCAATTGACCTAAACATCTTAAAAGCCCAAATCTTACTGCATCCTCCAATGATAAACAAATATATATATACAACTCTGCATATTTACTAACCTTTTATTGGACCACTTTCCACATTAAACATCTCAAGAAAAAAATTTGCATCACTATTCTGAGCCACTACTTGAGGTTAATGACCTAGTTCACTGTCTCAGATTCCGCTTAGGAGGTCAGTAGGTACTCACAAAATTCTGTTACCCAGACCAGGCAACATATGCGAGACCTTGGCTACTACTCTGTATTGGGTGGTTTGGAGAAGGAAGTCTACAAATGGTCCTAGACATCTTTGCTCCATTATGAAACTGATTTATTTAATGTTAAACTGGTGGGTTTCAGAGCTATACTACTAAGACCAGTTTCCTCCCGAGAACTTCACTGTACCTACAAGCTGATGAGCCAGCAGGAAAGGAGACTGGCTAGTGCCAAGATGCTCTTCTACAAATTATTACTTGTTTGTATTGAAGAAACATCAAAGAGCCTTCATCCAGAATCAGGACCCTACTCTGGGCTGTTTACGAGGAGGAACTGGAGCTGGAATTCTTTTTTCAATTATGCCAACGATTTTGCTACCATGACACCAGCACTTTTTCCAGTACTGTGCATACCAGCTTTCAGTATTCGATAGCTTGGACAAATAACTGTTCCTGAGCTACTGAATGGGGCCTGTGCCTCGGAAAAAAATATGTACTTTCAGGTATTTGCTCATAGGTAAATACGTACATGATCCCCTTTGTGAGGCCTAAAGATACTACTGTAATTTTTTTTTTTCCTTTACCATTTTGGGTAACGTTATGTGGCTTGGGTGTGCAATTAGCACGTGTTCTCTAAATGCTTCAGGCTCAAAGCCATGCAAGAATTTGCTGAGAAAACACAAATTTAAATTATGATTTCTACACACAAGGCTCATATGATAAACTCTGGATAGCTGCTTCTCCTTTGTGTTGCCTTTATACCCTGGTAACTGAGCGCTGTGCCAAACTACCAAAAAATTTGAAAGGCTAAAATAAAAAACTGACAGAACTGACATAAATATTCTCTTTATGAGGACAGTGCCAGTGCAAGAAATATAGGAAGTATGGTTGGAGTGGTAAGGTGGGAAAAGTTGGGGAAAAAAACCCCATGAACACTGAAAAATTAAAAGACTTTGAAAGAAGGTAAAAGAACGTAAACGTCAGTACTGAAGGGAGAAAAGCAGACATGAAAATTGGAAAGATGGCATAAGGCTGAAGGGACAGAAGATGCCATGTTTAGCTCCGGTGACATTAAAAGAGCTAGCGCTGAAGATTGTTTCCGCAGAAGGAGTTGTTCCTGCTCTATCGCTGCTTGCTTTGAGCATAATGATATTAACAAAGACTGCTAAGGTGACCCTTTAACTTCCCATTTGGCCTCTTCGAAACATAAGCGGAGGGACCAGGGTCTAGGTCATCTACCCTCATCTATGCCACTTCTCACTGTCACATTAAAATGCAATAAAATTCCATCTTCCAGCTACCTGGAGTTTGGCCTGTGACTCCAGCTGGATAGCTATTTCAGGACAACATACTGGACTTCCTTTTTTCATGGCTAGTTCTTGTTCCACCACTACTGCTTTGTTTAAGTATCGCTGCTCCTCTTCTGGTCTCAGGTTACTTCTTTTGGGGAACAACCATTTACACTCTCAGCCTTCTTACTCCTAGTCTAAAAAGTCCTCTCTTCACTTCTTGCTCTAGATCCCCTCTTTTCTATTCTCATGATTATCCAAGAAGACCTTCTCTCAACTTTCTTCATTTTCTCAATAACCCTCTTTAACTGTGTGTGCAGCACCAATGAAACCTCTGTGCTCTTTAAACAATATATATATATATATATATTGAATACAATACATATACTTGAAACCACTATTCTGCCAACTGCCTATGTGGACACAAACACTAAAAAGTTTCTTGGCACTTAAAGTCACTAGTAATACGCCAGCAAGACTTCAAAGGCCTTTTGAGTCACTGCTTCATCACATGTTTATCTCCATTCTGTACGATATGCAGCGTGACAGCATTTACTTTCCCAAAGAATAAAAACATTCATGACCTGTACTTTTAATTTACTAGTGCATTAGTCTATATGTCTGTATCTTTTCAGTATGAGCTCATGCCCAGCAATACGCATGCTGGAAGCTGGCATGCAGTGCAATTCCAGGAACTGTTTCCTCTGAAACTCGTATCAGCAATGATCCATCACGAGCAGTGAGTAACCACAGGGTCAAAAAGCACAGTTTAAGAACGCGAGCACAGCTCGATCGTGATGTGATGCAATGGTGCACAGTAGCAGGAAATGTATTTGTAAATCCAGGAACTGCCTTCTTGTTCTTTGCCGTTATAGCCCGAGATGCAATAATTGCCCAATTTTTAATCTATTTAATCCATGTATTTAATTTTTAATCTACTTAACTGTTGTAATAGTGCATGCATGCAATTTTAATTTCTTAACCAAAATATCATGCAGCAGAGCAGACCTTATTAAAATCCAGGTATCTATCATGAGACTTAGAACGTTGATCTTAGAACCGTGTCACGTTAGTTGTGGCAAGTAACCAAATTCAATTACACAACTTAATCTTTTAACATTTTTTCCACAATTTTTCTTTCATGACTGAGTATCCTGTGGAGCATTTCATTAGTCTACCTCAGGACTGAAACTCCGAAATTCCTCACATCGTTCATCCTATTTTTTTTTTCCTGTTGGCACACCAGTTTTCTTCAAAACATATCTCTGGAATTTTCTTACTAATCAATAACTTTTTATCTAGTAATGAACAAAAACTTTGCATCTTTAATTCTTCCATGCATGAAATATTCCTTCTAAATTCACATCTTAATTCTATTGGCCATAAACATACACATTGGTATTGGTGTTTTCCTCATGAAATCTGTGTGACTTCTAGCTATTAGTTTCCAGTTACTATTCCCCTTTTTCATTTATTGTACTCTTCCAGTTTCTTTCACTTTACCAAGTTGCCTGATGGGTTTTGATCTATTCTATTACTTTCTTTGCAGCACAACGCTACCCAATCTTCATTAAGGAAAACTGTGGCCATTTTGAGTCCAGTTACTGCTCACCAGGGAAAGAGAAGAGCGATAAGAGAATGGTGAGTAAAACTCTTAGCTGATCAATAGCATATCTTGTTTTAAATTTAAAAAACCCCATCTGTTTATTGCAATGACGTTTTTAGGTTAAAAATGTAAGAATGCTGATAATTAAAAACTCTGAGATTTGGGCTTGCTTCTCTTGAACAGAATATGTGTGTGTTTGTGCGCACGGCCTGAGGATGGTGTGCAGGTACATGTGTGGGACTTAAAAATACACTGTTGACAGTGACTACACAGACTTTCTCATATCTCACAAACCATCAACTAGTGGCCCATGAACCATAGGTTGAGCAACAGTGTCCAAGATCCCTTGATGGCCTATTGTGAAGAGCAACTACTGCTCCAGCATAGGTTTTACACATTAGGGTGTCAGTCTATGAATACTCGCAATTATTTATTTTTATTTCCCCACCACCACAAGCTGAACAGCAATTTGGAAGTATTTAATGCTGGTTTTACCTCAGAAGCATGCATCGTCCTCTGTCCACTGAGTGTAACAGCTGAGCTCAGCATTCAGCAGCCACCCTACCAGCAATACTGGCTGGGCTGAGATGACATTCACAAACAAGTCATTCCAGTTCCTCTCGTTCAGCCCTAAGCCTCTCAAATGCCCAGTGAAAGAATTTTCCCCCATCCAATTGTATGCTGCCTTAAGTCTTTTACAAAGACGTAATTTCTTAACCTCTTTGCAATCTTTATGTCATTAAGTGAATGGAAACCAATATAGAAAATCTACCCACCTACTCACCTAGGCGAAGGGATTGCGCCCCACCTCACTACACCCTCCTTTCAGGTAGTTGTAGATTGCTAAGGTCTCCTCTAAGCTCCTTTTCTCCAGGTCAAAACAACCTCAGCCCTTTCAGCCATCCCTCATGAGACTTGTTCTCTAGACCCTTCTCTGGACACACTCCAACACCTTAACATCTGTCTTGCAGTGAGGGGTCCCCGCTGTTGAGCACGTAGACTTTATCAACTTAGAAATATCACTGTCTTTGTTCTACCACACCTCCCACCTACCTCCTCACAGATGGCAAAAATCAGGGCCTCATGATCCCATTCATTCCCTCCCCAACCTGCATGCATTATTAGCTGTGCAAGAAATGCAATGAACTGCAAAACTGAGTGGAGGGGAATGTTCACCTCCCTCATCCTCCTGGCAACACTCTTCCTAATGCAGCACAGGATGCTACTGGATGTTTTTGCTGCAAGGGTCAATTATGGTCAATTGGTATCCACCAGGACCTTCAGGTCTCTTTCTGCAAAGCTTCTTTCTAGCTGATGGGTCCCCAGTGTGTACTGACCAGTGTACGAGGCCATTCCTCTTCAGGTGCAGGTCTTTGCATTTCTCTTTGTATTAAAAGTTTTAAAAAAGGACAGATAACTCTAAATAAAATGCTTAACCTGTACAATGAATTTGCTTTAGGTGCTTGGAATGTGGACTATTGCACTTTATCTCCTTGGCACAGCAGCAGGTGAGACAATTTCTATAAAAACTACTACTAGATGGTGAATTGAGAAGAAATAATGTTTCAGAGATGGTGACTGGTATTTTCCTTTAAACTGAAGTGGTAGTATGATTTGTGTGTCATTGTATGATAATGCCTATTAATGTGCATAGAATTAAAGCTAAAAGGCTCTGCTCTGTTTAAATGTTATTATTAAGACTACAAGAGACAACTGTGCTGAAAATTCAGAGAAATTCAGTCAGGTGTCCTATTTCTATGTCTTTATGTGACAATAAAATGTCTTTTACGTACAAAAAGACTCAGCCCACAGGGTGCTTGGCACAACAGGCAGTGCTAAAACATAGAAGTTGAGCATGTGTGAGCAAGACACCCCTTTAATCTAGAAGAAGCTACTATATTGAAAGAAATTATAATTTCATTCACCATGCAAGGTTACTGCATAGATATTCTTCATTCCTGTGAGCAGATCTACAATGCTTTGGAGTAGGAAGCATGCAAGACCTGTCCTAACAAGCATTTACAAGACTTTTTTTTTTTTTAAAGACATTTAATTAATCTTTTACAAGACTACAAAATGCTGCCAAAACAGCGTCTGTGTCTTTACTTGGTTTATCCTCAAATTACTTAGCTCTCCTTGTGTTACCTACTTCAGGCAATATCCATGAAGGAAACAGGAATGAATCTCAGTTTCAAAATAAATCATAAAATAAACCACTGTGTTTTCTGCTCTTCAGATTGTTGACTGTTAGTGAGTGTCTGACATAAAACCCAATTTTTTTCTTCTACTCTAGGTAAAGAGGTTTGCTACCCCAGGATTGGCTGTTTTACAGATGACCCACCCTGGTCTGGGGTACCAGGGAGACTGCTGACAGGTTTGCCTGACTCTCCTGAACATATGAACATCAGCTTCTCTCTCTACACCAGAGAAACAGGAAATAACTCACAGGTGACATTTATTTTTAACATCAAGAACTGACTAAACCTACAAATGTCTGTTAACTTGTTTGCCTGTGATGACTGATGTAGACATTTTAACAAGTCAGAATAAGCAGGCAGTTTGAAGGTACAGTAATGAATGTTCTTTCGGGTAATGCACTCAAAGAAAATACGTTGTGAATGAACTGTAGGACACAACAGCTTTCCTAGCATTTTCCGGCAGACCTTTTACAGAAATGTAGGTCTCTGAGGAAAGTTCAACGCTCTTTCAAATAAACAGCCTTCTGAGTATTCCAGTAGGAGAGCAAATGCTGCTGCTTTGCAGAGAAGCTAGCTAGGAAGGTATTTTAAAAATAAAAGATTGATTTTATGCACTTTCCAAACCCACATCCTACCTTGAAATCTGAGAGATTTTGCATTCTTGTCTCTCTGCACCCTGAAAAAAAGACAGAACAACCCAAAGTGCTTATGCCCTGAAAAACTGAGCAGAGCAATGTGGAGGAACCTATGAGACAGGAGCTGGGACCACATCACTTCAGCAAATGCTTATGAAATTGCTAAATCCCTCTCAGGCACCCAAACCAGGTGTCCCCTGAGCTGTTCAGGGATGCTTAGGATTCCTCTGCATCACAAACTATGATGCCAGCACTGCCCTTGCAGACATTATTGCATACGGCAATCCTGGTTGCCACACTGAGAGTCCAACTCAGGCTCTCTAAGGATAAGAACTTGTATCTGTAATAAACTTTCACGATCTGCAGAGCAGTGACGTGGCAGAACACAAGATAATTCAGTAACAGGTTACTCAGGACTTCTGCTGTTGATAAAATAGGTCAAAATACATCTTGCACTACTTCCCAGCCACTAAACTTAAATGTTTCTGTGTTCTAGGGCACAGCCCAAACTCCCTGAGCTCGCTTCACGGACCCCATGTTTGTCTGAAAACAATACAGGCAGTCAGATATCATTCTCAGAGGAAAAGGAAAATATATTACTAACCAGCTTGCAGCAATGTGTGAAGATCACCTTCACCCCTATTGCACACTGTTCACGTATGAAATTCTTTCAGCCTTTCTGGAGTAGCTAATCACAAAAACAGGTACAGAAACATCACCTGAGCAGGGAACAGAAAAAAAAGCTTTTGCTTAGATGCAGAGCAGCACACCAAAGCCAAAAGTCAGGTCAGTAAAAGGCCAGGTTGAACCAGAAGACGAGGAGCTGGTGGGCTGCTCTCTGGACAAACTCATCCAACTCAGGCCAACAGGCATCTTGCGACGCTGTGGCCCTTTCAGGTTGCTTCATATTCCACATAAGGGTGTTCTTCCTCCATTAAGTAAAATAGATAGGAGCAATAGGAACCACATTGGCACTTCTTTGGAAACCATAGCAGAATTGAGAAAGTCCCCGAGTTCCAAAAAAATCACAGACTGTCCATTCAAAGTAGTCCCTTGAGTCCTACAGAGGAACCACCTAGATTTTTTTTTTTTTTTAAATGTTTGAAGGTATGGATAATTATTTTTCTTTCCCCCCACACACAGGTGATCTCAGCGATAAACTCCTCAACCATCCAAAACTCACATTTTTCCTCACGTAGAAATACTTCCTTCATCATTCATGGATTTGGCAGCACTGGAAAAACGGGCTGGGTGGTAGAAATGTGCTTGGTATGAGCAAGTATCCTCTGATTTCCATAAGCTGTAGTAACTACAACCTGTCAGCATCCTTTAGGGGCTAATGTTCTTCTCCTATCTTTCAATCTATTAGGTAGTAGCAAATACCCGCCAAAAAGTAAATTTCACGAATGCCAAAACGTTTCCACTCTGGAAGATGCAGCATAGTCCAAGTTTCTTGGTCATGTCTAACATTATGCTTCTCTAGGGAGTTTCCATCCCCAAACCCCACAGATCAAAACTAAACAGTAAACTGAACACAGATGTCCCCAGCCTCTCCAGCAGTGTCAGAACATGAGATTGGACACACCAATTCACCACTCCTCCCTCCAGGAGCAATTGAACCATCCTTCAATCAAAAAGCCTTCCTGATCTGGAAAGCTCATTTCAGTCTACAAGTACTACTCCGAGTCACCGCTGTTCATGTGGAATAGCTACCACAGAACCAGCAATATACTGTGTCAACAACAGCCTTGGCTCTGATAGATAAACAAAATCTACTCTTGTTTCTGCTTCTTCCACACTGGCAGGGAAAAGGACAAACTAGAAAAAGATTACCTCTGAATACTAAGTTGCAGATCTGCAAAATTATTTTTCTTCATAAATCCATGAAAACTTTTAATCTAGAATATTAAATTTCCCTTTTTTTAGTTGAAAAGAGACAGCAATTTTGCCCCTCCACGCTACAAACTCTGTTTAGGGTGCCTGCTGGAGAGGAGGGAATCCAGGATTCAAGCTACTGTAACTTCAAGCTTCTATTTTTCTTCTCATTCAGTTTCAGCTGTTTACCATAGATTATTTTTTGTTTGTATTCCTTGCTCTTTCTTGAACCTGAACTAAGCCTTAGTCACAGACAGCTATTCTGCAGACTTTGATATATGACTCTTCCAGTGAAAGAATCACTGATCGCTGTAAGACAGTGTCCAATGCAATATCTTTCTTTGCTGAAGCAGAAACTTTTAACTCTTCTCCAAACCTTTCCAGTCTGCTAGGCCTTTCTCACTTTTAATAACACTTGGTAAATAAGTTTCCTTCCTATACTATCCAGTTAAACTACCAACATCCCTCAAAAAGTCACATACTGCACATAGCAGCTACCGTGCAGTTGTGAGTTTTTCCAAATCATTTCTACTAGATATACAAATGGCTTATAAAGTAAAATATTTTTATTATAGTGTTTCAGAATTTACTTTTGGGTCTAATGGCTTGTTATATTCTGTTTTATAAGATGCGTGTTTCAAGTGGTACAGGATACAGTGAAGAGTCCTGTTTAGTAAAGAATGACAAATTCCATTATTACATTTTCATGTATATTCTGACTTAAGTTGAATCTCTGTTTCTTATGTTGTTTCCTTAAATACTTTGCTTTATGTGTTCCCACATCAGCTGTTACTGGAAGTAGAAGACATCAACTGCATTGCTGTCGATTGGAAAGATGGTGCAAAAGGCACCTACGTCAGTGCAGTGAACAACATCCGCGTGATTGGGGCTGAGGTTGCTTATTTCTTAAAAGTCTTACAGGTAAAAGCCACAGCTTTACCACCTACAAATCTTAAGTGGATGTAGTGGGGTTATAGTGCTGCTGCTTTGATTTTGAATCTCGTCCAGCGTGGTCAGACAATGCTTCAGGAAGAGCTGAACAATGTTGAGATACATCTAATTACACTAATTATCAACTCTGTAAGGACTTGTGAAAGCCACAAAAAATGCAAATGAAGCTAATGTGGTAGAAAGGAGGTGCCAATTAAATGTTGCCAGTAGATGGCAACATTTCCATATGATGATACAGACAAAAAGGCATTCAATGAAAATGAGGCAAGGCCTAAGGGTTCAGCGATTGCAGGTTCAGACAGCTTTTGTTCATGTGTGCTGTAAGTAACTAGTACTTCAGCTTAGCATCACTGAAACGAGCAGGAGCTGGCTCACTTCATAATGCCATATTTGCTCTCTGCAGTCACAATAAACTGCCCAGTTGCCTTCTGATTGTGAACTTCCTGTTACTGAAGGCAAGTGTTCACATTTAAACACACGGCACAGAGCTGCTCAGTTGCAAAGTTTGAGAGTATCACCATTTTCCTGCTGACTTCAGAAAAACTCATAAGTACCTGAAACTGTTGAAAATCAGAATCCTGCCTGGCTATGGACTTAATCCTGACCAGGAGGTGTTCAATTTACAATGCTGCAAGAAGTAGCTCAGAGCACACAAGGTGAAGTGTCAACTTCACAAGCACCCAAGCATCAAACGCTTCCCCAGAACCTGCTGGGGTACAAGCCACAGCTTCTACCTACAAAACTCATCTCTAGCCTCCCACGTTTGCTTCCATATCTTCCTTTTTTTTGTACTAATTCCAGTTCATTTGCAGATGGGTTTGATTTTTCATTTAATATCTCTGTTACTGCACCATTTGCAGACTAGGCCTCTCTTTCTTCCTTTACAATAAAAAAAAAAAAAAGTACACAGAAACGATCCTTAGGCTTTCTTTTCTTTTCACCAATTTACAAACATCTAAAGTCTGACTTGAGGGAAAGTTGCATTGTAAATGGAAGTACTGCTGTAAGATGTATTCAGAGGAAAATGCTGTCTAACAATAAGGGCAGGCAGGCCAATACCACAGATCTTTTTTTATATTGGTACATGCATGATAAAACACAGCCTAGTGTAAAAACCTCACCCAATTAGGAACCAATCCTTGTTGTCTTTGGTCACTAAAAAACCCAGCATACTCCTTGAAGAAAGGTGACCCCTGAATACAACCTACACGCTGATTAACCTTCATCCCGACTTTCAAAGCACATGTAATATCTCAGCAGTGCAGGTCTTGTACGGGTGACACTTGGCAACAAGGAGAATGAGTGTCACCCCACCTAAGCTTGTCAGTGAAAATATTGAGTGACACCATCACATATTCTAAGCAGACATATGGAGAACACACAGATGATAAAAGGGCTCCATAATTGAATAAATCCATAACATGTAAAGTCATTTTGGTGGAAGATGAAATTAGGGGTGGATCCAAATGAGAAAGCAAGTTTGCATTTTGTCACCAATGGTAAGTGAATACGATAACCAGACACCAACACTACAACATCATCACTAGGCATTTAAAATTCTACATTAGATCATTTTCTGTCACCTCAGTGTAATTTAAACAATAATTAACTCAAGAAACTCCCACTCTGCCTGCTATGCAGGAAGTCAGGCTAGATGCTCTCCAAAGGCCAGTAATGTAAGACATCCTCTTTGACTGCTACTTAAAGCCTGTGTTCTTGTCTCCCACCACCTCAATGATCAGGACAACTTCAGACACTCCCTTCGCAAAATTCATTTAATTGGCCACAGCCTGGGAGCACATACTGCAGGCGAGACGGGAAGAAGGATGCAAGGCATCAGGCGGATAACAGGTAGGCTGTTCACCAAGGTGCGTAGCACCCAAAGCTAACATAGCATTTTCCTAAAGGAAAGAAACTTGTAGCACACTGTAATTCCAGTCTGTAGACTGGAATTAAATTCCTATTAGTGCTGGAGTCGCCTTGTGTGAGAGCGGGCAAACTTCATTCCCTGAAAGAAGTGCAATTATTACATCTTTTTTCTCCAATTAGGTTAAAAAACTGTTAGTGGAAAATCTTAGTGGAAGGACAAATGTAGTCAATGCTTGTAGTATTACTGTCGTTCACTGGGTTAGGTGGAGCCCTGCACAAAGACAAAGCAACATATCAAGAATCCTCAATTTTTTCTTTTCCTAAAACTTTACAGGCTCACAGACAACAGAGTGCCTCCTTCACAGTAACATGATACCATTATGTAGTTTATTAGAAAATATTTTACTTATTTTGGAATAAGTTTGCGGAAAGGTTCACAAAACCATATTACTGCACCTTTTTTCAGTTTAGCTTAGAACTAGCATCATTATTCTTCAACATGTTTGTGTAATACTGAACATCTGATATTGTAAGTTGACAAAAGAGATACTAAAACACACAACGCTTCTCTCTCTTCCCCCCTCAACCAATAATTGTGGTGTTTTTCAGGCTTAGACCCTGCTGGGCCTTATTTTGAAGGTACTCCTCCTGAGGTGAGACTGGATCCTTCAGATGCAAACTTTGTTGATGTTATTCACAGTAATGCCGCTCACTTTCCTGCTATAGGTAAGTGTTTGTGTGCAAATGAATATCTGCAGGGCTGGGCATGTCACCAAGACACTGACATCATCACACGTGTATCTCAGGGCTTGGAATATACAACAAGAGCGGTCACCTTGACTTTTACCCAAACGGAGGAACTGTGATGCCTGGATGTACCAATTTAATTCCAGAGATGAAACAAAGTGATTTTGAAGATATCATTGCAGGTAAACATACATTCCCAACATGTATAATACTTTATTTTTGTTCAGTCCTGAAATGTGAACTGTGATTTTTTTCTCCCAAACATAATTTTTTGTTTGGGAGAAAACAAAGAAACAAAGTTGGTTTTTGCCTATTTACTCTTAAATAAGGAAAGGAAAAAAGAAACAGTAAAGGCTGGATCAGGACACTGTAGGGGCAAGAGATGCAACACGGGCCAAACCTTTGCTTCTGTAATTTGAAATTGGACCTGCAGAAGACAATAAGACAGGGAACGGGGAGTTTGCAAGTCTAACACCCCAACAACCTCAGCAGGAGGTTTTCTAGGCTGAGACAGGCCAGTGTCATGACCAAGCCTGTGGCATGACACCACCACCTTCAGTTTCTTGCAGGTGCTGCAGAGAGCACCCAACACTTACAAGGCATGAATTAGACAAAAGCACTCAGTGTCTCCAGGGATCGCACATGCCTCGCCTCTCCACCCAAGACTTCTCTTTACAGGCTTTGGAGAGGTTGGCAGAAGGCTGATGGATTCTCTTTTCTCTATTAAGACTTTTAAAACTGCAGTTAAGATCATCTTGCTCTGACATTTCACACATACATATACGTGTATGGCTGTCTTCATAAAAGGGACTATTACACCACAGCAGACCAATGCATCTCTCTTGGAATCTTGGGATAACTGGCACACAGTTCTCTGGGTAAAACACAGACCAAACAGTAACTTCTATTGCAACTAGAAATGTGTAAATTCAAATGAAAATTTATTACAGGACCACGCTGCTGTTCTGTGCCTCAGCTGTTTCCATGGTGAGGCAAATGCAACACTTGTACAAGAGGTTATTTCATGGATGCTCATAAACTTTGTTCCCACAGACACTACATTCATTGGGGGGTGCCATCACTCACGCAGCCATGAGTTTTATTTTGAAAGTATCCTCTATCCCACTGGATACCTTGGATATTGCTGTGTAACGTACAAATCCTTCCAGGAAGTAAGTATACCAGCCCAGGAGTGAGCGAGCTGTAAAGTAAATAATCCAGATCTCTGCACTCATGATAGGTCCCTCTATGCACACAGAGCACTTAAATGCTGGTGGCTGTGCTCTCATGGTGTCATTTGGTAGGAGGAAGTGCAGAAAATGAACCCTAGAGCACAAATTATATCACCAAATAGGAAAAAAAAAATAAATTAAAGCCTGTGCAATTCTCACTCTAAGCCTTTAACAAAAGAGCACATAAGTTAGATGTATCTATTCTACTAATTCCTGGCTGCAAAAATAGATATTTGGAGCCTCCAAAATCATTGGCTCTTCTCTAATTTACATAGGGCACTGATTAGAGCACCCAAATAAACACACTTATGAATGATGTTCCTTTTTTCCCCCCTCCACATTGCAATGCAAAGTAGATGCAGAGAAATTACCCTCCCAGTGGAAGGACAAAATTGGCCGATATATTGTCCTAGACTGTAGCTGAAAAATATTTGGACAAGGGAGCTTCAGACCATGATGTGCACAGGTATTAAACCTGCTCATTCCACGCAGGCTCAGTATGCATGGGTACAGAAACTGCTATCTGTCAGGTTTTGGTGGTAAGGTGTGACAGCATTCAGTGCTGCCACGGATTTGCAAGATCATTAACAGCATCTTAAAATTTAATTTCGTCAGAGGCAAGATGAAAAAGAAATACTTCTCATTAACTGGTGTTCTTATTTTTCCTAGGGAGAATGTTTCCCATGTCCCCAGGAGGGATGCCCCATGATGGGGCACTACGCTGACAGATTCACAGACAAATTGAAAGGGGTAAACCAAAAAAAGTGTTTTTTAAATACAGCAGCAGATCCACCTTTTGCTAGTAAGTGGAGGAGGTTTGTTACAATTGCTCATGTTTGAAAGTGATTGTCTTGACAGGATTTGCAGCCACACACCTCTGTTGCTTCTATAAACAACTGCTAACTTCTCTGACAAAAAAATTGCTACTGTAGTTTTCAAAATTCAAGCTACGTTAATATTAATGAATTCAAGTTAGAAAAAAAAAAAACAACAACAAAAAGAAAGAACTTTCCAGTATACTAGCATTCTTAGATCTCTCATATCAATGACAATCTAGATACATTTTACTTTTCTTTATGCAGCTTGGAGGCAAAAAGTATTTATCAAGCTGTCTGGTGTAAAGAAAATGAAGGGGGACATAAACCTGGTTTTCCATGACACAGAAGGGAACACAAAAGAATATGAAATTGCCAGGTAAAATAAATTAACATTTCCTTATAACATTTAATATTGCTAACCTTAATCTACCCTTTTTTCTGCATGTTTAAGCAGTGCAAACACTTATTCTGTATTGTGGACATTCTGCTTAACATCAAATACAAAAAAGCCTCATAGGTGCTGGAGGCAGCCTCAGCCTCACCCTTATCTTCCAGTGGTCTCCTGCCACATGAGCATTTAGAGTTTTCAGTACTGTTTTTCATCCTCTCCCCTTTCAGGGCATAACACCCCACAGTGCTTGTTCAGTGACCTGCGCTGTTGCAAAAACACAGCAAGAGTGCAAATTTCTCTTGTAACAAAGGAGAAGACTCAAATCTTGTGGAGAATGTGATTTAGTTCAATAACCTGTAAACTGCATTGCTGGCTTCATTCTATTTGCAGTGGAGAACTCTCTCAAGATGAAGTTTATACAAAATACCTTGATGTTGAAATTAATCCAAGAAATACTAAACAAATTGAATTTCTCTGGAATAAAGCCGTTTTCACTCTGCTCTGGGCAAGACTGGGTGCAGAAACAGTCAATATAACTCATGGAGAAGATGGCCGTAGGTACGTATATCCCCTTTACAGGTCGGAAGGAATGGGAAAGGGCTACAGAAACTCTGAGAGACAGAACTGAAAAGTGGTCTTGATGAATTGGTTTGCCACCAACAATGTGAATTAATGACAAGGACAAGATATTACACTTTGGACAGAAAAATCAAATGTTTGGGTGTGAACTAGCAAATACCTGTCTGGAAAGGAGTACAGCAGTTAATTTGGAATGCAAACTTTTGCCACAACAAAACAACTACAAACCAAGATAAAGCAAGTCTCATTCCCAGGTGCATTACCAAGAGTATTGCACAGAAGATCCAGGGAGTAATTATTGTAATGGGAATAACTGGGATAAGACTGTAACCAGAAGCAGGGTCATTGTCAAGTTTGGAGAGTATTCTTCAGGAATGGTGCACACAGCCCGAAGCTCAGAGAAATAGCAAAAGTGGTTTAGAAAACATGATCTGTGTAGAACAGCTAAAGGAAATATGTTTCTCAATAAAGAAAAGCCTGGAGATAAACACAAAAGCGTGTGCATAAGCTGCCTGTGAAGGATCACAGTCAACTATTCTACGTATCTACTGGGTTTAGGTCAAGGTTTAATTGATGTATTTTGCAGCAGAGGGAATATAAGGTCTCTGAGGCGAGACCTTATCACTCTCAACTACCTGAAAGGAGGCTGTAGAAATGTGGGGGTTGGTCTCTTCTCTAAAGTCACAAGCAATAGGACAAGAAGAAATGATCTCAAATTGCAGCCAGGGGAGGTTCAGGTTGGATATTAGCAAAAAGTTTTTACACTGAGAGGGTTATTAAGACTTGGAATGGGCTGCCCAGGGAAGTGGCTGAGGCACCATCCCTGCAGGTGTTTAAAAGATGGGTTGACAATAGTGCTTAAAGATAGGGCTTAGTGATGTCTTTTTTATCAGAGTTAGGTTGACTAGATGATCTTAAAGGTACCTTCCAAACGAAACAATTCTTTAATTTTATTATTCTATTGGGTTACTTATTAGTAAAAAAACCAACTTCTTTATAGTTTGGCATTGGGATGGATTATTTAGAGAAGCTGATGAAATTTCTTTCAGTGTGATCTCCTAAAAAAAAAAAACCAACCAAACAAAAAAAACCAACCAAACCCAAACCAAATCTGTAAAACTACAATTGGGGCAATCTAGTTAAATACCTCACCTAAATAAATAAAGGGAGTTTAACAAGCCTTTCTGACTTTTTATCTAGAACTCTATATTTGTGAATCTAGAGATTAAATTTTATTCATATATGAAAGCTCCAGTTTGATAACTGGTCCCCAATAGAAGGAAATTCACCTTGTTACTGTTAATATGCAGACCCTAATATTGTGTACAGCAGGCTTCTAGGAAGGCTTAAATGGGATTATGGATCAAATTTGCAACCCTCAAGGTGACAGCTGACAACCTTTTATTTTTCCTTTGTGGAGGGAATAAATCTTGATTCAAGCTTTTTTTTTTTTCCCCTCCTAGGTCAGCTTTTTGTGGTCGTGGAACTGTGACATATGGAGTTCCCCAGTTACTTACACCTTGCTAGAGGTCACCGAATACAACTGTTCTGTATACAGCAGCTGAGCAAACCATCAGTCCCGTGCACAAGAATATTGGTACACAAGGCTATTAAAGCAAAACTCAAACTGCCTGTTCCTTCCTTTATTTTTTCCGTTCTGTGCAAACACACTTGTCAATGTTTTTCATGTTTGAACCAAGTTTAGTGTATTCATAACTACAGAAGCAGCTGAAATCATATATGCTAAAATCCCTTTATAACACTGCACAGTCTTACTGTACTCGTGCCTCGAGAAAAGCAGGTAAGTACTGTTTCCCACCACATAGGCAAGAAAGTCTGGCAAATTATCAAACACTCTCAAGGCAGCAGGTTAACTCAGCACATGCCTGGGAATAGTCCCAAACACCTCCTTTCCACAGCCTACTCTATTTCTCAAAACTGTCTAACCTCACACAAGATCACTGCCCTCAGAAGACACCATGGGATAAAGCAGGAACAGAACAAGACCAAGATCCTTTCTTCAGCAGGTCAACACAGCCATTTGTGCACTGCCCCTTCAGGAAAGAAACAGGCAAAGCCAAACCTCAAGTCTTCCTTGCTTTGGAAGAGACTAACCATCTAAATCACAGCACCTGGCTACTGCTTAATTTCAAACACATACCTTTGCTGTGGCCACTGACAATCCTGGAGAGAAACTATGACTTTGAATAACTCCAGGCTTTGCAAAACCTGGAATAGACTATTTCACAATAAAAAGAACATAATTTCTCTGCAAAACATGGCATGAGCAAGCCACCTGGAGCTTCGAGAGACCAAGGCAGTGAGTACTTTTTTAAGTAAAAAAACCCAAACTCTAAGTTAATGAACAGGAAGAAAGATTTAATAATTTATTCACTCCCATTTCACCACATTTGGTAAATGATATGCAAGCACTTGAGCAGATAAACCTCTAAGATATAGGAGTAGAAATGCAATATTAAGAACATAAAAAGTTTAAATATCTGAAAATGCATTTTTTAAAGAAAGAACAACAGTCAGTGTTGTATCCTTGACTAAGCACTAACCAAGCCTATAAGAAATTAGAAGCATAATTAAACACGAGTCTGAAGTTCAGCCAAGAGAGATCTGCAGTTGCAACTACTGCAAGTTCACCAGGGACTTGACAGGTAGCAAGGGAAGCATGAACAATGTCGGGAAGCATCACACTGCATCCCAGGAGAGAGCATCAACATCCTGCAGCACAGGAAACCCGGTCTTCTCCTCTGCCTGCTTCCTATTCCAGACTACAGTTTATTCAGGACTGCAGAAAAATAGCAAGGCCCTTATTGCTTTCTTTCTTAAAAGCCATCTTTCTTCCTACAACCCTTGACTGTGACGCCACAAGGACCAGAGGGGCTCCTCCAGACACAGCAAGCATCCTACCTCATACGAACAGATGTGCATCCCAGCCCTACTCCTTCCCAAAGACACAAGCAGCTGAAACCCATCTGTGCACAGCCTAAGGAACTGTCTAGTTATCCAGATTGCCCTGTGTTATTACTATGTTGAACAAGAGCAGCAGACTAACTATGATAAAATCCTAACTCTAATCTTTCCCACCAGCTCTTAAATTAAATGAGAAAGACTGTTTTCCCCCTCACTTGGAGCAAGTGTTAAAACTTATCAGCGTACTAGGGCATGTACTGATTCTCCTGTGTCACTGATAGGAACATACTCACAAGCTAAAATGCTTCTTCAGTCAGGGATGAGAGCACTGAGCTTGAAATTAGCATCAAAGGTGATATTGTAGAAGAATTATAAACTTCACTGTTGAAACAAATAAACCCCCACTAGCATGGAGGACAGCAGTGTAACACCTATACACACAGCTGGTATCCATTTGGTCATTCCCAGAGGTGGAGATTAGAGAAGGTCAGATCTGCAAAGATCCGTGGCTGCAGCCAAAAAGCACAGCCAAGCTGACAGAGTTTTCTAGGTGAACAGTTAGCTGAGGTCTCATTTCTTAAGTTTGCCTACCGCATTCTCCTAGAGATGAACAGGATCAAGGGGGTCCCAGACTTAGTCCTGTTCATCTGCACAGGCTGTTTTTCACTTTTTAGTTGGTATCTTTACTAGAGCAACCTACTGAGCTCTGTAACGTCATTACACAAAGCAGCCATGTCACTGTTTCTGGGGGATTTTGTATCTTCTTGATATATACTTCCAACATGTTTGCCCTCAGTTTATCACTCGGAGAAGAGCTTTCTCAAAACTTAGGTTACATGGATAGTATAGAAAGGATATGAAGGGGTAGACAGCTGTCCTGCTACATCTACTTATTTCAGCAAGGAAATGAAAGGGACACCAGGAGAAAGTCAGACTCTTTCATTATGAAAAGACCTACCAGGCCTACTAAGAAGTTCTTCTCAAGGGATAAGGTTTTGCCAAAATGAGCTGACATCAGGAAATGGGCATGAAAGACCCAAAGGCACAGAAGCCTTCCACATCCAAAGTCACTTGATGCAGGGCAAGGGAGGGGACTTAGGGATGATGTCATTCTCTGCTAACTCCCCCAGTACACCCCCTAAATCTCAGCTACATAAGTCTAAAAATAAAAGCTTTCCCATCCAAGACAAGCCCCTGAATGCATTGCCACATGGATCCACATAATTCTCTTAAATGTCACACTCCTGATTTGTTGCTGGCCAGGAATTACCCTGCCTCTGGAGCTCCAATCCTATTTTGTGCTCCAGCACACTAATTCAAGAAATCTATTTCCATAGATTTTGGAGCTTTCAGAGAAACCAGTCACTAAAGTTCTTTTTCCAGCTTAGCTACAAACTATAATCTGAAATAAATGTTCCTATCTTTCTGGGAACATTTCCAAGGATAAAACAAACTATAAAAGTACATGCAAAGTTTGCACATTAGTGCATGGAGCTTCAAGGCTTCCATTGTAAGTAGTCCAGACTCTGGGGTTTTTCTTTTACCTTCTCAGGTACACAGCTTCCCAGGACACAGCAGTATAAAGGAGAACGGCAGCTCCCATATGCTAGTTCTAAAGTAGCTACTATACATCCAATTAGAAGCATAGCCTCAACAGGACAAAAATCACTCTGGATTATAGGATATATAGATTTAGGAGCTCCACAGTCACTACTGGAGCTAGCAAATATTAAATTGACTCATACAGATCTCACATATGCAGCAGTCATAGATACGTGTTACAGAGAAGACAGACACAGCACCCTTGAGAACATACAGCACCAGAAAGCCAAGTGCACTTGCTAATGAAACAGGTGAGCAAATCCTAACTGCATCTTTTTCTGCTGTTCTAGATGCTTGAAATTTGGATACTTGCACTATTTCTGCTCAGCGCAGCAGAAGGTAAGCCCATGGGGTCAATATTTACACTGCTATATTTTGTGAGATATTATTCTACACTACGGAGCCTTAAAACTTACTGGTTGAGGTTACGTCGTTCACTTTCGCTATATAAGAATGGCAAGACACATGTATGTGTGTTGTCTTTCCTCTTTTCCACTCTACAAATCCCACCCCAGGAGCACGCAAGGAGCACTAGCATTTTCTATCTCAAAGCCAAGCTGTTGCTCTACCAAACCTAGGAAATTATTTGTTGTACTTCTCTTTAGTGATGGAAACAGGGGAAAAAAGCTGGGTACAGGGGAGAGGGAGTCTAACAAAAGTATGGCTTTACATTTAGCACAAGAAACTGGCTTCTATATTATAAGGCTTCTCACATACAAGGTATTCAGCTGTTCAGCACAGTTAATATTGCAGTATCTTGGCCCAGTATTAAGAGAAACTTATCAGCTGTCTTTGCTTAAGGCAAAACACAGCAAGGGAAAGATACCCAAGGTATGGTACAGGACACTCACAGAGCAACTCCACTGAATATTGTTTTAATGAGCAACAGGGGGGCTTCTTTCCTTGGAGTAAACCATAGACTTTGATGATCTGAGAGAAAGCAACTGCCAGTCTTTGTTTTCTGTAAACCATAGGATTTTTCAAGAGATTTCCAGAGAAGAGATACTTTGAGTTATGACTGGCCTGCTCCTCTTCTTTGCTCATTCACATGTTATTGATCCCATCTGCCACAGGTGAAGAAGTTTGCTATGATAGGCTCGGATGTTTCTCGGATGATAGGCCATGGTCTGGGACTACAGAAAGACCAATCCATAAATTACCCTGGGATCCAAAGAAGATAGACCTTCACTTCCTCCTGTACACAAGAGAAAATCCTGATGACTTTCAAGTAAGAACTATTGCAATTTAAACACAAGTAGATCACATGCAAAAAGAGTAAATAAACACAGGCTTCAGGTGTGTTCCTGCAAAATGCTAGAAATGGCCAAATCTCCATGTCCTTCAAGAGACAACCTCTTACAGTTCCCTGGCAGGATTTCTGGGGCAGAATTCTCATCCTCATCCAGCCCTCACAAAGCAGCACTCCCTCATGTTTTCTGCATGGCCACTGAGAAGTACTGGAAAAATGTGCGTTTTTAAAGTTATTGGGTGCTAATAATTTTTTTCCCCAGATAAGATTAAAAAAACCCAAACTTTAAAAGTCGTCTGGGCTGCTCTAAGATGTGTCAAAGCTGGCTTTGAATGGAGATACAGACCTTAAGCACTTGCAGATGAGCTTATCATTGCATGACTTAAATGCCTGTAGAGATAAGCATAGTTCAGGTCTTTGCAATTTTGATAAACTTTTTAGAGAAAGCAGATATGAATGTTATTAATTTAATGTCTACAACAGGAGATCTCTACAGTTGATACTTCAACAATTGAGTACTCAAACTTTAACGCAAGTCGGCTAACCAGATTTATCGTGCACGGATTTGTAGATAATGGAGAAGAAAACTGGCTGTCGGACATGTGCAAGGTATGTACCACTGGGAAGTCACATTCCTGTGAATTCTTCAGTTTGCATTTATAAACACATTCCTATAAATTGTTTGTTTTCTCTATTTCTAACCACTTTCTCTCATGGTACTTGTAGTAATAAGCAGAGGGGGAATAGGCCACTCATTTTCAAATTGTTAGCAACACCAATGTGTAGCCCTGCACCTTGATGAAAAGCATGAGGTAAAATGGATCTAATTCTTCTCTTTAGCCAAGTGAGTGGCAACAGGGTTTGCCTTAATAAGCATCCGTTATTACAGCCCACCACCTTATTTTGATAACACATGAGCACCACCACAAGTACATGCTAACGTTTTGGTTCTTAAAAAGTTCTCATGCAAACTAATGGAACATTTGAGAATTGAGCTGTAATAAGCAATGTGAATCAATTCCAGAAGGTATTTACTGTTTTTACTTTTGTTTTACAAAACAGAGAATGCTCACTGTGGAAGATGTGAACTGCATCTGCGTAAACTGGAAAAGAGGTGCAAGATGTCAGTACACCCAGGCATCAAACAACGTCCGTGTTGTAGGCGCTGAAATAGCTTATTTTATAAATGTTCTTATGGTAAGAATCTTCTGGTTGTAAAGCTGTAGTCATGATGCCGATTTGAAAGAAATACGATTCAGTAACTTTCATGAATGTGAATGTAACTGGCAGAAAACATTTTCTTCTATCTTCTACTCACTGGTCATTTTAGAAGCTGTACTGAAAACAGACTTCTTTTTTTTTTTAAAGTTTTTTAAAGCTTGAGCAATGAAGTTCTACAAGACATCCCCATAGTACAGCCAAACAGTCATTACAGTCATTCCAGAGATGTTAACATGTATAGTGTTGTATAGTTTTAAATATGCAGAGCTAATGGACACAGTAAGCTGTTTTAGAAAAAAAATAATAATCTATGTATTGGACATAAGTAGCTAAACTTTCAAACAGATGCTGAAATCCTACAGGAGTTCCCGAGTCAGTAGTCAATTTCAAAATAGTTTCTTAGCCCCTTTTTACTCTTTCCTGTTGCTGATGAAAATAGATGTAGCAATTTTTTACATTGCTAATTTCTCAGGAGGAATACAGCTACTCTCCAGCTGATGTCCACATAATTGGCCACAGCCTTGGAGCGCATGTGGCCGGCGAGGCTGGCAGGAGGCGGCCAGGGATTGGGAGAATAACTGGTAAGTCAGTGTCTTAAGTCACAGCTCATGCTAAAGACACCACCACATAATGAAATGATGCAGTTAATTTTCCCTTACTGTTGCGTCTCAGTGTGGGCCACAATTTAGTCAAGGGTAATTTGGACATGATAGAACTTGGCCTCTTCTCACAGTGCTCCAAGGAGCAGTGCTGAGATAAGTGTGGGGAAAAAAAGCCAGTGTGATAGTTATTTTGCTTGCATATGTTTAAACAGCAAAGAAAAGGCTCCACACAGCTAATGGAGACAGAAGGTCCCCTACAGTACAGCTGCTGATTTGACACATTAATGGTTGTGGCAATCTCTACAGAGTTTGCTTTCTGGTGCTTCAACTGAGCAGTGTCACTGCTTAGATTGGTGTTAGTTTGGAGCAGGATGGGGACGATGCTGTAACATAACAATATTCTATTTTTGCTGCTGAAAACATACCACCAGAACCAGCTTTAGCTGCCATGACTCTTTCATAACCATAGAATTGCCTGGGTTGGAAGGGACTTTTCAGATTGTCTATAGTCCAACCATCAACTCCACACTGACAAAAAGCACCTCTAAACCATATCTCTCAGCACTATGTCTACCCACCTTTTAAATACCTCCAGGAATGGCGACTCAACCACTTCCCTGAGCAGCCTGTTCCGATGCTTAATAACCATTGCAGATGCCATTTCAAGTATTTTAAAACATCCAGTACTCTCCCAGAAAACAAAACTGAAAAGAGGTATGATCAGCTAGACCTGTGGTCAAGCCACTCCTTTTTCAAAACACAGGTAACTCACCCTGCTGTCTGCATTCTTTAGCAGTTTTTTTTAACATGCACAGCAATTTCAAAGTTTAAAGCTGTGGGCTTGTTCTCCTTATTCATCACACAGGCAGCGCCAAGGGCAGTGTGCATTAAGCAGAGGGACCTTTCATTCACAAAAGACAATTCTGGATATTATTAACACAGCCCTTTTCAATTGCTACTTCTCCTCAGAGATTTCAGGCTTAGTGAACCTTGGACTAGTAGTCTACAAAATTCAGTCTAAATTCAGCAAAACTAACCCTGCTCCCCTCCCCAGGGACAACAAGGGATGCAAGTATAAGATAGCAAAAATTGTGCTATTTGCAAGGCTTTACAAGCTCCCAAAATTGCTGCAACAATTTGGAAAACAACGGATTTCTGTTTTCTGCTGGGATTGTAAAAAGCAAAAATCTTCACATCAAAACTAGATGCTTTTCCAAGAGCTGTCTGGAGCCAAAAATAGCCAGGATGGTTTCAATGCTTCTGGGCACAGAAGGTGTAATCAGCATTAATTTCTGTCTGAATACGCTCAGACTATACAGATGAGCTATATAGTATATAGACGAGACACAGCAGCCTGAATTTGAGCACCATTATTAAAGGGAAGGTCAATTAAAAACAAACAAACAGAAAAACCCCAAACAAACAAACAAAAAAAGAAGTTATATCAAAGCATTAGGATGCCATATTGATGTGAATCAGTAAGATTCAATAGGCTTCATACAGGTAACCTTTTCTCCTGCCTGGCAGAAAAGCCACTTGATGAGAGCAGACATCATCATTTTATTAGTGACTAGGCATAAGGAACCACAGGCAATGATATATGTGATATTAATTTTATACAATCACAGCATTGTGTAAAAGGATACATCTATACATCTTTTTCTATACATAGCACCATTTTTTTTTTTCTTTCAGGACTGGACCCTGCTCAACCTTATTTTCAAGGCACTCCCATTGAAGTCAGACTGGATAAATCTGATGCAGAGTTTGTAGATGTTATCCACACAGATTCAGCTCCCACCATCCCTTATTTAGGTGAGTATTCAGCTCTATTACATCAATACCAAAATATACATGCCCCATAGCACTTGAGCATCCTAATTGCTCATCAAGACCCAGTTTTGGTGCACAGACACAGAATACACCACACTTATCAATCATATCCTAAAATACCAAACACAGACAAACTTCAAGCCAGGAGCTACAGGTACACAAAAAAATATTAATTTAAAGTATGCTTATCCCTGCTTTAAATGCTTCAGGTTTTGGTATGAGCCCAGCTATAGGACATCTTGATTTTTATCCCAATGGAGGAAAGCAAATGCCAGGGTGTGGGAAGAACCCCGTTTCACAGATCGTGGATCTCGATGGCATCTGGGAAGGTAAGTGTGTTGATTACGTTACAAATTCAGGGGAAAGTCACCCTCCCGGTGTAACCACTTAACTTCTCTTGATTCAGGTGTTCTGTGATAGCTTTTGGGGTGTCCGGCAGCAATGGCAGCTGCAGAGTGCAGTGAAACGGCTACTAAGCTCAAACACACCATTTTCCACAGCAAAAAATAAAGAAGACAAAGAGTTTGCCTCCGGCAAATATGCCTCCTCCAAAATATCTAATAGCGTAAACAAAAGTTACATAAACCGTGCCAAAAATTTGGAAGGGTCTGGAACAAGGCATTTCACTTTGTTCCTAGCGTGTTGCCCAGCAGCAGCAGTGGGTGTAGGGCAATGATGCTCACAGCTACTTCTGTTAAGGGATCTTCAGCTGCAATTCTTCTGAGACAGAGCAAGTCATTTAATTTCTTTAAAAGAAAAAAAATCCTCTTACAAATCTGGGTTGCATTAAAGCAGTACTATTGTGTCTATTTTTAGTCAGCTAAAAAAAGATTGGCACGTAGCTGCTGTTTTGCATGGTTCTAATAAAAGTTCTAATTATTAGAAAGATTCTGTGTCTTTAAGTTAAGTTGCATTTAACATTTCTGATACAGAGATTTTTCAGTACAGGATCCAAGTTCTTTCTTACATTACTGCAATCACCTTACACTCTGGGAATTTATGAACTTATTTGTGATAACCACCTTTTTTTCTCCAGGTTTTATTCAATGCAGCTGAAGGCAGCACTTTTTTTCCTTTTTTTTTTTCCCCATAAACTTGTTATCCATAATGGGGAATTAAAGCACAAAGAAATAACTGTGTTGTATATGATCTTCTTTTTAACTTAAAGTCAGGAGAATAAAGGCAACACAAAGGAAAATAATACATTCATTATTTTAATTTTAAGAGTCTCCCTTCCTTAAGCACCCCCCAAATAATAATAATTTTGTTTTGAAGTCCTCAGCTGGAGCAAATCACCATTGCCCTAGGAAGTTCACTGTTAAATACTTTTCATTCGGTTTTCTTTTGTTATGGTAATGCAACTGTTGCCTACAAAAGCCCTGCTTCGAGCAGTTCTGGTTCCTATTGTGAAACTCGGTCAAATTAGTTGAATGAGTGTTTGTGAGGGGAGGGCAGAGGCTGGGCTGAGCTGCACAGTCAGCCTCCACAAAGCATTTCCAGTTTGCATTTCATACCTGTTGAGTCAGTGACACTTCTTAGAGCATCAAATCATTGCAAAAGCCAGCTTCCAATCTTACATTCGATACACCAAGTATCGTGATATGGCTTTTGAGGGGGAATGACGCATCCCCGTGATGTGGCAAGGGCTATGTCAGAATCTTTCCTCAAATGGTAACAGAGAAGAAAAACTAACCTGGGAGCATCTTTTCACAGGGACTCGTGACTTCGTGGCTTGCAATCATTTGCGGAGTTACAAGTATTACTCTGACAGTATTATCTACCCTGATGGATTTCTGGGCTATTCCTGTGCTTCATACGATGTTTTTGAAAGCGTAAGTATTTCTCAGAGCCTCAGGATGGACCATATCAAAACCAATGGCCCTTATCTATCCATCTGAAATCAAATTATTTATGCTACCTTGCACCCAATGAGTGCACGTGTAAAAGAAGAGTCAGACATCCTACAGTATTATAGCTTGTGCAGCTGCCATGGGTCAAAGTAGGAAAAGGCAATAACAGACCAGGGACACCCTTGGTCCTGTGCCGATGTGATGGCCATGAGGTACTCCGGGAGTTGGTGTGGCTTCCCCAGGGCTGCTCTGCTGCATCACCCTGGGGAAGGGGTGAGGGGGAAAGCCTGCCCCCATAGTCACCAAATCTATTTATCAAACAGCAATGAGTGGAATCCCAGACTGTACCAGGTGAACTTTCAAAGGTTGCTTTTCAAAACAACAAGAAGCTAGATAATATATGATGGCCTAATGGTGCGAGTTCATGGTCAAAGCATTTTGGTGACTTAAGATGGCCTTGGGCACAAAGCACAATGGCTTATGGACTAGGTCAGGAAGCCCTTCCCTGCCCTGGACTGGGAGATAAGGAGCTACAGCCTAAGTGTAGCAGGGAGGTAACAGGTTTTTCATATCTTACTGGGAGCATAGACAGAGGTATCAACTTATGCACTGCTTAGATTGACCTTTATATGTTCTGGGCAGGTGACAGAGACCAAACTTCCCAGATGACTTTGGAAGAAGGTGATTATGTGCTTCTGTCACTGCAGTAATTTCATGACAAAAGTGAGCTTTGTTTTCAATATAAAGCCTTTCTTGATGCAACCTGAAGGCATAAGGAAACATAATTCTTTCTCATCAGCTGCTGGGAAGGACACCTCTTCCTCCCTGTTCCAGATCAAGGGTATTCAAAAATGTCACTGGTGTGGCTCGATTGAGCTAAATGGCTTGAGAAAAAACATAGAGGCCTGAAAACTCAGATCCTTTGAGAAAGCTAGGTATCTCATATGATCTTTCCCAAGTTACAGAAAGGGTTACTTGAAATTTGTTGCTGTGATACAGGCCAGTTAGGTGGGTATGTTAAAAAGAAGTTCTATGGCTCTTTTTTTAATTTATTTTTATTTTTTTCCCTTGGCTGACTGGATAACTTTATTAATAGATATATTTGTTTTCACTAGGGAAGCTGTTTCCCATGCCCAAAAGATGGATGCCCAAATATGGGTCACTTTGCTGATAAATTCAAAATGAAAATTAAAAATGATTTTGTAAAACTTTACCTGAACACTGCAGAGGCCAAGGATTTTGCTCGTGAGTTTCAATTGCTTCCATTGCTACCTACTCTTCAGAAATAAACCTTTTTATTTTCCTGTTTTACAATTTCTTTTAACAGATGAGCAGGTCTTACAGCAGTTCAAAGGCTCTTCAGCCTTTCATGCCTTTTCCTCTTTTGCTCCAATACTAGTGCCCAGATTTGAACCCTCCGGTACAAGAAAGATGTTGACAAACTACCAAATATGGTGGAGATTACTGAGGTGTTTAATGGGCTGCACTACAAGGTGCAAGGAGAGAGGAGGATGCACAGAAGTTGGAGCCAGGGATTTTCTTATTAAATAGTAGGAAAATTACTGCCACAGTGACAGTGGTTAAATGCAGAAAGAGGGGCCCAAAGGAGCTGGGAAATCTCCAACTTTGGAGATGTTCAAACCCCTGTTTGACAAAAGCCAGAAGCAAGTCGATCACAGCTGGCCCTGCCTTGAGAAGTGGATGGACCAGATGACCTCTTTACAACCTAGGCTATGTCAGGTTGTAAATGTCAGCTCTCACAACATGGCTCTTCCTTTGCTCTTGTAAACAAGAATCAGAGGGAGAAGAGCTGCTTTTGCAAATCGTGGGCTAAAAGAAAGTTCCCACCCACAAAATTTACTTTCCATGATCTTCAGAATTTTTTTACACTCCTTTTACACTGCTGATAATCTGGTATGTATCAGTATTTATTCTAACACCTTCTGCCTTCCAACTTCACTGCACATGAATAACTTTGTGGTAGAAACACTGAGATCTAGATTGTGTTTGCCTTGTCAAGGACTAGTTTTTTTGTCTCCCAGAAAGTAACACAAATGTCTCAGATTGATCTCATGAGGACATAATGAGAGATGTGACTCACTGATGCTTTGCATCTGTTTTGTCTGTAGTATAACCTGAGGAGAGCAGGGAGCACCGAGATTCAGGTGTGAGAGAGCATTGTGTTAACCCTTTTCAGTTCAGACTGTCTGTGAAGTAGCTATTAGTGAAAGGCAGAGATAATTTTCTTTTACTTTCAAATACACTGTACAGACCAAAAAAAACCAACCATATTTTGGAGACTGTTTCTCCCTGGGTACAATCTAACATACTGTATTTCTTCTGTATAGTTTGGAGGTACAAAGTAACTGTGACCCTCTCTGGAAAGAGTAAAGTTAAAGGATATGTAAATGTTGCCCTGTATGGAAGCGGTGGGAACACAAGACAGCACCAGGTCATCACGTAAGTTCAAAATTCGATAGAAAAGAAACTTCAGTTCTAGAATGTTTGATAATTTCAGTTAATGTTTCTGTTTAAATTGGTCCTATTTTACAGATCACATTTTAACCCCAGATACAGCTCCCTGATGTAAATGCAATGACAATTCACTCGCTCTGGATTTGAAGGCAGAAGTTTAGAATGCAGGATTTTAAAACATTTGAATTCAGTGTTACTTGATTGCTGAACCACCAAGGTCCTGCTGGACCTACAGTAGCAAAGTTCTGATCTCTTAAGTCTTTCACAGGCTTGTAAAATGTTGCTGCTAAAGCTACCTCATGATTTACTACTACTTTTTGTGGCTCATAACTTCACCTGCTTACACTGTGGTTCTGCTTTTTTGCAGTTTTCTTGTTTGTTTCAACTAAAAAGTCTGAAGTAATGAAAAATAGGGAGAGGGCATTTGGATGTGGTCTTGGGGTTTTATTTTTTGGTTTTGCTTTTTGTTTATTGACAGCTATGTCAATTCAATTTTTTCAAGAAGGACTTCACATCTTCATACTTGGCAGCAGGTGTTTGCCATGAAGTAATTAATATTAAATGCAAATTTAATTTATAAGCAAAAAAGCCCTGCCTACATAAACAACAAGGAACAAGCCCTACCTTCTCCACAGGGATTGCCCCATAACTGGATCCATATTGTAAGATGTGACTGCAGCACATCGGGCCTACCTACCTACCTTTGTTTTTTCTGATTTGGGATGTATTAGGTTGGAAAATTGGCAATAATACTGTTATCATACTATAAACTGAATATTGTCTCTCTGATAGCTTTCTACTCACTTGCTACCATAGCTGATCAGTTGACAGAACTGGTAATTAATATTAAATGCTTCACATCAATAAAATGTTATTTTTCACAGGGGAACTCTCCATCCAGACAACACTTACACAAGCTTCATTGATGCAGAAGTTAACGTTGGAACAGTTACAAAGGTTAAATTTCTTTGGAACAACAACTGGATAAATCCAACTTTTCCTAAACTAGGGGCTGCGACTATCACAATACAATCTGGAGAAAATGGAACAGTGTAAGTACATCCAGTGCAAAAATCTTGAAAGTTACTTGGGATGGCAGGTGACAAAATCATATGTGAGGTGAAAGCATTTTCACAAGAAAAGCTATTTAAAGCATTCAAAGACTCAAGAAAACTTTGATTTTCTTCCTTTCAAGACACTGTTCATCCATAGTTCAATTCACTCCTACTTCAACCCTTTGCCTTAAATAACTTCAAAGAAAAACTTAATATATTTCCAGGCTTCAGAAGAGTAAGCGTCCTGTATAACCCTTTGGGTGAGAAAAATTAGTGCTGGCTGAGATTATCAGCATCATTCTTTCCAAGCTCCTACTGTCCACAAGAAGTGGTTATCTGTGTTGAAGCTTCCATTAGGATATCTGATGCAAACTCAGATGGAACCAGTAGTGTTTTGCATTGATACTGATGGTCCCTGAGGTCACGATTGACAAAAGAGGACAGTGATATTAAGTCTACCCTTCAAATGAGCAAGACTAATACTTAAGAAGCTGCACATAAAAGGCTTATAAAGTTGAGAGAAAGAAGCTAAAACTCATTTCTCTAGACTTTGTGGAATACGGATTGGATGTTCAGACTACAGAAGTATGATTTACGGATTCAGTTTTATTAATTTTCCTGGAATTTTTAAGGCTAAGTGCCTCATTTGCTTGACCAGTTATTTTATCCAACCAATTATTGGGTATCTAGAAGAGGAAGTACAGTATAAGTTTTAGACCCATATAGAAATTAATAGATAAAGTGCCATCACTTAAAAGATAACATGGGAGATAGAAACAGTTTCAAGCAAAGCAAAATGATTACAGCCCAGCAGCTTTACCTTTAAGCAGAGGTCCTTAGTCTTCTTGTAGTTCCTCTTCACCAAAGCACATTGCTGTAGATCTGAGCTCACTCTTCTATTGACTCTTGGCCTTTGCACCTGTAGTTGTGACCTTCTACAAAGTGATGGTAGCAAAAAATCTGGAAAAAAAAAAAACCTGTAAAATGAAAGGAAGGCAGGTAGTGATCCAGAATGAATGAAGTCCATCAATGCTTTCCCCAGCAGTAATATTGGAAATTTAGGAGCTCAGAGAGCATTGTGTTCAGTTGCGTGAAATGACAAATCAGATAGACTTATATTAAACAAAATTCACTTGTGGAATATCAACAAATGTTGTCAACTCAAGGTACTTGTTTGGATTTTCTTCTTCAGATACCGTTTCTGTGGTTCCGAGAAGGTGAGGGAGGATGTTCTGCAAACTCTTACTGCTTGCTAATGGCACGTATGGATGATCAAAACCCTGTTACCAATAAAAGCTAGTAATGCATAAACCACTGGAGTACGGACTCACTGCAGTTATACGATTGCTGATGTGTGCTGGGGGGGGTTGTGGGTTTGGGAGTGGGGGTGTTAAGTCTGTGGACACCTCTCTATGGAGTAGCTTGAATGAATGAGCCAAAGCCTGTTGAAAAATTTCCCTGATTCCAGCCTGTTTCAAAATTTCAGGCAAGATGAGGAAAAGGGAGCAGGTCACAGAATCCGGACAGTGGCTGCAGGGCAGTACCAGGGGAAACTTGTGAGTGGAAGGAGAGAAGATGATTAAGGGAGCTGATGTTCTTAATCAACTGAAGGCTAAACCCAGAATTAGCATGAGATAAAGTGATAGAGAGATAGGGATTGGACTAAATGACCTTTAAAGGTCCCTTATGAGCCAAACTATTCCATGACAGGATGGAACATGGTTACAAAATGAGGACAGAAGTTAAATTTTAATTACTTGTGAGAGATGGAACAGTGAACATGAGGGAGAACTGGTAATCTGTTTTGGTGTGTTAACGCTGAACTAATCTTGTGCCTTGTGAACAGAATTAATTTGAGAAAGCTGCACAGCAAATTTCAAATATTCGTGAAGTTTCACTAAAATGCTTATAAATAGAAAAATCACCAGTGTCCTGAAATCCCATATGCTGGCCCTCAGCCTTAAACAAAGCTGCCAGAGGAACTGGTCAAAACATGCAATGTCAAACAGGCAATCAAAGCAGTCACTTCTGTCCCTGACTTCTGATAAGCACATTCAGCTGAAGTGTGAATAGTTCACAAATTCATTTCTGTCTCTGTGTAGTCCTGTCTTGGTTCCCTCAGCCTGCTGCTGGAGAAGAGAGCTGTTGCTCCATCCTCCCTGAGAAACCCGCAGAACTGCTGAGGACTGGAGATCTACCGCTCCTTGGGACCTCTTCTCTTCAGCAGTTTCTCTTGAGGCTCCCCAGACTGTGGCACTCTGCTCTTTCTGCTGCTCTGTGTGACTGTTCCTCCTTCAGAATGTCTTGTCCTGAAGGATAGCAACCCCCTAAGCAAGGCTTCAGGTTCTCCTTGTGGCGGTGGAGGCTAAAACCAAATTATTCAGTGTTAGAGCACTGCTATTCTGATAGAGAAGAAAAGCAGTTTAATGAATTCAGTGCGTTCTGCCAGATCTTGGTGGGCGATGGGAGGGAGAGGGAGCTGTAAAGAGTGGCAAAAGAACCACCTGCACTGAAGATTGGCAAACTATGGGCATGTTTGGAACTGGAATGTGAAAACCAACCTGTTCTGCAGAAAATATCCCCCAGCAATTTTAGTTTTAGTCTGAGACACACAGGTTTGCTTGTGCGTTTAGAAACTTTTTAAACTGTGCTTGTGCTTCTTGCCCAGATTAAAAGTCACCACCCAGTTGTGCTGTCCCAGCACAATGAACCAAAGTTTCACCTGGATGTCACTGTTTCCTGAGTCTCTGAAACCTTGTCGTACAGAGGATAATAGGGAATAAGTATTTGAATTAGCAAAGGGGACACGCCTTGCTATGCTGTCACAGATGTGTGGTATTAAAATGCTAAGCCAATGCCTTGACCAGTTTCTTTCAAGAGGGAAAAACCAGATGTTTTTCAACCTGATGATTCCACTTGTGTCTTCCTCTTGGTAAATTTCTTCCCTGCTCGTGCAGCTCCTCATGGCAGTGGACGAGTTTGCTTTGTGTGTTTTCTTCACAGCCTATGCTGTAGGATAACATGTATTTTGGCTCCAGTTTTCTCCATCCATGGTCAGCCTTATTGTGGTAGAGTAAGAGGATAAGACCTTGTTTGTCCTGTATCAGGCTGTGATAAATCCAGTTTGGGGTTGCTGCTGCAAAGCCTTTCTGGGTTCTCTACAGCTGCCCAGCCGCAGGACTCCACACGCTTTCAGGCTTCACTTGTGTCACCCAGTCCCCGGGGGAACACAAATCCCCTCTCCAGGGAGGGAAATCGTTACAGGTTCACCCAGAGCACGTGTAGCCATGGATGCATCTGTGTCAAGTTTCCATGTACCCCGTGTCCCTTGGACATTGCCTGCTTCCTCCTGCCTTGGCTGTTTGTCTCTCCCAGAATTTGGCTTCCTGATCCCAGCACCTCCCGCTGAGGAAACCTCAACAGGGCTATTAACTTCCTAACGCTGCAGAAGAGTTTCTCCTTTGTCTTTTGTTCCTTTACCTTAGTATAAGCAGATTCTTGCCTACGCAATTGTTTTGACAGTCACGATATTCTCTGCATTATCCCTTGCTGTAGCCACTTCAGCAGCCCATGTAATTTTAACAAACACCTAACAGAATCAAGACGTTAAAGTTGACAATAGCATAATAAAAAATCTCCTTTTAATAATGAACTGGAGCTGCCGTCATCTTGTTTTAGCACAGTAAAATCTCTCCCCCCCTTCCGAACACTTTACAAAGCTATTACATAAAATGCAATGTTAAATGAACAACAAATTACTTTCCCTTTAGCTAGCTTTTAATGCTAATGGTGCTATTTATTCCTGACCTTTTGAAATATTAGATTTTTTAAATGACAACATAAAAAGAATTCTTGTTTGGAAACGCAAGCGACTTTAAACCACATGTTATTACTTGTAAGTATAGCATGCACATGCATCATTCATTTCAGTGTCCCATTTATGGCTAATTGGTATATATTTCAGTTGACATATATTGTTCTCCTGCAAACGTGTCAAATTCCTTAACGATGTCGGTGACAAAAGCGTAGTGCTTGAGATATATAAATTACGCTCTTTACCATATAATCATTCTTATCTATTGGGAATGCTATTTGTGACAAATCATGTTCAAAAATACACGCTAAATTGATTATTTTTTTAAACTTTAATATCACACCATTCATGGCAAGTCTTTGATTGAATCTTTAAATGTAGAAATGTTTTGATTTTTATCTGCATCATTTTGTAGCCTTTGAAAAGCTCACTTTATTTATTATAGGAAGAGTAGCACAGCGCAGATCTTAAAATGTATCTTTTGTTATCAGCATAAGAAAACAAATGGGCTATAATTGTGGATATGGAATGAGTAATTTGGTGAACAACGCTTTGTGCTGTAGTTTAGGTTTTATAATTCCTGCCAGAAATTACTATTATTTTGTTGGAGGGCAGCATTGCAATCAGAATTTTAAATATGGGAGCAACTTGGGCCACGTATTTTCATTACATTTTAGATTGCCATGTGCAATGTATTTCTCTCCTATATTACAAATCATCTGAGAACAATCAGGAAAAAAAAATGAAGATTTCATGTGACTAATTATTACTGAGATATAGCAGTGCTCATTGTTGTCTTTAGACAATGCTGTCTATAGTCATTATTTTGCTCCATAAATCAGTAGGATAATGAGGCTCTATCTTTCAAGAAATATTTGAGCGTATCTTAATTCAGCAATGATGAATTCTCCTTCCCCAGCCTCTTGAGTTTGTTTGTTTTTTTTTAATCTAGTTTGTCATATTAGAGCTTTCATCACCTAGCCACAGCTGACAGTGTTTATGTACGCATATTTATTTCCATACCTTTCTGGGATATGTCCTCAGAGGTTGCAAATAGGAATTTTATGATGTTATGCCTGAAGGCTATTTTGTTCTCAATTTCAATGTAAAGCACAAGGTAATTTGCCACACCCTCATTCTTCAGAAATGCATAGTCTGTATGGCTGTATTTAATTATGAAAAAACAAGGCTAAACTTGTTAACATCTTTTTACTTTTTAAAAATTGGAAAGAGTGTCTTTGAAAAAAAGAGGCATTTCCTTGATAAAAATACTGTCTTGTGCAAAAAAAAAAAATATTATAAGTTCAGATACCTTCAAATTTTAGAGGGTTTGCAGAGGAAACAATGGGTAATGAATAGTAAAATGTATCAGCATTTTTAAGCTGTAAAAACAGAAGGCTTCAGTAGAGGACAGAGGGAAAAAGGAGAAGGTCAATGGGATTCTCCCACAATCCTAAATGAAAAACTACCAATAGTGGACACTTACTTCTAAATTGTGCCTGTATAAAGACAGAAACAAGAAGCAAAGTATTCTTTAAATTAGTCTAAATGTTGTATTCAATTACACAATAACAATTGACTGGCTACTGCACTTGCTGGCATATTGGAGACATACATTATGTGAGACCCAAAGACAAAAGTTGCATTCAAGTCCCTCTTTGTGCTATGTCCCCTGTAATTATTGTTGTGGTACATATCCTATGAAAAATCTTACCTTTAATTGCATTAAGTGGATAATTACTTCACATCAAACCAATTAGGGAGGTGAAGGGGAAAAAAGGAGGATCTAAATCTCCAAAGCAATGCACTTTTTTTTGCATAATAATTTGCATTATTATAATTTTACATATAATTTTAGATAGACGTATGCCTCACTTGATCTCATTAAAAGAACAATGAACAATACTGGTGGCTTGGGTGCCTCAGTTTGGGCTGTGCAGTTTCAGAGACTGGACTCCCCTGGGAGTGCAGATTATCCTCTTTGGAAGTGAGGTCTCCCATGAGAGCTGTACCATTTCTTGTTCAGAAAACGTTCTACATGGAGAAGGAACACAGTCATCCCCTTAATTACATGGGATGCAAAACACACAATGAGCATGCGTATGTCTTGCCTGAGATGATGGAAGAGCAGAAGCCATCCCCTCTTTCTCTGAACACCCAGCACTGGGTGTGCTAACCACAGCCTGAGTTGGGCTGCAGAAACTTCCAAAGGAGCTGCTTAAAAATAAACCCAACCTCTTGTTTTAGACTGCCTTTTCCTTTCCTTACAGTCCTTAATTCCTTAATTAAGCACCAACCTTCTCTCATTTGATGAGGGAATAAAATTCAACAGGAGAGAGGCATGAAAGATGTTCTGCACCACCTTCAGCTCCCATCAAGGCTCCTGTGGCTTGAACTCACATCGCTCTCCAGCCTTTCTCATCTGCCCTTTGCTTGCAGTTTGGAAACCAGTGCCATCTGGACGTTTCACACCCCTGCAGAGATACAGTGAATTCAGCAGGGAGCCAGAGAGGAGGATGTATTTTTTCCCTCTGCACCTTCAGTCCACAATCATCCATCTCCAAACCTGCACCTCCCACAGAACCCGGGGAGGGAGAGTTTGGGAAAGGAGGTTTCTCCACCTCACTGAAGAGAGATCATAGATCCTTAAGCCTTTGCCTTAATTCAAAAAGGATCCAAAACGTCTTGGCTGAGTTATGAAAATCGGCCTCTTGGTTCCTCCCACTGAACCTGAATGACAAACACTCTCCTGGTGGCTGTGACAGAAAGGACATTGAAGGGCAGTTCATAGCAGTGATGTGCCTCCTTGCTCCATCTGAAGGGACGGTGACACAGCAGCAGCAGAGGGCATATTTTGGTTGTAAAGGACAATTGTAGGGGATTAACAATCTCTTTTGAACCAAGGAAACTGTTAAAAGTGAAAAGTGACTGCACTAAAGAATAATTCTCCTTTTGACCCAGAGAGAAAGAGGTGCCTAATGAAAATATATGATCACGGACAGTGTGAAGATAACTGTCTGATCAGATAATGGAATTGTTTTCAGTGATAAGAATGAATCCATTACTAATGCAAATAACGATAATAATTATAATTTGCAATACAGTAAAAATCACCTAGTCTACCTCCTCCTCTGACAGGAGACTGTATAATAAATTATAGGCTGAGAAAAAAAAAATTTCAAAGGGATAAAGGTTAAAAGATTAAAAAAAAATCTGAAACTTAAATGCTTAACAGGGAAGTCAAGACCTGAAAGCAGAAATTGGTGCTATTAAATAGAGCAATTGTGGAGAATTAGATATTATGGAATTGATTAACAAACCAGAAACCAAACGTTTGCTCAAATCACTACCTCTTGTCACAGATTTCAATAATTTTGAAAGAACAAAAAAATTAAGAGTTGGCGTATAATAAGAAAATTAATTATTTAAATGTAGGTGAATATGCTAATAGTACTCCAGGAAGATGAATATAACTTAACAGCCAAAAAGCCCCCAGAAAGGTTCAATAAATCGAGGGGGTTTCACCAGTTGTTTTTGCTCTGCCTTGGTATCCCAAACTGTTTCTTTCACTCGCAACCAGGCCATCTGCAGACCACGTCTGTCTCTAGGGCAGATCTTTTAGGAGTTCTCTTGGCAGACTGAGACCGTCATACCAATCCTACCACCTTCTTTGTTCATGGGAGGGCTTCTGGGTATGGAAACAAAGTGAAAAAATGCTTCATTTTACCTTTGTGGAGGAGCAGAATCAGGAAGATGAAACAAATCTCATACAGCAGAGTTTGCACTACAGTGAGCTGCTGTGTTGTTTACAGCAGTTCTGCTTTCTCCATTGCTTGTGCAGAGCAGAAAGCGGTGCTACACAGGGCTCACCATCTGTTGTTGGCATTGTAACAGTCATATAGATTGAGGCGATGGAGCATTGGGAATCGACCAAGAGATAATGTGATTCTTCCACACCCATCGATTCTGAGTAAAACAGCCATTAAGTGACCGACTTTAAAGCACTGCCATCCAACACTCTTCATTTAGATCCTCGTTTTCCAAAGCACAGTATGTCCATTAACAGCCACATAAGAAGGGCCTGGATTTTAATGGCAGGGGTTTTGTAAGGGAGCCTTTAAGACCAGGGGTGCTGACATCTAGTCAAAAGTAGGGGTGACTACCAAATGAAATTATTTTTTAACCTCACAGTGGAGCCTGGTTTTCTGCAGTTGGAGTAGCTCATTGCATTTTCAATTCACAGTTAAAAGCTCAGTTTATCCTGCTTAAACTTCCCCAGCAAGTGATTGAGGAAGTTAGAGATTTCTTACCCTCCAACATTTTCCATGTAGTTGAAAAGCTCAATACACTTCTAGCCAGTAAAGCACAAGTGGTTTATCAGAACTGATGCACTATAGGAGTTCAAGAAAAATGCTTTAACAATGCAAATTATAAAAGCAAAATGAATGCACAACTCACATTATGTTTCATAACCATGATTTGTGGTTACCTCATAAGAGCAGTGTATCAAAACCACACCCAGGTAATATAATATTAACTATGGTAACAAGCTCCTAAGGGTTAAACATGCACCCCTCTCATTGCATGCAAGAAGGCCTTTAATCACGTTTGCAAAAGTCAAAACCACGATGTGCCTCAACTACTCACGTCACATTTCACTGCTTGTTGATGCTTCACCAGGGCTTTCTCTTTTTCTCAGTGGGATGTGCACAGCCTGAGTCCTCCATGTGTGTACACACAGAACACCTTTGGCATCGGTTTCCAAATGTCCTTCCAGCCATGAGATGTTTATCTGCAAGAAACCAGCACCCAATGTTTAATCCTTGAAGCTGCCAATAGAGCCATAAAAGAAGATCATATGTCTATAAAATGTGATTGAGAGATGTGGTGTTTAATTAGAAAATTTGACTCAGGGCAAGCATGAGTCTAGTCTTCAGGTTTGTCAAACGCTGTCAGAAGCAGGAATGGGATGGAACATTCCTGTGTTCTCCAGGGCTAGGACAGCCACAGAGTCAAATAAAACTTCAGAAAGGTCATGGCAGCAAAAAAACACAAATAAACTGCCTGGGTAGGTAGCACTACTGCAGCATTAGAAGGTTTAAAAACAGTTTAAATAGAAATCATATCTTAAGCAGAACTGTTGTGCCACAGGAAGGCGAGACAGTTGATGTTTGAGGTCCTTTCCATGTACATGTATTTCCCATGAAGCTCTGACAGAGCTGCAATGGTAGTCAGCAAAAATACTAGATGGGTCTTCACAGAGACAGAAAAGAAAAAGGGAAAAAAAAATCTAAATCCACAATTAATATTATATACTACCTGGCTCTGAAGGAGACAAATTACAAATGCTCTGTGGGATGCGATCAGTGTATTCTGGCAACATCCACTCAGTCCTGTAGCATGTCTAGCAAGGGTGTTGCATGTTTTCAACTCAGACTTGTATGTCTCACCCCTAAGACAAAACAAAATTATAAAATTAATTTAAATGTAATTTGGAACATCCTCAGTCATGTTACTTCATTCTTCAAATGCCTTTCACACCTACTAGACTGAAATGCTGACCTTGTTGCCCTGAGCTGACAAAATATCTGTTCTCCTGCCCACCTATGTGTTACTTGCTAAGGATTTTTTCATGGACAAAGCTGTGTTCCCAACACCCTGCAGATACCACTGCCATCTGGGACCTCTGCTCACACAGGAACACAGTGAGAAAATTATCTGAAGGGGATGCTGTTTGTGGAAAAAACACGGTTAAATACAGGAACCTTGCAGATGTCATGCAGCACCAGCATCTTTTCTGCTGCCCGTAGTTCTTCTCAAAGTTAACTTCTTTAAACTCTACTCATTTTTAGGAGTCAATAGTCATCTAGATAAAGCCGGGGGAGGTGGAGGTGGGGAATGGGCTAACAAAATAGATCCATTATGATTGTTGCTGGATGAAAAGTAAAAGCTCTGTGAACAATACCTTATACTGCAACACTTTAACTGCAGCCTCGGTACGTGTGAGCAGATACGCGGTGATGGCACTCGCAAGGTCTGCAGTGTGCTTGTGCGGGTCAGCAGCAAGGCTGCTCTTTGTACTACAAAGGAAGAGGATATGTTCAGTCTGGTGTCTGCTCTTATCAGCTGGTGGCAGACGGAAGTTGCTACTGGAGGTGCAGAGCATATTCCTCAGAGGGAAGGAAATGCTCCTTGTTGTCCTTAGGAAAGGGAGAGTCACCTTTCTAACTCCTTAAATTACTGTGGTTTAGCAAACTTCACGGCATTCACGGCTGTCAGAATCAGCACTCCTTTCTACTTTGAAACCTTCCCTGATCTTCAGTTACTGCTGGTGCACACCAAAACCTCTGTCCTCCTACATCCAAACCCTTGTTACACACCTCTCCAGATGATTCCTTCTGTTTCCTTACACTCAATCCAGTATCATCCCCCTTTTACTTGCTGGCTCTGCTGCAGTACACAAGAATCCCAGAGTAAGCTCACATTGAATTGTTCATTCCTCCACATTTACGTAAGCTCACCTGCAGACACTGATAGAAGGATCACAGCAGTTGGAATCTACCAAGTTCTTAAAACAATTTTTTACCATCACATGGTAGCAAATACAATGTCTTAGTTCAACGACTCCTGCTCTGGGCACAAAGCCAGCGCTGCTGGGATAGTAGCATCCAGTAAACTACTATTACAGTCCCTGAAAAAATGAGAAAATAAATACTTCAAAATTACAGCCAGCACCTACACAACTGTATGTTAAACAGAGAAGATATGTAATTTTTTGGTTTGCAGTTAACTGGCTAACTTAATATACTGCACTTAGTCCCTTTATATCAGTGAGGTATGTGCTCAGCTGCTTTTGATATACCCCTTAGTGATGCTGAGATTATCTTAACCTTACTTTTATATTCAGCTAGCTCCTCAAAGTCTATTTACTTTTGCACATGTATTTCTCTGGCTACAAAGGATTTGAGGGCTTGGCTAACAGCCAGGCTCAAAGCCTCCCTGAAGTCAGCATGAACCTTTCTGTTGAAATTAATGAGATCCGAAGCAGTCCCTAAACCGCGGAAAGTCTCCCTCGCACAAGTGTTCCTGTCATTTGAACTGTGCTGTCAAAATTCACACATAGGAAATTGCCTCCTGGCTGCCAAATGACAGTTTCAAGAGGACACAGGTGATGGCTGGTTTCGGACTGCCAGCCAGTGAGCTCTCTGTGCTGCTGAAATAGCTGCTGTGTCCTGACACTGGTGCTGGCCACTGGGGAGGGGCGCGTGAAGAAAAGGAATAGTGACAAAATTAAGAGTTGGAACAGAGGAGTGTGTTACAGCAGCACAAGGTTATCGAGGCAAAATGGGTTTCTGGGCCATCCTTTGGAAGACTGAAATAAAATGAAAAATGCCGACACAAGACAACCTCTGGTTAAGATGGAGGGTGAAAAAAAGCCTGGGTTGCAGTTCAGTTTGATGCATTTATCATCATCAGAATCATATGATCATAGAATGCATTTGGTTGGAAGGAACCTTTAAATGTCAACTAGTTCAACCCCCGGCAGTGAGAGGGGTTAACCAGATCAAGGTCCTCAGAGCCTCATCAAGCCTGGCCTTGACAGTCTCCAGGGATGGGGCCTCCACCAAACTCTCTGGGCAACCTGTTCCAGCGCCTCACCACACTCATGGTAAAAAACTTCTACCTAATGTCTAATCTACACCTGCCCTGCTTTAGTTTAAAACCACTGCCCCTCGTCCTGTCGCTACATGCCCTTGCAAACAGTCCCTCCTCAGCTTTCTCATACGCCCCTTTGGGCCAGGGGGGAAATAGGGAAACAGGGGTCTGAACTTCAAACAGCTGGGAGGAAAGCTATAGAAGAATTACAGTGTAATATAAATTAAAACATGAGGGACATAATCTGTTCATCAGTAGCAAGTAAGGTTGTAGTGAAATTTGTTTTAATGGTAGGAGTTAACTTGCCATGTAATAGAAATGGAATAATTTACTACCAATACCCTCTTTACTATTAGAACAGTGATTTTGCATTCTGGACAGTTAGATGTGAATGTTTAGTGCAGTAAAATTCAGAAGAGAAGTAAAGCATATTCTCTGGGAATTTAGACTTTTTTCATTCAAAGGTTCCCTTTGAATTCTTGAATGATTAGTTTGTTTCCTAAAATTTACATCCATGAAACTCTACAAGAAAAATCTCAAATATTGACTCGCTTTTTAAAGCTCTCTGATACGTTAGACAAATACTGGTGCTGTCATAGCTGTTTTAGAGCTTCCGTATTTAGTTTTTCCGAGACCTGAGGAATATGCTTCTTGCATTGCCTGTGCACCTCAAGCCAGCAGCGTGGCAAAATTTCCGAGGATGCAACTAATAAAGACAATGCAGCCATTGGTGTGTTTTAACAAGGCACATCCACAAGCACATCCACATATTAAGTCACAGGCATGAAAACAAAACTGTCATGAACTCAAAATCAATCACAAACACCTTACCTCCCCAGAGGCTACTCAGCACTCCTCATGTTTGCTGCGATGCATTTTCAAGACAGTTTTTGCTGCAAGAAATCGCTCCTTGTATCTGTGGAACTGCAGAGGCTTCTCTCTTTGTTTGAATACCCACCTTCAGATCTTGAATTTGAAAGAACCAAAATACAACATTCTGCCCTGCCAATACCTGGTGTCATGACCTCTGCAGCAGCCCCAACACTTTGCGTGTCAGAGGAAGAGATGAATGAGAACTAATAAAACAGAACTTATTAATTTAAAAAATAAACACATTTTTGAACATCAGTACCAAATGAGATTGGCAAATCACAGGCCAGAATCCCCCTTGTAACTGATTTATCTAATCTGCGTCTCTTGAAACTGACTCTTGCACTGACTAAGGGGAATCTGAATCCATCCTCCTTAAGACAGATGTCTGAGTTGCATTCAATGTCACTGCTCAGAAAACTGAGAGGAGAGAATCTCTTTGGGGACTCCAGACACTGCTACCACAGAGGTAGGTTGTTTTATAAGTTGCTTTATCCCATAGCTATTAACATGAAAACACTGTCTGCAAATTTCAGTAAGGATTTACGTGATCTTGGTAGAACTAATGATTTATACAAACTCCTTCCTATCAAGATGGGGCTGTAACTTCAAACATAAACCCATTTGTATGAAAAATATTTAGAAAAGTCCAGCAAAAGGGCCAAATTCTGCCAGTGAATGCACATACATGAAATTCCCCTGGAAACCAGAGCAATGCGCTAGAACACTGAAAGCAAAATTTGGTTCTTAATGTGTCCCTGAAGACTGTAATTATATTTCCCATTGTACTAGTAACATTAATTGAATGTTTAGCTGAAATCAAGTTCATTACAAGTTAAATACAGTACCTAGCCTATTAGGATGGTGTTTATAATTATAGTCATAAAGCACTTGTAAAACATCTTCATTGCAGCAAATAGGTGGAAGTTGGGTGTAGTGGCTGCTAATGTATCTCAGTTCCCTCTCTGCATCTTTGTCTCTGAGCAGCTCTGCAGACTAAGGCCACTGAATGGCCTCCACAGCTAGTGCCAACACCACCAAATTTGAGAGGGATATGGCCTGCATGGTTAGCAGAAAAATAGAATATTGCATAAACAGTTATACAAGAGGTTTTTTCAGTGCAGCTGGTCCTTACTAAACATTCTGAGATCTAGAAATACACGGTAAAGATGTATACCCTCATGCAAATATACCCAGTTATTGGCCAGCTTAGTGGCTTGATTATACAGTTTTAGCAATAAGCCAGCCTTTGACAAGGCCTAAGAGACTGCAGTCCTCTCCAATATATCCATTTTTCAGATTTGATTTCCTGGCTCTCTCAGAGAATCATTACAGAAAAAACCTAATCTGCTTTCGGTATCGCTTTCTGTCTTAACTCTGTCAGATGCCCTACTCGAAGCTACACCAACTCTGATGGAACCTAAGTAATCCCCAGTGGTGGACTTCTACTTCAGGCACATACAGAGTCCCCCTAGAAACTACACATATGAACTAAAAATGCAGCAACCTCTTGCCAAAGAGCTGCTTGCCCAGTGCTGCACAGGGGCCTGCAAGCCTTTGGCCAAGGCTTTAAGTGTCCACAAATCTAAAAGCTGAAGAAACCTAATAAGCAGCACATACAGCTGATGTCAGTTGTGCACGTGAAGGGGTATCCAAACACAAGTATAACTACTTCACCTTTCTCACTTTCAAAATAAATTAGGTTTCTTTTTACAGTCACTTTCATAAAAACAGTAACACCCAAAAGGAAAAATTAGTTTTACTGTATTTTATTTGACATGGTTGTAGACACAGAACACTCAAGATACAATCCAGACAAGTTGTGAACAGCTCCAAACATCAGTGAAATCTGAATTTATCTTGCACAGAGGTGGACAAGACCACAATGGTTGGTTTTATAACATAGTTTAAGACTATTTCAAGCAGGTGAGTACTGTGACGTTATGCCCAACAACTTTTATACTATTCATCCGCTTAAGCCACTTCATATCATAAATATGCAGCTTGTCTTGGCGATTAAATCTCTGCAATATATAATTAGCCTTCTCATAATAATGCATTAAAACTCCTGTGTATAGATATATATTGGCATATTCATACCAATGTAAACTGTCCTAATCATCACTGCACATTTATCATATTCTAGCACAATTCATCATTCTATCACAATTAGCTGCTAACTTTCAGCCTAGCGTTAAGTAACTTGGACCCAAACTTGCAAGTTGCTGCTTAAAGCCAAAGTTTCACCAAGGCCTTCTGCTTTCCCTAAGGAGAGCAGGCCTTGTCTTTCCAACGCTGAGTTGCACAAAGTCATCTGAAACCCCTACCTAAAAGAAAAAAAAGCCACTCTACAGGGAAACTCCTGCAAAAGTATCAGAGCTGCTTTCCTAAAAAGGACTCATTTCCTAATAAATTTCATATTAGTTTTACAGCCTAAAATCCTTTATCAAAATGGGCATCCACATGCCTCTTACAAGGTAAAGTTCTTTAACTGGGTTATAGACTACAGACCACAGCATAATATTCTACTTACGATTCTAATTCCTTAGAGAGACAAGCTAATTTTCCATTCTTAGATTTCAAAAGGGAAACAAGGACAGTTGGGAGTTTGTTCAGTAGTTCAGTGCTCTGCAAAGATAAGCTTGATAGTGCTCTCATCAGATTGAAGGAGGAAGTGCAAAAATATGAGAACTTCATAGTTTACAGTTACAGTAGAGTCATTTTAGCAACAAATCCCTCCTTGGATCCAGATAGAATGTTGCAAAGGTGAATAAGAAAGGGAAGAGAATTGCTACTGTGCAGGGAACTATGCTTCAGAAGAGCGGCACAAAATACCCTTAGCATTTCCTGCAGATAGGCTGAAACCAGCATAAAAATCACGGTCCACCTGACATTCCAGTTCTCCTCTCTTCAGAGGGGAAAGGGGGAGGCTCTAGCCATTTATTAGACCAAATTATGCATTAATCTGAGGCAAATGGAAACAAATCTGTGCAGAATTAGAGCCACTCAGTTTAACACAGGATGCAAAGACACCAAAGCCTACTTTTCTTCATGAATTTTGTGGTTTAGTAGGTGGCAGTGATAGGCAGAGACTGGGTCTTACCTGCAGCTACTGTAAATCAGTGTTGCCTGGCTTTAGAAAGTTGTTTTGTGTTTGTTTTATTTCAAACTAGGGAAGATCCTTAATAAAACTCCAAAACCTAGCGAAGAAGCTGTATATCCAGATCGTACAGTCAAAATTTTAACTTGGTTTTACAGGAGGATTCATCCATTATTATGATGAACTGCTGGAGATGGAATGATCACCATCTGAAACAAAGAAACGAAAATCCCAGCAACAGACTCGTGCATCCGTTTAATAGGCTTAACTGGTATGACTTGCATTGCAGGAAGAATGTTGTATTCTCTGACACTCTAACATTTCTTTCCTATTATTATAAGATCAGCCTTTTACATTTCATATCTTACCATCTTTAAAAGCCTATAATTACAGAAGCTGATTGAGAAACTATGTTATTTAAAATTAACAGCTGAATGAAATCAACAGAGGCAAAGAGCATTTTTTATACAAGAAAATAGCACTGTAGAAAGAAAGAGTCTGTACAATATTTAAATATTGTATATACATAAAATTATATTGTTCATAACTCATCGTAAAGTTTCTCTTGTTTGTAAACCATGGAAAGCAACACACAAAAAAAATCCCGGTATTTAGCTTTTAAAGCATTTAGCAGGCAGCAGGAAACGGAATGCTAGCAAGCACACTTTGTAATTATAGAAAGTATCCAGCCAGATACTGTGACTAGCACTCTTTTTTTTTTTTTTCAGTTGGCTTTTTTTTTTTTGTTAAAGCTGAATGCAGAACAGATTTCACATTCAACTAGGGAATTCTGCAGAAGACACAGAAAACTCAATGGCAAAATGCAGTAGGCCAGTTCTGGAGCTCTCCACTGTGGCAAAACTCCAGGCTAAACACAGAAAGCTTCAGTGCAAGACTGGAACATAAATTAGTGAAATAACTGATAAAGCTTTTATTTCCAAAAAGTATCACTAATGGATTTAACTCATGCTCAACTTATTAGAAAGGAAGGTTTAGTGTAACAATTAATGTTGTGAAGCTTCACAAGTGTAATGAATTCCAGCAGGTAATCAGGCAGCTCTGTATAAACGCTCTGAAAGCGTCAGCATTTAGGGTGATTCTATGGGTTAGTATCAGTCTGCCAACGTGGTGTGGGATTTGGATTTGAATTGGAAGTTGTCAAGTCATGGCAGAGATAGACTGTAGGCTTCAGAAGTTACCCACCTGTTGCGTTTTGCAAAATAAAAAACTGTTCCAGTTGCAGAAGAAATTTTTGAGGTGAACAAGCTTAAGAAACCATTTCCAGAAAGTCAGTGTTTAGAAAACAAGATGCTACTGTGCCCAGCACTGCATTTCATCTGTGTTAGGGCTGTGGGCTTGTAGACATGTAAGGAATACCTCATTTAATGCTATTTGTAGTTTCATTCTTTTGGCTTCTGCCTTCCACCTTACTGGCCGTGCAACTCAACCCAGAAATATATTTTCCATCATTGAAATGTTTGCTATTCAAAATGTATTACAGTACTTTTGATCTGGACATTTCTTTTAAGTTGTTTAAGTCTACTTGAACAGCTATTATCTAACTGTATTTCCAAATCTTCACACAGGGATTAACAAGAAAAGAAATACTTGGAGAAGTGCTTGATGAACCAGATGTGTCAGAGGGACCTTGACGGCTGGAGAAATGTGTAGACAGGAACTTAATACTGTCCAAATGAAGGGAAATGCAAGTCCTGAACCTGGGGAGGAATAACCCCATGCACTAGTATACGCTGTGGACCTTTTCTCTTGTGAAAGACCTTGGGGTCATGGTAGATGCAAACTTGAGCCCCAGCCAGCAATGAATGCCATCAGCTTTGTGGAGTACATTGGAAGACCATGGCCAGCAGGTCAAGGAAAGTGACTATTCCCCTTTATTCAGGCTGGTGAGACCACACCTGGTGCTAGGTCCAGTTCTGTGCTTCTCAGTATAAGAGACATGGACATACTGGACTGAGACCAGCAAAGGATCATGAAGATGATTAAGGAATGGAGTATCTATCATGTGAAGAGAGGCTGAGAGAGCTGAGAGTATTTAGACTCAAGGAGGCTCAGGTGATACCAGCAATGTGTAGCCTGATAGAAGACAGTAAAGATTACTGAGCTAGACTTCTCTGAGGTATCCAGTGAAGGAACAAGAGGCAATGGGCACAAACTGAAACTCTAGAAATTCCTTTTAAACATAAGAAAAAACTTCTCACTTTCTTCTTTCTTTCCAGGTCAAATACTGGAACAGGTTGCCCAGAAAAGTTTAAGACCTCCACCTTTGGAGATATTCAAAGGTGGACAGAGTCTCCTGCTCTACTGATGCTGCTTAGAGCTGAGAGGCTGGACCAGACAGTCGATGGATGTCCCCTCCAACCTCAACAAATCTGTGATTCTATGATTTCACATGGAGACTACTAAAAGTAAGTTTAGAAGACCCAAAAGGGAAATAGCTTTCTTAATTTTTCTGAAGTATAATGAGGGTAATGTTAGCCATTTAATCCAACAGCTAGTTCTGAGAGCTTTGGCAATACAGGTATTGTTTTCAAATTGGAACAATCAATATTAGGCTCCTAGTATTGATATATTTCTTAAAAATCCTTAATTTTAAGGATTTCTGAGGACTTCCTTTTCAATGGGATCTCAGAATTTAAGAAACATTTCTTTAAGTCACTGATTTTCAGTACTTAAAATTTTGAAAGCACAGGGCAAAATCAAAAAAGAACAAGAGAATGCCACAGCCTACTAATTTGTTCCCATCGCCAGAGGATGGTGCTGTTTAAACAGATATTCCAAACAGATACTCCCCCTACGACAACCACATGAGCTAGTGAGTTTTTCTTGGGAGGAAGAGGAAGAAGAACAAGGCAAAGAGATTATGGTTTTATATCTTTTTAACTAATCTTTGAGACCCTACAGTAATCAGTATTTACTTAATAAAGGTAGATCTTTAAGCATGCTTGAGTAACTTCGGAATTTTTACGACGTCTGGAACTTTAGCTCCCAAAACATTTTAAGGGTCTTTCAAAATCCAGTCTTTGGTCATCAAAGGGCACAACCATGACATACCCCACCTTACAAGCTGTTCTCATATAGCCTGCTGAAATTCAAGTTGATTACATGATATATGAAAGTCAAAAAATGGAATAGTGGAAGATCAGTCTCACAAACAGGCCGTGGTGAGGCAAACAGGCTGCTAGTAGTTTAAGAAATCAATACCAACTTTAACACTTTTTGATGTGGCAACATCAATGGCCATGGCTTTGATTTCAGTGTCCCCAAACTGCATAAGTGTTTTGATCTCCCGCCGGTTTGGCACTGAAGCATCAGTTCCCGTGAGATCCAAGCGAAGGGTGCCACACTTTTTCACTCCAGCTTCGGTGATGAAGCTGACATTATCTTGTTCTGAGCTATAGATATTGATCACTATTACTAACTGAGAAGGCTTGGCAGGTGTGTAACTGCGTGTCACAGTTTCTCCAAGGGCTACAGATTGGTCGGCTGAGATAAATTTGTCAAAGACATCAGTGCACCAGCGTGTGCCATCTTTGATTAGCAGCTTCTCTGCTGGATGCTTCCCTTCCACAAACCGATTGAGCACACCCACACCGTAGGTGAGAGGCGAACGCCGCACTTTGATGACAGCAGGGTCTAAGCCAAAGAGAACAGCTCCTTTGAGGATAGTGAGCCCCACATCCTGAGGAATGATGACTCGACATCTTGAACCAAAAGCACTCTGCACAGCTTGTTGGAGTAAGGGGGATTCAGCGAAGCCACCCACCAGGAACAGAAACTTGACGTTAGTCACTTCTGGTTTATCAAAAACATCACCTAAACAGAAACAGAACCCATTCAGTGAGGAAAAATCCACTGTGACAAGGAAATACAGGTGAAACTCGTAACGTCTGAGTGCACTGAATGGCCCATGCACATGCAGAAGATCTGGAACTGGCACATCTAGGCCCATACTGCCATGCTCAGCATGCACTAGCTCCATTGCTGTAGTCTCTTCTATACTCTATTTCAGTGTGAATGTAAACTTACCTAAAAGCATACAATATTACTACAGTGGCATTTAAAACAATTTTTATTTAGCTTCTATCAGTAAAGGGAGATCCTCCCAGGCACATTATGGGGAGTAAGGAAACAGACATCATCTTGCCATTTCAAGGTATCAGTTGGATATTCCCAAACCTAATCAATTCACATACCCTTTATTGCATTCCAGAGGATTCACCTTAAGTGAAGTGTCATCTTAATGACAATAAATACCATCTGCAAAATAATACCTCCTTATATTTTTACAGAAGTTCCTTCTTAGCTTAAGCCCAAATCCCCTTCTTTCAAGAAAATCATGCAGTTCAGTTGTAGGCTCACCTCTAGTTCAAATAACTGAGGCAGCAGGACCGAGTTATCTGTCACAACTACTGCAATTCTAGGTCTTTACCTCCTGGCTCACACAGCAGCTGTTCAGTACTAGTTGTCTAAGTTGTGACCTCTGAAATTTACCAAATAATTCTTCACATACTGTGACCAAAGCTGTATGTTCCATTCCCAATATGATTCAATTAGTGCTTTGTAATGTGTAGAACAGCACTGCTTTGCTCAGAACCTTTATTATACTCTGGTTAACACAAATTCTTTCTTCCACCAGGAAGACTTTAAATAATAAATTTCCCAATAAGCCTATGTCACTTTCCATTACTACATAAATAAATTCAGAGCTGCTGAAGCCATGCCTGGAAGGCCTTTTACCATGATGCATCATTTATTATTTGTGTTTTAGAGACGCCAGTGATCTGGACAGTGATGAACAAATGTGACCTTCCACTGAGGAGAAACGAACTAGAGGTCTTAATAGGAGGCATAATCAGAAACTAGTTATGTCTCTGGCATTATTTGGTTGTTGTCTGAAGCAGGAAGAAGAAAAGCAGGACTAATGTGGGTTAGTCAGTGCACGTTAGCCTTCTGAACACTTGCAGCCCTGGAAGTACAGAATAGTTGAAGCTCAGGCAGTAACAGGACTCAATAACTAGTACTAGAACTAGGTAGGAATACACATTAAGGTGATGTCCCTTACTTTTATTATTTTCCTAACTACTTTGTAGAGAACTACAAGCTCCAGAACTAAATATCTTGCCCACATTTGGTGCTTACTAGGGAGTTGTTAGACTTTAATTCCAGTTACTGGTTTGAAACAGGTAAGCAAAGCGTCAGTTTCAGCCCAGCTGAGAAGTGGAATTACATGCAGATACGTACTAAGGTGCTGAACAATCTGGTCAATTGTAGGTTTGAAAAGAGCATTCATTGCATCCGGGCTCATTCTCAGCATTCCCTGGGAGGACCACTTCACGAAGTCCACACTGAAAAAAAAACCCAAAGAACATTAAAACATTCCAGCCAAGCACTTACAACAAACAATAAATAAATAAATACATGAATGAGAATCTGCATGTATTTTGGTTGGAATAAAGTGCCTCGCCTCAGCCCAGCCCCATACCAACTGCAGAAATGTAAAATTTCAAGGAAGAAATGTTGGTTTTGCTTGTCTAATTGTTGTTTTCTTTGCCTGGTTGCCTTCTGTAGCGTTACAAATGCTCAGCTGCTTCTTGGAACAGCTGGCAGTCAATCCAGTGCTCGCTCATCTGAAAGAGCACTGATTCATCCCCAGAAGGGCAACATTTAGATTATAGCAGTAGCAGGCCAAAGCCACTGGAAACGCAAGAAAAACAACGAGTATGGGAAGCCTCAGGAGGCAGAAGGGAGCACAGCATTTTTAATGAGGCATAACATTTGCTACACAAATACAGGCATTATGTTATTCCATCCCTGGTACACATCCATATCGCTCAGTAACCTCCTTTGCATTCATGCGCATCGTATGCCACATTTACCCACTTTCTATCCCATTATCCAATTATTTTCATTTTATTTGAAGGCACCATTTAGCATTGTCTCTAAGACTCACCATTAAGACTATTAAAAAGAAGGCCATGTTCTTGTGAGAGGGAATAATTTCAGAAATTTTCAACAGTTTCAGAACCTCAGTCTCACTTAGAAAGTGACTCTGAGCTGGATCCCAAGTCACTTAGGCTTGAAGTATATTTACCAATAACTTTAGGAACATATGTAGGAATTTCAGCCTGCACGCTACATTCAACATCCACTAGATTAAAAAATCCAGAAAGAACCAAGGTATAGGTACTAAATATCACTTCTGCTGCTCTCAGGTCCCAAGCACTCTGTCCCAGATTCACAGGCTCTCTTGTTCATTCTCTTTTATGCCTTTAATCTCCAGGTCTCCTGTAGTATATAATTTCAAAAGATGCAAAATGCTCACTTCTACTTTCTCTTCACTTCCTTTGCTATAGCAGCTCATGCTTTGTCATTTAGGGTGCCTTCTTGATATTGAAAATCACAAATTAAAATCTCTGGAAGGGATTATGTCTCCCCACCTACCAAGCAATTAATATAACTGGTAAAATAATGGAAGAAAAGAAAGCCTGCCATCACTTCAGAAGAAGAATGCTTTCCCTTGCAGAGCTCAGTGCAGTAGTATGTTTTCACTCGTGATCTGGTATTGTTATTAACTTTCCCCAAGCCATTGATATATTTACACATTTGACTCAAGATCTTGGATTTGCTCCAGGGCCCAAACCTCTAAAATTTAAGGTTCTAGGTAACTAGCATCAAATTCTGTATTTGATCTGACATTCCTAATTAACGCGTAAGAGACTCAAAATATATGGCCAAATTCAGGAAAGAGATGCAGTGGTGGCCTAGCCAAAGTCATAGAAAGCAATACCAGATAACTGCCAGTCTTGCAGCAAAAAGCTTTTGCAAAAGATTGATCAGAACTGATTGATCAGAACTTTTCATTCTGGAAACTGCACCTCAGGCAATACCATTTTCTCATCCTTATATTTCATTTTTACATTATTATCTTTTGGTCTACATGTAATTAGGATATTTTAATTATTTGGCTTTGCTACCAGTAGTTAATTCTGCATCCATTTGGCTGCATTTATCTACTCACTTGCTTTTCCTCAAGGCATGTTCTACGCTGTGACCTCGAAACTTCTTGTAATAATCAATGAAGGAGAAAGGCAGGGTGATGTTTAGTGGATTGGTCCTGTCTGGAGCTGCTGCCCGTTTCCGGGACTCAAACGCTATCATCAGATCTACCCAGGCAGCAGGACGCTTGATTTTAAATTGCTCAATAAAATCTTCTCCAAATATTTTACACAGGAGCTTTTCAAATTCATAGTCCACACCTAGAGAACCATATGGCCCACCTGTATTACAAACAAAACACAGCTTTAATATTCTGAACTGATTATTCAATTTCAAATTAACGAAATACACATCAGATAGACACTAGTAGTTCCATCATGGGACGTCTACAGAAAGAGGTATCTTTCCTAAATGTAACATTTGGTCTAATATAGAACATAATCTTACCTTTGCTTCACTTTTACTACTACACCATCACAGCCTTTGTAACACTACCACTATAAAAAGGAAACGTTTTCATTAGAAGCAGAGGGAACTGCCTCCTCATCCACACATGAGCAAGTGTGGGTTGGATTCGTATTTAGATAGACTTGATGTACACTGTCCCATTTGCTCTTACTAGGTTGTTTCCCAAGGTAGTCTTGCAGCCACCAAGACAGAGAAAGCTCCGTGACAAACTGTACAGATAAAGATTAACTTGGTACAGAGACACAGCAACAAATAATCAGCTGACTCATGTGCTTAACAGCTTCGCCACAGGATAAAGTCAAAGACAATCTGGAGTTCAAAAGGAGAATATCCACTGAAAGAACTGCACTTTGTATCTTTGTTCAAGACCAACTATCATGCATCTTTGCCAGGGGATAGTACACCCTCCTTGTTACACCACCAGTGCAATTACTGGAATACATGATTCCCCTTAAATCTAGGGAAACGTCTGCCCACAGTCACTTTACAAGGTCTTGTCAGTGCCAGCTACTCATACCTCCTCATACCTCCACAGTTACATCCAGGAATACCTGGACAGAGCAGCAATACACAGGCGACCTCTCAAAGGACAAGAAGATGCCGAAGTAGCAGAAGTCAGACCAGGACCATTTCAAGAGGCCATGGCCTGAATGGGAGTGAATAACACAGGAGATGCACATTTCTTGCTCTCTCAATGTGAGGTTTACATCCCAAAAGCATCAGAAGCATTAAGTGATTTACCCACATCTGCTGATGAGCACCAAGCTTGTACCAATTTTTCAGGAAGAACTGTTAGTGAAACGTAGTGAATAATAAAGGCACACATTTCCTTCACTGATGAGTCAAAATGTTAAATAAAGCAAGCAGTGGAAGTGACATTACCTGTCGCCTTGTATAGCTCCTTAAGATGTCCTTCAGGAAGCCTGATCTGATGGACCGTCATATCCACTGTGCCTCCTCCACTGTCAACCACGATGTAACGGTCACCTAGTTTGCCAAAGGAACAGGCAATGGTATTTACATCAGAGTTGTCACAACAGCATACTGCAATGAAAGCTTCTCAGGGGCATTACCACCACAAAACTTCCAGATAGTCATGAATGGCTATGCTGAAAATGTGATCTTTATTAGTAACTATAACATGAGGACTGATAACAGATATGAAATTCAGATGTCAAAGGCTACTGGTGTAGCAAAGATGAGAAGTAGGTTAGTGGACTTGCACATGCTGTTGGTGTACACTCTACCAGGCTACGACACTAATACTATGGCATATACACAATGCCTATTTTGAGGAAAACATTCTGGTTGCATTTTAAAAGCTGGATGCCTTTCTACCATCTCCTTAATAAATCATATTTTGCTAGAGCAAGCAGAATTCCAGTTCAGCCTTAGTAACTAAGAGCAGCACACGAACTTGTATTTTTTTCTTTTCCTATTTATAACCACCATGAGAACAATGGAGAGCACAGATCATTTGTGGGAAACACAATGTTTGCCCGCATTAAAAAACCAGTGAGAGCAAAGTTTATTCAAGAAAGGACACTACCTTCCTCCAGTTCGGACCAGATCTCTCCTATGACATTTTCCACCATAAAGGTTCGACTCTGTCGATTACGACGGACGTGTTCCTTAGCTAGTCATGGACAGAGAAAAAAAAAAGAAATCACTAAGAAAGCATGAAGAAGTTCATATCATAAACTGCAGGAAGCAAGTGCAAGCAGGCTGACAGATCTGTATGTATCACCTCTTAACAAAACAAAGGAACAAAAATTATCACATTAGAATCAGGAACATTATTACACAGTTCCTAGAAAGAAGGAAAAACGTTTTTCAGCCACACTAATCTTCCGTAATACTAACTAGATTAAAACCACTAACCCAACATGAAAGCTATAAATAGCTGATTTTTTTATATATTGTGTTTTTTTTTTTTTTTACAGCCCTGTCTGGAACCAGGCGGGCTGGCAGCCAGCTGTGCTTGGCACAGCCCATGCCGCCAGGCGGCAGCCCCGGAGCGCTGCCAGAGACACTCCCCACCTTTCCAAAAGCCACTGCTGATTGCAGGTCCTCGGACAAAGATGCCTCCCCAGCCTTTCAAGGTGTTGGTTTGTCTCAAAAGAAGCAGCCAAAAATGCTGCTTCTCAGATTTTTAACTTCTTAAGGCCATAGTGATCACCAAGTCTGACCCTCATAATATTTTAAACATACACCAATCAAAAATTAAGCATAATCTAGCACTACTATTATAACAATCAGTTAACTTACAAGACTTAATTGCTACTTAAGACATTTAAAAGATGCAGAACAGTCTGTGAAGAGAAAGCAGAGTAGTGAGAGCCTTTGCTGTTATGCTTTAAATCGACTTCTACAATGGAATAAAAAAAATCACTCCCTGTGTAACCTTCATTCACCTTCAAAGGCACTTCTATAAAACACCACAGAGGAAGAGAGGCATCCTGTCATACATGGAAATATCATTCTTTATGAAAAAAAAATCAGCATGCAAATCATCAAACGCTTTTTGCTTCTTGTTTCTATAGTGCCTATCATCAGAAAAAGACCAGCAGCTCTGCTGGCACCCCCACCCTCCCATTGAAGACAGCACAGCGAGAGCTTCCACGAGAAAGCATTCGATGACAGAACAAGCACCAGGTCCAAGCAAGGTTCTGACACAGAGCCCACAGAAGGCAGGGGGAGTCCTTTCATTCACTTCTGCAAGCTAGAAGGGAACACAAGAGCCAGTCTTTAACCACAACCGAAGTAAGGTTACCCTGGCTACTATGAACAGTAAAATACTTGTTTTGGCTTCACTGTAACACTGTGGTCTTTGGAGTGCTTCTCTCTGTTCATATTTAAAGGTTTTTTTCTCCTTAAACTGTTCTCAACTTGTCTTGGGTGCCTGCCATGCCTTTATGAAATTTTAATTCTAACCCCGAATTAATTCACTCCAAACTTTGTTTTCATTAATTTTGACATGAAACCTTTCCCATCCCCAGTAGCTTTTACCGTACAAGTCAAGAAGGTGAATGGTGTCCCCTCACCCAAGGATAAGCCTGTTAGCAGAAATCCACGATCTGTGTAGCCTGCAAGTGAGGTCACGTAAAATCACATGGAACTGGAATGGTTCAGGACATGAACAAGGGGGACAGAAGGTGATGGGCCCCTGAAGGGACTGTGTCCTGTAAAGGGACTGTCCTGTGCCCTCTGTGGGCCTTAACACTGAACACATCTGACAAGTGCTGGCTCAGAGAGGCATGGATATGAGAAAATGATATAGTGATTCTGTCTAACTTAAAAAAAAAAAAAAATGCCCTCCAGTAACTACAGGAATAGCTTCACTCTCTCAATCTTCCATTTGCCTGTACTGTTTTGACCTAGTAGATGTGATAAAATACAAATTCTTCTGAAAAATTCCTTCTGGGATAGACTGACACACTAGCACTGATATAAGTGCAACCGTCACAATTCACACATATGGGAAATCAGACCTGTTATGCAGCAATCACGCCTTACTGCTTCTTCAGTTTCAGATTTATTTATTTTTTTCCTATTTTCCTCCAGTCTCGGGCAGGATATCAAGCTTAAAAATCTTTGGTGATGAAAGACCTTTTGGCAAGTGACACACCATGGCCCAATCTCTGTCCCTCATTGTAAGTCAGTCTTCAAACATTGACATTAGCAAGAGATCCCAGGTCAAAAAATCCCAAGTGCCATATCTAGTTGCTCTACTGTAAGTAAATTCATGGCTGTATTCCAGTACTATATATTCCCTCAAGTGTTGAAAATAATTAATGATATTTTATAAAGATGACATCAAAAAGCATTTGCCAAAACTCTGGAACCCTTCAGACTGAAGGTTTCATTGCAGATCCAGTTATTTAACATTGCTTCAGTAACGCAGCAAACTGAACACATACTTGTTTCTAACAAATTAAATTTAAAAAAAAATGATCCAACATACAGTATCGATTTTAATTAAGGCAGAAAAAGACTGCTGTGAAAATACTGAGCCTCTCCTATAAGACTCTCACAACACCCTAGTAAAGGGAAGGCAATGAATCTACCTGTGTGCTAAAATTCAAGTGTATGCAAACACATCTGCTGGATCAATGCCTAAACTAGTTTATTTACAGTTATCAGCGAAACAGTTTATCAAAGCAAACTGACCATAGCCCAGAACGTTTCAAGAGAGCAGAGACAACAAGAAATGTTAAGGAAACAGCCCTCATGGATAAAGCAAACGTAGGCATAAGAATCTAAAGAGGTGAGTGAATGGAAGCGGTACCCTGTGTAAATCCGGTTCCAATAGTGTCACTTGGGCTGTAGCCGTTGACGGGTGCCCTGCTACTCAAGTCTATCATCTGGTGCAGGCGGAGCTTTCGGCAGTAGATAGAGGCAGCCTCAGGTTCCAGGGCAATGATCAACTGCTCGGGATTTTCGGGAGATGCCATTCCTGCCTGTGAGAGAGAATCCATCAGAGAAATGGGATGGGAAGTACTGCGACCCAGCAGACCCTTTTCAGCAAAGTGACCAAGCCTTTCCCCAGCTCGAGGTTCCAGTTAGGCCAGCCCTCCTCAGCCCTCCGGGTTCAACTCGCAAAGAAGCTGCTGCCGGTTACTAATGGTCTCCATCTGGGAATCCTCCTGACCACAACGTACAGCACAACTTCACAGGCTGGGACGGGGAAACACGCATGCACTTACCATGCTACGTGTCTGATTGAGCAGCTGTTAGTGCACGATGGGTGGGGAAAGGAAGAAAGTCATTTTGAAACCTGTGATAAATGGCCTAACACCTGAACTCCTAATTAACCTGTGAATCTGGATGCTAAGAGGGGCCCCAGCCTCCTTTAAGAAGTGAAGGAACACCTTTGGCCTCTCATCCCCACAGCGATATCTTAAATCCACCTTTCTCTATATCCCAGATACACACAGTCCTTGCCCAAACGGACTCTCCCCACATCACGTAGCTTACTCGGAATATATGATACACTTTGCCAGTAATGCATCTTTTGACTTAAAGCCAACACTTTCTTTTCAAAATCTGTTTCTTTTAAGCAGATCCACTTTTGTATCTTCATGAAAACACTCAGTATATTTACGAACTCAAAATACAATAGGGCAGGTTCCCTAAAATGCAGCAAGAACAAGCCTAAAAATAATCCCACATTGTAAAATCAACATTTGCCATGTTTTCCATTTGCTTTCTCGATTTGCAGCCTCCAGACACATATATTTTCAAGAAGCCACAAGTTCTCATGCAACTACATCATTCTCAGAGCTGGGCTTCGAGAAAAATACTAGAGCAGTGGACAGAATAGTGTTCTCATTTCTTTCCTCCTGTACTTCTCTCTACTTTATGATTTTTCATTAAAATAGATGTAACTTTCAACACTTTCTGTTCAACTTTTGGTTTATGTGCTGTTGCTTTTCAGTGAATTGCCTGATTACCAAAGCATGCTAGTAAACAAATCAAAGTATGAATATTCCTTTGCTTCCACTGTCAGTCTCCCAGCAAACCTTCACAGCAACTCACACACACACGCTGTGGTGGCTCCAGAGCATCCCCAAAAGAAGGCAAACTTACATGCAAAGACTTCAGACTTCTACTAGAATTTGGCTTCCTTTATACAGCTACACTGTGGGCTGGTGGGAATTACTTCAGTTTTCAGTTGCAGCTAGAAACTCAAAGTAAAGTTTGTTCAAAAAGCAATACTGGGGTAAGACCTGGAGACATAAAACTGTCCTTTGCTTTAACCGACTCATTTTACCCTCCTCTTCTTAATAAGATAAACCTATTTTTATGGAAAGCATCTTCCTCATTGTTGATGATAAAAAAGGAAAAATAATAGCACACTTCATGATTGGGATTATAGTCACTTTACACTCTTTTGGGCAAAATCTTCTGCTTTGGTTACATCCACTGGACTTAACAACACAATCTGAAATTAGTAGAACTGTCTGGGTAGGAGAATACTCTGTAACTACCACTGAATACCAAGCCTTGCCAGGTATGTGGCAACACATACTGAAAAAATAGCATATTGACATAAAAACCTTTCAAGATTTGGAAAACACCGATTTATAGCAGCCAGAGTCTAAAAGATATAAAAAGATTATCAATCAAGCACAGGTCCAAGACAGACTCTCCTGCCATCATAGCACTTGCATGCAAGCACGATGGCAGGCACAGGCTTAGACAAAGCTCTGGAGCGGTACTGGGGATGAAGTTCTTCCGTTGTGCCTCAGTAAAAACCCAATTTTTCATCCAACCACCATGCACAAGCATGGCTGGTTCCATGCCAGCTCACTTCAACATCACTTCTGTCCAGTTGAGTGAGCTCTGCTACACCCAAAGCTTTAGTTCATTGCACTGGAAAAGAAAACATTGAAGATATGAATCAATACTTGGTCCCTGACAGATATCTATCTGATCTGTTAAAGAATTCCAAAAATGTATGGTCTCTGCACACAAAGTATCTCAGCCCTTCACTGTTTGCTAAAAGCGTAATCTGAATCTTTCTCACTGCAACTTGAAGGCCAGCACTTCTTGTCCTATCCAAAAAGGGCATGAAGAACAAACAGCCTCCTACTACCCTGCTGCAGTCTTTACATATATTAAATCCATTATCACGTCTTGTGAGAGCTCTGAATCCGAGCGGCAAGTGGGTTTTTTTAATACCCAGCGACGTGGATGAATTTAGTGTGCTCAGTCTGCTTCATGTACTGGGCATATGTTAGTAGCACAGATAAAGCAATGCTTAGTCTCTTGTCTAACCTAACGAGAAACTGACAGAGAAAATTATATTTTAGGGAAAAAATAGTTTGTTGCTAGGGATATTAAAAGCCAAAGGCTAGATCATAAAGTAGTTGCAGAGGTGACAAGAACTGAGCTGCACACACAGGGAATACACTGCTATTTCCTAACAAGGGGGAGGAAAAAAAGATTGCCTTAACTGCAAAATCATATGTGTTCTAGAGGGGATTTTGGTAACAATTTCCAAGGCTGGTTCTGCTAAAAGAAACCAGTAAACCCCTAACAATAATACTTGGTTCTTCCCCTCCTCCAGCAGTAGGCTGTACCATGAACTTTTCACATTGCAGCCTGCACGTCAGGAGAGAAGGCAGTGACCTGCAGCAGATGGACTCGGATCCACGTTCTCGGACCCTCCAAGTAGCAGATGCTATTCTTGCTACTTTTTCTCTCTGGATATTATTTTAACATGCTCAAAATATCTCCTCAGGAAAACATTCAACAAAAATGACAGTTTTTAACAGTTCAAAGCACAGCTGATCCTAACAGAATTTCATGAAGAAAATGTTTGGCTTTTTCTGCTAAAAAGCTTTCCTTACAGAGTTCAAAGGGCCACTTGCAATGAAGAATGTGTTATTTCACATCATAAAAAAACCAAAGAATCCTGAAGAGTGAAAAGGTATTAGGCATCCAACATACATTTATTTTATATAGGTATATTTTATATATGTAGATATACATATATCAGTACATATATATGTATGCATCAATATTGACTATTTCCAACCTTGTGTATGTAGTGTTTCTACTTTGATCATCAGAGATAGCACATTACTCTCTACAGATCTATGCACAGCACAGACAGAACAGGGGGGGAGATGAGAAAAGAACATGAACACATAACAAACTTCTGGGGAAGAATGGAGCAATGATGTTGCTTTAATATAAGCTCTGAGAAGGTGAAGGCTTAGGAGGCAGCACCTCTGCCCCATCACTGTAGCTGAGGGGAAAAGGACAGATGGAAGAAAAATATCCAATGTGCAGAGGAAGAGTGAAAACATCAGGCAGTCAACACAAAGAAAAGGCGATGAATTTGCCAGAAGTATTAACTGCAGAAGTTTGGGAATTTGCTACAATTTACATTTGTACCTTTCCATCTGCCTCACTCCATGTCCTTGCCCACTGCTGCCCAAGTACTACCCTAAGAACAGAGATTTACAAGTTAACAGGCTTGAACAGGGCAGATCTAAATGATGTCCCAGTATTCACCATCATATAGTTCATTCTGGCAGCGGGACAGATGCATCTCATTGCTTGTGCCTGGGGCAGCTTAGAGCAGCCTTTATAGCAGAGCCATGTCTTGAGTCTGGTGAGGAGATTTTCTTTCTCCCATTATACACACTAGCACTATAAACCCAGTCATCACTTATGAAACATAAAGGAAGCAAACAGCAGTGCTCCCAAAAATACAAATATGGAAAACCAATCATGGAATTACAAAAATCCTTTGAGTACCAGAAAGTTCTTAAAAATTAATTTATTTGCAGGATATTGCTGCATTTATATACCTGGAAGAAGCAAAGAACATTATGAAAAGAAATACTCTAAAAGATTGCCCCAAGCTCCCTTTGCTCGTATGCCTGAGGACTAGGATTTCATGCTTTGAGAACAGAACTCCCAGATTTTCACTCACTCCAGTGTAACAAGTCTGTGAGCCAGTGCCAGGGCATTGCTGCTCATTCACCAAGATGTATCATCGACAGCAAACCTCAAAGTGCTTCAAAGCCTCATGTACTACAGCACAAGTAACTTTACCATCCAGAGGCAGGTGAATTCCCAACCTAGTACACAAGCTCCGCTTCTATAGCCAGAAATGTGTCACCAGGTAAGAGACACAGCTGACCACAAATACATTCTTGTTTCTCAGAACAGCGTCAGCTGCCAAGTGTAAGACTAATTCAACATTAGCAAATATTGAGGTCTGGACTGTAGCTCAGTCTTTCAGTCTGAGCACTTCCAGAGAACTAAATGATACACACTTAGTCTATGCACAGAATCATCACTACTACAGATTAAAAGATGCTACTTTTGGAACCCAGTCTCACATGCCACAATGCACAATGAAAAAAAGCAATGCATATTTACTTATTTATTTCAACTATTGTAATGTACATTAACTTAAATACACTACCGTAGTAGAACATTCTATGTAGTTTGAGCCTTTTTAAAGGCAATGAAAGCCACAAGGTAGGCCTAGATGAAAAGCTCCAGTCTGTGAAAGCCACCATAATAAGGAGTGTCAGCATTTAGCTGGAGCACTCCAGTATTGGGTAGCACAGCCAAGCAAAACACTGTCACTCAATCAGGCTTTATTCATTAAACCACAGTGACCTCAAAAGGAATAGCAAATTAGGAACTGAAATATGCCATCATTGAAAAGGTACACGTTTCCTACTACTATCCTTTCAAACGACTGAAAGCACCAATTAGATCTACTTTCTTGCTTTTTCAGAGATACACATCAGACATCTTCTTAAAGGCACCAAAACAGATTAGAAGGACTGACACTAAGGTCTTAAATAGTGAAAAAAAAAACCCCATGTACAGAAACTAGTACTCCATCTGTTGAATTCAAGATGCCGATTTGTTATTAGAACTGTATATTAACTGGAGTCAACCCCATGCATTTTGCATTCATCTATATTTCCTTGAGCCATGAAAGCCTCTCTTTCTCTTTCATGTACACAGGTTTCCTCTTGACTCAAAAAAACTTTAAAGTCAAACTTGTTATCTGAATACTAGAACTTCTGAAATCTCAGGTCTGACTGCTGTGAGGTTCGGGAGGCACTCAGCTCACACTGAGGCTTTTCCCATTGTCAGGGAACACATAACCATGCTTTCCCGCATGCAGCAGCCTATTTTCAACCATTTCTGAGGCTTCTGCCCTTCCATCCGCACTGGGTGGTACCACAGACAGGCACACACACTTTCACGAGATCACTGCATAGGTCTCACTTACTTTTGGTGCCATATCATTAAAAAGGGCCAAACCTGCAGAACCAGCTTACACCAGGGGCGACACAGCAATGACCAAAACACAGCCCTGTCTTGCGCAGACTTTCCAAGAACCTTTCGCCATCCAAAAGGGAAGTATTTTTGTTAAGATTGTACGTACAAAAATTAGACTTTTATGTCCCTGAGGTCATGTGGAAGAAGGATAGTCTATAGCACGGTTGCCAAACCCAACTGAAGCAGCAGGCCAGCCCCTAGGCTGCTCCCCAGACCAGTAGCAGAGGGATCTGCTTTAACAACGTTCTGCAGCACAGGTGGTTGGGGAGATGAAAACATTAAATAAATAAAATAAAGGTGCATTTTACCCCACACTTCTTAGGATTAGACTCAAACGGTTCTTACAGCTCAGTGTTTTAACACAGGCAGAAAAGCCTTAACCTGTCAAGATGCAACTGTACTTAATATTATAAAATCAGCATCTTCCTGATGGCAAAGATATGGTGGAATTAGATATTAATCTTAACATAGCCTCTGAAAAAGGTCCCAGAAGTAGAAGAGAAATGGTTAAGAGCCAGTACCTACTGGAAATAATGGAGGTACAAAGGAGCACTACACAGATTAAATCTGTGCAGGCAGCCTGATCTTGACCCTATTTCACTAGAATCTAGTCAGGGCCACAGCAAGCTGCAGCTGGGTCTGCTTCCATGCTAGTGCTCACACTACCTTGCAGAATGGTCTTCAGTGCTGCAAGAGGCCACCCTGACTCCTTTGGTCCAAGGAGCAGTTCAGGCCAGCTCTTTAACTAGAGAAAATAATTTGGTCGAGACCCACTTTTTGCCCATTTAGTAAGATTTTCCACATCACTTTCACGGTCAAACTGAATAAGTAAATTATTTCAACATATAGTCACAAAGTTTTTTAAAGAGTGCATTTTCTCTGGATGGATGAGAGCTGTGCTTATAACTCAGGAGAAGAGAATTTTACTTTCTCTCGCACCGCTCACTGGTGAGGTGATCCTGGCAGATTCTGCACTCCTTACTGGCTCAGATTACCTATTCGTAAAATACGTATACTAGCACCTTTGTCCTTTATGCCCTGAAAGCCACTAAAGGAAAACATTTTGTAAACTAAGTATAGAGTAATATACTATGTAACTTTCATGGCAGTTAAATTTGATCTTTCAGAAAGAGAAACAAACTAAGAATGAGGTCTGATTGGATGGATTCTAATTTACTGCTTTGATAAATTTTGTGGTCATCTGAGACCTGATTCAGTGCTGTGTTAGTGCCATAGGCACTGCATTCACAATTAATAAGACATTTCCAGATAAAAAAATGTAGTATAAAAAGACTAAACAGATAAACATGTGCAAAAGAAGAATTACCTTCATTAGTTTAAAAAACAAAGCACAGAGACTGAACAACTTGTCCAATGTTGCACAGGAAGCCACAATAAGGTGGGAATTCACTCCACAACCCTAGAACTCCAGTTGAGTGTCCCAGCCAAACACTACTCTTCACCAAAGAGCAAGCTTCGATTTCTGCTTGTGATACATACAGAATCTGCAGGGACATCTCCACCACAGTTCCATCACAGCCTTGGGTCCCCCTTCTGCCTTCACAGTCTGCCACCACCATCAACTGCATTACTTTTAGCACGTCTGAAGCTCCAGACCAGATGAGTGTAACGATCCATTCTTCTGAGTGGTAGGAAGAACCCTTTAAACCCGTTTTACCACTAATGCCACATTTGTAGGCACCAGTGAGAAAATTTAAAAGTTGGATTCCATGAAATAGCTCCGTAAAGATAATGTGGTTCATCAGGAAATGAAGCTTTTCAGGACAACATCACTCAGCCAAAAAAACAGAAGCTGTGAATTAACATCAATATTTTTCTATTTTCCGAAATTTATTATAATTAGTAACAATAGGAAAGCCATGATTGCAAGTTAAGCACCGTGCCACCCACATGAAGAAAGTATTGTGTGACTAAATCAAGACAACACAAAACAGCAGTCGGAAATTAAATGCCTTGTGAAATTTGCACTGTTTAAACTAATCAGTTCATTGTGTTAACGGATTCATGATAACACCATCCACTTAGTGCCTTGGTAACTGAGCTCTTCTCTAATCCTCCTCCTTTTTCACTCACTAGCACTTTCTCCAGTTCTATGGCATCAAACTGGGATGTCACAAATAAACGATAGAGATCTAATTACAGAGGCAGAGCATGCCAGGAAAGAAGATGAGCAACATGGGAAAAGATTCCCAGCATTATCACAGAGAGGCGCATAAGGGGGAGCTGGGCTGGCGGGGAGTGGGGCTAGTGGCTATCACAAAGCTGCAGGAAAACCACAGCACAGTTTTGCCAGACCTTCCAGCCTTGAAACTTCAAGAAGCCTCCACAAAAAACTTTTGAAGAAAATCACTACACCATCACCTACACAGATGCTTTGCTGTCAGTCTTCAGAGCGATGAAGAGCGCTGCAGAACAAGAAGTATCGTGGAAAAATGCAACAGGGTGAGCTCAGACAGCCCATGTAGCTCAGTCCGCTTATCTGTCCAAAGACAGATTCTTAAAACTGTTCAACAACCACAAAACAAACAGGATCTTCAAAAGGCACCCAGACTCCTCTTAGTGACCACAGCAAAGAGGCTGGGTTTGCCGAAGGCAGGAGGAAGAGCTGCTGGGTGCTCCGCTCCTTTCAAAAATTCATCCTCAGCATTTAAAAGCCTAGATCAAAATTGAGAATTAACATCTTTCTTCTTCTCTTTTTAAAAATCCAATCAACATAGTGTTTGGGTGGTGCTTGATCCTGCAAAGATCTGACATCTACGATATGCTTTACAGAACTGAGAGATTTTTTGCCTTCTTTTAAGTAATATTTGTTATCCATACATACATATACATAAAATATACACATAAATTCATATATTTTCACACCACTGTGGCCTGTTGAGCTAAAATTAGGTTTGTGGCACAGCTTGTCCTTCGTCCTATTCTGATCAGGTGCCACGGATAATTTGCATTTCACAAGTGAGAACACAGTGGATAATTATCACAGCTGCAGAACTCCTTCAGTGTCAGATTCCCAATCTGTACAGTTAAGTGAGAGGACAAACCCACTCATCTCTCTGTAAGAAAACAGTTTGAGAGAGCATAAGTGAAATGTCTGGCTGTGGCAAAATACTAAAAGAAAACTTGAAGTTAAGAGACCCCATAACAGTTTTCATTTATTCACTTTGCACTAGCATATGTGATTAACTAATATGAAAGATACAGAAGGATGAACCACAATGTAAAAATTTACCTTTAAATTGTCCTTAGGATTTTGGGATTATCCTGAGACCCCAGTTATCTTCCCTTCTGTCATGAAGTAGACACTCTTACTATGTATTTATACAATTTTTCCTTGCTTTTAAAATACCAGAGTGTAGGCTTTGCAGTGCCTTTTGAATTCCCAGGGCTTGCCCATACCAGAAGGCTCATACAACATAACTAACCCACAGAAAATTCACAGCCTTCTCCAGCCTCCATGCAGGCTGAAATTCTTGCTGCTCACAGCTTCCAAGGTAGAATGCACAAGCTATGAACTCTTATGAAAGAAATTTTTAGGTGAAATCATCTAACCTGCTGGAAATCAGGACAAATGACAACACTACTCCCGATGTAACAGTTTATGTGTGAACATTTGTGCTGAAGGGGAAAGAGGTTTCCATTACCATTTTACAATTAGACTTAGTTTTGTGGTAGAAGAAACTCTTGTATACCAACTTCAAAACAGCTGGGATGAAAATATGTAATCACTGTGTCCACTATTATTATTGTTGTTAATTCCAAAGAAACCACTAGAATCACTTACAGCCCTCTTCTACAGCACTTAGTTCCTTGTTATTTCGCAGTGTAAGTATTCAGGACTTGCAATTTCCATGAGTCATGGATACAGAACGAGCTCTGTAAAGGTTATAAAACAAATGCTTTTGCACCCCTCAATTCAAGAGAGACATGGAGAAAGTGGAGAGGGTTCAAGGAGGGCTGCTAAAGGGAAGATGTTCTGTAAGGAGCGAGCCAGGTTTGTTTAGTCTGCTGAGGAGGCAGCCAAGGAGCAATCTCATAGCTGTCTGCAGCTATGTGAAGGGCCATTACAAAGATAGCAGAACACAACTTCTCCGTCTCCCCAGGAGCTACACCAAGGAGCAACAGCCACGTATTGCCGCATGTAGAGTTCAAAATTGAGTATTACAAACCCCCCCTTTTTACTAGGAAGGTGATGGAGCCCTGAACAGCTGCCCACAGCAGTATCTCTGCCCTTGGAGGCTTTGGCTAAACAAAGCCATTGCTGAGCTGGTGTTGGCAACGACCCTACTTCAAATGGAAGGTCAGACTAGACGATCTCCAAAAAATGCCTCCAATACAAGCTTCCACAATTCTAGAATGGTGCAGGTATTCAATGCTGGGAAAGACCAACACGGCTGGTCAGAATCTTTCCCAAATGCTAAAGCCCTACAGGCTTTCCTATTCCTTGCCTTTCTGAAAGCCATATCAAGTCCTTGTCTGTCTCAGCACGAGGGAGCCCATTGTGTCTGACAGTACAACAGCTATACCTGACTCACTGTCACAAGCTGGGGCCTCAGAGGTTTCTGTGTGGAGTACAGCCATCGCTGCAATTAGAACTTTTATTTAAGTGTCTTGCAATAGAAAGGAAACATTTGTCATAATATACCTTTTTTTAAATCTGAAAGCTACACTTTTAAAATCTGAAAAATATAAAACCCACAATAGTCCTAAGTGGTCCTTCACCTTTAAACATACGCTATCAATCACTTTTTAAAGTGATTCACTATAGAGAAAGCAGTTAGTTCAACACATCACGGATGCACAAGTTGAGTTTACAGCACTAATACAATCTGCAGTGTCTTGTCAGAGGGTGAAATTAAATTCCAAATTAATTAATCTTCCTATATTTGGTTGCACAGAAAAAATGATCTTGTCATGCTTTTAAGCATGACAAATAGCAGACCTAGATTTGAAGTTCAATTCTTTTGCATTCAGTTCCATTACAAGCTTCCAATATAAGATTTTGCAAGTCGCTTAGACCAAACTTTGAGAAACGATCCACTAAAGCAAAGGCATCCATTTCTGAGTAGCCAACCCAAAGCCAAGGCTTCCAGTGGAGCTACTGCTGAAGTTTGTTGGAATGAGGGGTGCCTGGACTCTGAACAATCAAACTGGCTGTCTCTCATCCACATACCTGGTCATGCTACTTAGCGAACTGTTTTGGACCAAAGCAGAATCCATTTCATATTTCATTTCCGTTTACAAACAATAAAGCTACTCCTAGGATAAGAAATAAAGTACAGCGGGTAACATTGCTCCCTCCTACAGGCTGTTTAGAAACTATGGCATTATCCCATTTTGAAAACCATAAGGATAAACATAGCACCTGGAACTCAACTGTAACTTTTACTTTCAGCACACTCTGAATAATGAATTTTGTGGAGTTGCACTGGCTACAGTCAGAACTGCTGCATTTGTGTGGTCACTGACTAGATGTACCAATTTGTTATAGATGGCTCAGCTGTCTAATTGAGATAAATGCCTTTGCTAAGCACAGTCAACTGCCTCAACTGATTTTTCTGAGAGTACAGATTGCTTTACCTGTACATTTCTATACTTTATATTTTATATAAACTTTGAATTCTTTTGGGACTGTAAGCACTATTTGATTCTACTATCGAAATCCACACTCAACAGGTACTGGATTTTGCATTATATTTTCTCCTTTTAATTTAAAACTTAATAACATTTACATAGGATATAATACAAATCTCTGAAACTCCAAAAATGCATAATGTAATCCAGTAAAGGAAGAGAAGAAGATAATCTCAAGGGCTTCTGAGCAATATGAAGTATTGCTTGGGGAAACATTACATTCTCCTGGGCCATTGGAGCAATTAGAGGAGAAAACAGGAAATATTGTCAAATCCCTGCATGTGACACTTGCAGAATAGTGAAAGAATGCAGTATTCACCACATAAATGTTAGAAGTATTAAGATTATACTTCTAGTCTAAATCCTAAAGTAAACGCATCTTGCAGAAAACAAAAGTTTCAAATGGGGCTTCTCTCTGTCAAGCCTTCCTAAGTTAGAGGAAGTCCTTTAACTGGTATGTCTTAGTTCAAACACCTGAGAAGAATTTTCTAAGGGGAAGAATCTTGGATCCCTTACAAGGTAAGGAACAAATTCTCCAAATTGCTTGTTTCCTTGTGCCCCTGCCCTTTCACTCCTCCATCATTTTCACAGGTAGTGGGACAAGTAAACCCAAATTAGCATTTTTTTACGCTGATTCACATATCGCTGAATGATAACATGCTAAGGGAGAGGCTATGTTTGTTGACAGGTTGATGGTAAATGGGACCACAGTGGCACTGAGTCCGTATTCCCACTGGGGTGATGTTGCTGCTGCTCACTCCCAAGTGACTGTTGCCACAGCTCACACTTGTGCAGTAAAGAAAGCTTAGCTCCAAGTGGCATTACCAAGAATTTTTTTGCTGCATTACATTATATCCCCCAAGATGCAGGAAGACATTAGTTGCAAGCTTTATGACTAGCCTGCATTAGAAAAAAATGAAGTCATTAAATTCTCATAAGCTTTTCAATTTTTCATGTTATATTTTTCCAGAAATGCTTTTTGTACCATGGGCATGCACCAGTTACCACAGCAGCAATGCCTGCCTCTCCCTATTTAAATACCCTCCCAGTGCCTCAGGCTCTCCCCTTCCCTGTGTTTCAAAATATCCTCATTGTAGGTCCTTATGGTTTGGGCTGATTTTATTAGACATAAATGGCCCTGATGGAGAGCACTTTTGCCAAGAAAACTATATGTTTCCTCTTTTCTGTTTGTTGCACCTTATTTTGCACCTGGGACTTTCTGATTTTGCCGTAATATTTTTCATTATAGTTACACATTCAGCTTGTATCTCTTTTACCTTTGTAATTGGATACTGGCACCAATCTGTTATCCTCCTCCTTTGTCCTTTCTATGAACTTACTACAATCCTACCCACTAGTTTTAGACCTTGTCCACACTGATTTATATTTGTTTGTGGACTCCTACCCCTCCTCCCACTCCTCCCGATTCAACTTTAAAGACTTTCAGGCTGTCGTTTTCTTCTTTGGGCTGGAAAATGCCATCTTTTAATGAGGTAGAAGGACGATTTTTATTTTGGGGTATTTCTGTTGGTTCCAGTGCCCTTTCAGGCAATTTCTAAGATCCTGAGAAACGTGTTCCACAGCTTTTAAGACAGGCACAGATCCATCAACCTACTCTTACCTAGAATTCTACAAAACCTTTTGATTTCACTTGCTTCGTAAAATAAAAAGAAAAGCTCCAAATATTCCAACTTGTACCACAGAAGTGGACAAACAGAACTAATTTAGCAGGTGGTTCTGTCAACTGCCTCTGCTTTCATGTGAACCTGGCTGGGTAATTAAAGTGTGTAAACTAAGATCATTTACTACACATTTCCCACTGTGCTGAGTTCCCACTCTGTAATCTTCACTCCTCAATTAGTTATCCCTTCCTAATTAAACATGTCTACAAGATGCAGAATCCTCCCTATCATATCACTTAATAAACATTTTAATCCTTATGATTAAAAAGATCTTAATATCGCAAAAGTGAAAGCATGGGCTCAAGAGAACCCCAGAAGCTACAAGTAATCAGGATGGTTGATGCATAAACACACTTCTGCCTTGTTTGCTGCCACTAGCAAGTGGAGAAATCATCAGCTTCCCAGTGCTGCCTGAACATCAGCACCTTTTTATTTAGTTTATAGAAGTCTGTTGCGCTTTGTGCCTAGACAAATAAATTTCAGATGCGTGTGTTTTATGTACCAAAGAAAATACTTACAAAGGACTAAGCATAGCTCAGCCTCACAGGTATTGATCTGGTTAACTCTCTCTAGTCATCTTTTTAAAAATAAAACATACTTCACATCAAGGTTTTATTAGCAAGGAATTTTATGTGTTGTCACATTACTCTTTCACCAAATTTATTTACTTTTCTCCAGAGCAGGCTAGTACTGATCAATGTAATATGATGTCACCCTGGAGCACAAGGTGTTAAATAATCCTCATCATGTGCAATCCATGACAAAACCAATGTGAAAACATTAATTAATATCCACCATAAGAGATAATTAAAGAAAGCATGTGGAATTCCAGACTCCCATCCTTATTGCTATAATGCAGACTGCATCTCTGTTTATTTATACGAGCTTACCATGCAAATGACTTTATTTTCTATTTGTAACTGAAGGATAAATCTGCTTCAGAGCTCTAGAACTGCACTTCAAAATGAACAGTTTATACTGAAAAGAAGAACTCTCAATAGCTCTAAGTAAGATGTTTGCAATTACCAAATATTTCAGGCAAGCTTAAGAAAATGCACTATCCTTCCCTTTCCTTTGCTCTGCCCTGAGCACATTTGGTATGCCACTGTCTTATTTTACAGTTTATGCATTCACACACTACTGTGGCACTCCAAACACTTCCTTAAAACCTCATTCCTACTGGCACGTTCAAGGTATTCCAGCCTGCAGGTTCTGCTCTGCACTTACTGTGCCCAAAGAACGCGTACGGACAGATGAGCTGGAAGAATGCCCCTGCTAAAAGGAAACACTCTGCCAAGAATATGGGGTCCTGTGTTCCTCTAGTAAACAATCCACAGTGCCTCAACTTCATTTGGATAAGAGATTAATAGGGCTGCTTATAGTAATATATTAAGACAGCGAAGTGCTACTAAGGCAGAATCAACTATTTACACCTACCCAGATTCAATGGATTTCTACAAAAATGGTCTTCAGTACTTTTAGAGTTTTACCTTTCCAGTACCGGACAAATGATTTTTTTATTATTTTTTTTTGGTCATCAGTAATAGAAGATTAACAAAACACTGAATTTCCTCGTGTTAGCACAAACTCAGATGACACAGAGATGGGATCCTGGCTTTGTGCCCACGTTCACAGGCCATTCTGCTGAGGCTGTTGGTGCCAGGCCATGTTCAGGAGCAGCAGTGGCTTGTCTCCACACCTTTCATGGTGGGGTCTAAGCCTCAGGCCTAGTACACGTTGCATTTGTTGGCTTTTTCAAGGCCAAGAATTAGGGCAGGTCCCACCCACATGAGCAGGATGGAGTCCTCCCACATGCTGTCCAACCGTACCGCTCTGCCAAGGTCTCCAAAATAAGAAAACATATCAGCAATTTTAATTTATTACTCACGATGAGAGTTCTTCACGAGAATGGGATTCCTTCTAAGACTGGCAAATACAGCACTTCTGACAGAACTACACCAAAGCAAAGAATTTGAAACAGAACAACTAGGACACAGAAACAAGAAAAGTTAACACCATTTGCGATGCCTTATATTTCACTGGGGGGGGACACAACGAGAAACCTGACTGATACATCCTGAGTCATTATTCGGGATGTAACACACATGCAATGCACACTAATCCCAGCAGACATGCTTTGGGAAAGGAAACTTCAGCCAAAGTGGATGGTATGGAGATGACACCCTGCTCTTGCCACAAAGTTCTCTCCAAGTGTGACCCAGACCTCAACAAGTGTCACACAGGTTTAGAACTATCTCTGGACACACAGGAATTAAGCATGAGGGACAGGAAGAAGCATTTGCGAACTGTTATTCAGGAAGAAAGCAATTTTGATTCAGTAAAGTGAAGCTGTGAAGACATGCAGCTCTCTACAGCCAGACTCAGTCCCTCAGGAGGCCCCGGAGAGCAAGGCAAAAGAGAATAAACAAATATCTGCTTCCTAGAGCTAACAACTCAAGTATAAAGAGTTAAGGATACAAAAAGCACAACAGATGAATAAATATGGGGCAGGCAGGGTAACAGCAAGAAGCAATGAGGAGCAGTTTCCATATATCAGTAGGATAATCACAGTCAAGTATTTGTAGGTGTGAAAAAAACTGCATTTTAGAGCAGATTTCAGAGAGGGAAAATGAGTTAGCATTACAAGTGCTCATGTCTGGGACATGCAGCTTATGTCTGAAATGACACAGATGAAGGAGTCAAATGTCAGTTGATTCCCTGTCAAATGCAAGGCTACAAAACCCTTTCACAGCAATATTCTGAAGAGATACAAAACAGGCCAGATTACAGTTGCCAAAGCCAAGGAAATGATGTTGCAATAACCGAGATGCAAAATCTGTGACAGCTTTGATGAACACTCCGCAGTCCGCACAGACAGGAAAAGCTGTCATGCAGACAGAATTGGCAGGACTTTGACAGGCTGGATGGAAAGCAAGAGGGAGAACCATGAGCCAAAGGGAACACCCAGATTACTCATTCAAATGAGAAACCAGCACAGTGAGTGGAAGGGAGCATCGCAGGAGCCCTTGGGCAGATTAGGAGTTCCAGGTTAGCAATGGCTTGTTTAAGGCAAGACAGAGATGATGGGGATGTCAAGAGTCGCAAGGAGACTGTAGGCTCCACCAAAGCTGATGGATGTTGAATGCAGAAGCAGATCCACAACACTTCTTACTTGACTTTATTAATTCCATGCAACATTAAGCTTTGCCTAGACAACTAACCATTCCAGAAAGGCTGAGCTATGTTGTGACCCACTGACTGAAGGCGTCAGTATTTTTGTTCTCTTAGAGCTACGTCATTTGCCACAAGTTACTCAAGCAAATTTCCACAGCTCATTAACATTTCCCACTAGTTAATCCTCAACTCACTCTAGCAGTTGTATCTCAGTGTCTCTCCAGTAAGGAAGTTTCTACCACTGCCTTTTCACAGTTCTCTCTGCTCTGTACCCCAATTACTCTTAAGACAACACCCTCTCCTTTTCATGATGCTTTCATGTTCTAGCAATGAGGGCTGCAACTTCTGACCCCTCTGTGCATAGTGGTATGAGGGACATGCTGGATCCAGCAATAGGAATCTGAAAGACTGAATGGCAATGCAGTGCTCTGTTTTCTGCACTTTTTTCTTCATCACCATTACTTGAAAAAAAAAAAAAAAAATCAACTGTGAGTCAAGTAAGCATCAATTATTTCCCTAAACTTAGGTTTTCCTGCAATTGATCACACACACCAAGTTAAAAGCCTTGTCAGTCCTTGCTATTCATCAAGCTTGCCGATAGAAGTACACAATCACAGACACAACCACAGACACAGACACTAATTAACAACATTCCATTGTGCCACAAATGAGAAATGCCAAGAGATCTACCTTACCCTGCCCTGCTCCTTACCCAGCTCCCGGTTCACGAGCACACATGCACACACACGGACAGCAGGCAGACAACAATATACAGAGAGAATGAATGTGTCTCTAGTGTTTCAGATTTACCTAAAACCGTGTCCTTCCATCAGAACTTTAAGAGTGTTTTGCTTCTGGCACTAGCATTAGCAATCCCACAATAAAGACTGTTAAGAAAAATGTTGCTCAACATTAGAGATAGTTAGAAACAAGAGAAAAATCTGGGTGCTTCCCAGGAGCACTCTGCAAATTACTCAAGACTACTAGATATTTTACAAACTGTGTATCACAAAGCTGCTGCCAATGGGTTACGCAAGTCTCTGACCAAAAATAAATAAAACAAAATGGAAAATGAATATCCTGATGAAAAGAAGAACGTGTACATCTCATGCATCACAGACGGAAACTGAATTTGAAATAAAGGACATGCATATGGGAAGTGCACATATTTGGAGGGGCTGGGGTGAAAGGGTTAAATGCAGATAAACCTCTAACTGATGAAAATAACATTTGAATTTAATTTTATATCCAGACTATCCGGTTCACAGTCCTTTCATTCCTACTGTGGGAAAATAGGAACTGGAAAAAAGTCCCACTGAGGAGGCTCTTTGCTTTCACTCCTCTTCCCTTCTTTTTTTTTTTAACTGAAAATGTCTGTGATGACCTAAAGAAAGTAACAAAACAAAACTGTGTCCAGTATTTTAAAATCAGCTTTCCCTTGAGTCTCAAAACTGCATCTGTTCCATGTGCACTGAATTCAGCAGGAATACAGTGTGCAAGATGACTAAAACATCAGAGTCTGCAGTGAAGGACAGCAAGAAAAAGGCACTGAAGAGATGAATACACATGCCTTAAAGCTACTGCTTGGTAGAATTAACTTCTCTTTCACTGATTCTTTTCTAGACCGTTTTTAAGTAGTTTATACTGAAGCTAATTTTTCCAAACACAATTTACCATTTAACCTGTCAACTAGGACTTTAAAGGGGCAGTTCTACATCCAACATACAATCTTACCTTGTAGGCAGCTTGTCTCATGAACTGCTTTGCAGGCTGCTTCCAAATAGCAGGCACCGTAATCACCCATCTGACTTCAGTGTTTTCAAAATCTGAGCCTCCTTGGTCACTGAGCTCCTAAATGAAAATCGAGGTGAATGCAAAATGATGGGTGTCAACTTTATATGAAAACATTATTTTCGGCTGGCTCCAGTAACAGTAACTTTCTTTTTTCCATTTTTCACTGTTACATCTATGCTACAAATCAGAATTATTGCCAACCTGTCAAAAATACTCTACTGTGTTAAAAGCCTGGATTCAGGTTGATGCCTTCTCAAGGAGGCCTATAGAAAAGTTTACTGCTTAATGTGAAGTAGAAAAGTTAGTTTTTCCAAAAGCAGCTCACACACTGCTGAATATTACAGAACATTTATGTACATTCTTAGTCACGGTGTGGGATTTGCTGTTAGCTTGAAGAATTCACACTTCCATCTTGATTAAGATGCAGAAAAATATTTACAGTATCACTGATGAACATTATATTTTACAATCTGGATTTTTCAATGACTTCTTTATACCTCATTTACCTTTAAATCAAATTTTTACAACTCAGCAAGAGGAAGTTAAACTGTTTAAAAAATGACTGATTGCTCCTTAAAAATTTTGCTTTAAGCAAACATTCAAGACTAGTTTAGTTCTTTTATTGTCCTTTTTTTTTTTCCCCTTAAAAAGAGGAAAGTCTGTGTTGCATTTACAAATTAGGTGATATACTGACATGTTTTGGGAAAGGTTCCAAGTAAAATGTCACTACCATATGTCCTATCTAAATTTCCATCCAAACAGGGAAAGGTTCAGAAAGGTGAACAACGGGCCTTTAGAACGTAAAAAAATCCTTCTGCATGTGCTGTGCCAAGGTGTTGTATTTGTTTAGTTATGCTGCGGTTCAAAAATCCATGCTGGAAAAGTAGTACCTTTATACCTCACAGGGCACTAGAAATGGTCAGATTATAGTCCAAAGTAACTGTCATTTACATCGCTTGTCTAATTAGTTTCAGCATGCACTCACAAATCACAGGAATTTATTAACATCTAGAAAGGATGTAGATCTGAAGAGGTAGCAGAATACATTAGATTGTACCCAACAGCATTCATACTAAGAAGCTCCCCAGATTGTGCACAGGTTCAAGCCTGTGGCTCCAGAATCAATCCCAGTTAAATACAAACTTTGACAAGATAAGAATTTTCAATTGCAATGATAGGATTACTACCCTATGAGTGAGTTGCAGTAGGTGATCTCTAAAGGTCCCTTCCAACTCTAACAATTCCGTGATTTCTCTGCAGCCATAAAGAATAGACTGAGATCTCACAGAGAATAAATTAAACCCATGCAAAAAAGTAGGTTAGTTTTTCAACAACAAGGCTATTTTAAACAATGCTTGCTTGAATGAAGATTCTGATCCAACCCAGTACTACTCTGCGTACGTTGACATTACAACGGTAAGTTTGAAGCCAATGCGTACTTAAGTCACATTTGACTATTTACATGAGATTTTAAATCTCAAAAACCATTTACTGGGGACATGTATTTCCCAGGACAACACAAAAAATAAACTTGTGACCCAAGAAGAGCATTGCAAGAAATGAGTACTGTAACATTTCAGATGGGGAATGTAAAATAAAATGTTTTTTCCCTAACAACATGAGCGACTGTAGGGGAAAAAAAAAAGAGCATAAATGGAGGCAGTACATCAGAACATGGTATGATTTTACAAATTAAACCCCAACAGATGTCTGTCTGTCTTTTTTTCTTTTCTCTCTAATGCTTGTTAGATTTTCTGCATAAATGTGCATTGAGGGTGAGAGCAACCAATCAACATTTCATAGCTCCACAACGTGCCATTCAGCCCTGCAAAGGGTCAGTACGGGGCCAAAATACCACAGCCTGATGGCGGCCCTTTGGTACATGTGCTACTGTTTAACTGTGTAGAAGAACAAAGGAGCTGTGCACAGGTAGTCAAGTTGGTTTGGATAACAGTTAGCTGGCTTGTATGCCTCAGTGGGTCATCTTTGTACAGATTTACAATGAAATTCAAGCCACCAAATTGTAAAGGAGCTTTTAATAATCTTTCTCTTACAAATAAATCCAGCTCATCTGACTTCCCTTTACTTAATCAGTGAAGACAAAGTCATGTTGAGGGAGGAGACACCAGCAGGTGCCCATCCCATTGTGTTTCACAGTGGCAACTCTTTACCGTGAGAGAGAACCTTGCATGAACACAGAACAACCTACCATCCCAGCAGGAGAAGTGTAAGGTACAAGGACAGGACCTGGTCTCAAATTTAATTCCTGAGCTTCAGATCCTGCCTTTTTAATATTTTTTTTCAATTAAATATTTTTTTCATGAAAGAAAGACGTAGAAAATATTTAAGCCAGAAAGAAGATATTCAGAACTCTGCACCACGGTGATACACTCTCTATTATCGAATCAAGCTTCCCCTATGTGAGAGGAAATCACTTCAGGCTATTGTGAGCCCTCCAGAGTCCACAGCCCGCCTAGACTTTCTACAGCTGCCTTGCTTTGTTTACATCAAACATTACTGAGGTCAAAGCCTGCCAAGGTTAGATGTGTTAAGGTCACATTTACACCAGTTATAAATACAGAAAACTCTAGATAAGGAAGCATTATCCTACCTTTAAAGCCTGTTCCTTAAAGAATTGCAGAGCGTAAGCAAATATCTCAAGTGCTTTGACTTTTTTGCCATTTGCAGCTGTCAGTTCTGTCTCCATGGTAAGATTCTACATGAAAGAAAATAACTGGAAGTTATTAAAAGGAAAAGGTAAACATGAAATGAATTCCCACTGCTTGAGAGCAGGGAATTCCTCTTTACCCACCTGGCTAGGAAAAAGTGACAAAATTGTTCTGAAGAGGATCTAACTCATCATTTGAATTTCCTGAATCATGACATTTGCTGCTTATTTTAGATTTTGTTTTTAAACACCTACTATGTCTACAAATACTACAGGCAGAGAGAGAAATATGGACTAAATATTAAATAACTACATTAAATGTATTTGTAAGTAATTGCAACAAAGCAGCATATGCAAAATCTTTAATTCAAGTTAAAAGTACCGATTTTTGGCTTCTCACCAACACATGAAACCAGAAAACACCTCAATACAGAAAGTACTGGCCAAGTCCCAAAACTCTAGAATGACTTAGTTTAAGAAACAAATAAAATCAGTAGGAATAATGTCAAATTAACAACAAGATTTGCACTTGCAGTTTTGATAATGACCCCTGACTAAATTTGCTCCTCTGCACTAGAGCTCAGTATGGCTCTTCTACTCCAGTTCTGCTTTCTGAGTAAATTTATAGAACAAACCGACCTCATGCCGAGTCCCTAGATAGCTACACATTTCACCCAGGAAAATTGGGACATAAAGATCTAAACAAAGCAGATACTGAATTGTTAACATCTAGAAAGAAGGCTGGCGAAATACACTTGCCAAATGCAGTGAGAAGCAAAATGGATCACGTTAACTGAAACGTTTACTTTACTGTATTTACTCTCTAAACTTCCCAACAGAATTGCTGCTTCACGTCTAGTTCACAATCTTTAGGCAAAATCTAAAAGATGATCTGAGTAGCAAATGATCCAAGAGAGCTGGCTATTACTTACACCAGTGGTATGTAGCTTCATCTTAAACTTTTCAAAATACAACCAGTGCTTTGATTCAGTGGGGTCCAAGTCATGGTAGAAATCTCTTGCTGCGTACCCAAAGCTATGGAACTTTCTCTCTGGTGTTAGGAGGATAGTAGTTGGTGTCTTTTGATTGGATACGCCAGGATCTCCACCTTCCCATCGTCTATTCAACAAATGAAACTGCTTCAGTAAATGATATTAATGCTTAGAACAGCAGAAAAAATAGTATCTTTTGAGAAAAACAATCTGGGGACAGATTACACACACTGCTTTCCCCTCCAAAGATACTCATTTCAATCCTTATAATGCCAAAACCAAGTGGTTTTATTCACATCCAAGAAAAGAGGACTGTAATTTTAATTTCAGACAATTCAATACACTTTGCAGTTAGTTGTATAATTTTTAAGGACATAATCATACTCTGTCTTTTGGTAAGAGTACAGATTCCCTGAAGTAAGCCACAGTCACACACAGTCCTTCGTTTTCAAACTAAACATACATATGTAATAAATATTGTAGGGAAAAAAAAAAAATCAAGTAATTCTACAAGAATGCTATAAATGAAAACTTTAATCCTTAAAATGGCCAAGCAGACCTCATGCATGCTTACTTGTAGGGGATTTTTTTTTCCCCATTTTAAAAAAGGGATCTATTTAAATCAGCTGAATACCACTGAGAAGTCCATTAAATCCCCACTCCTGCCCCAAAATGCTCACTGAAGCAAGACAAGCCAGTACAACCAACATCTGAACATGTGCCTCATTTCCTGGACACCTGAAACTCTGAAGACGTGCCTGCAGATGCTGAGCTCTCTGCGTTGCACTCTCCACTCACCTGAAGTCAATGGATTTTGTTTTCAATGCCAAAAATGCTGTAAAAATTTTAGTCTGTCAAAAATAACCCCAGCCCTCAAGTATCTTATAGGCACCAAAACATTTCCCTCGCTACCATCCATTAATGTGGTGAATAAAACATTACTGTTCTTCATCACACCCTATACAAGTACTTTCAGCACTGGAAACAAACACTCACCAGAAAACATGTTCTTAAAAAGGCATCAGTGGAAAATCTGCTTTATGCTCTCAGCCATAACCATAAGGGCAGCTCAAAGAGGAGCCAAGCAAAGATCACGTGAGCAACTGCATTCATTATTAAACCACAAGTTGATTGCTTTTGTCTAAAGATACACTTTCAGAGTATACTACTGCCAAAGTCCTTCTTCTGAAGCACAAAAAGGTTGCTTTGTTCTGTGGGACTTATTTACATGACATAGGAAAATTATGTAGGAAAAAAAAAAAATAAAGTCTTCCATTTCACTTTGAGAAACACTTGAACCAACTATTAATTGATCTCCAGACCAAGGCAGACAACTGACATGGAAAACTGCAATCTAAGGGGTTAATACTTGGCAAAGTATCAAGGACTAGGATCTTCCAAAGTGCTGGGAATCCTTCAGACCCTTCAACTAGGCAAAACAGAGCAAAATCTGCACTTCTTCTGCTCCAGCAGCAGCAGTGATGGCAGGGAATAGCATGTCTATGAATTTACCTCAGTGTAGAGGACAATTCCGCTGCTCTGAAAGCAGAAACAGCAGGATAAGAAATGGAATGTTTTCCACCTTCATCCACTTGGAAAACTTTCCTAAACCTCCGTAGTCCTGCTGCTCAGCCCCTGAGCTATTATCTGCTGGCAAGGGCTCTGCTCCAGGTCATTTCTTCTAACCTGCTGCTAGAAAAGTACTTGGTCAACTCCAGAATCTTTGAGTAGGTGTTACAGCAAACATATGGTTCCAATGAGAAGAAGCCGAGATGCCACAGCCTGTGAGCACAAAACACTGCCTATTTCACCAGATTGTTAAATCCCACACACCCGCTGCAAGCAGAGAGGAGACAGACTGCTATCGTTTTCATTTGGAATCATTAATGATTCATTCTGAGTCACTGGTGGGAAATGCCATAAATAGGACGTGGCTAGTAACAATACTTCTTTATTTCTCATTGTGGTGAGGCACATTTTCTCTTTCCCGAATAAACACACTTGAGGTGCAGTTTAAATGAAGACAAATCAATGCTCAGTGTTATGGGTTTAAATTTGCAAAGCCACCTAGAGAAAGGGATGTTCATTTCCTGATGAGTTTCTGATGGAAACTACATACAGTAACCACTGAGCAAGTTCGAACGTCCTCAGCCTTATTACTCTGCTGTCACAGAAAGAAGAGTAATGAAGGGGAAGTTCGACTTTACCATCTGCAATCAGGGCTTTAAAAATATGTGACATTTTTTCTAGAGAGAAGCAGCTCGGGCATGGTACCTCCTGACACTCCTCTCATGTGGAGCCCCAGCCTCACTCCAGTTAATGGAGGCTTCCAGCCAGTAGGGACAGGACTTCAAGACTTTCATTTGCAGTTTTATTTCATGGTTCCAAAACTACAAATGATGGTAATAATGCTCTTAGGAAGGGGAAAAAAAAAAAAAAAAGAAAGAAAATGCCAAATACAAGCAGCAGTTCTCCAAGTGCACTTGGGGGATATTTTCTCAAAGCAGAGTCAGATCTAAAAACACCATTAAAGCAGAACCCAACATAGATTTCTGCTTAAATTCAGACCTATGAGAACAGTTCCTAGGCTGATACACAGTGGAGTAGCTCAACAGAGCAGCAGAGACCCATTTATAGCCACAGAGGAGCTGACTGTATTCGAAGTGACAACAGGAACAAGAGGAAAGTTAGTGGGGAAAAGGATCACAAGGTTATCTTAAGGTTAGAGAAATGCCTTTCCTTACACATGGACCTGACCAAGAGACAGAGCAAAGACAGTGATGTGCAGAGTGATGAGATTTTGATCCAGAGCTGCAGCGTAACAGCCAAGGAAACAAAGCAGCAGGGTCATCAAAACGTAGCCAAACGCCACTGGGAGTGTGCTCGCAAAAGGCAAGCAAACGTCTGCCAAGAACTACAGACAAACAGGGAAGAAAAGGAAGAGGAAAAATCTTGAAGTAAAGTTACACTGAAAAATGAACACCTTCTCCCGCCTTCCAAAGACAGGCTGCAATTTGTTTCATAAACACAAGCGTTTTTCTCCGTATGTGAAATATTTACATTCAGTTTGTTGCTATTTAACCAGCAGCTGAAACATTTATAACTTCAAGAAAGTGCACATAAATCAAAAAGGAGTTTTTCTAAATTATGTAAGACCTCATGTATTGCCTTCAAAGGAGAGATTATTAACTCGTGCTACGGCACCCCAAAGTGCTCGCTGAACTCACGGCCAGGCTGTTCATAAGCACTCACTCAGCCTCAAGGTACGCAGAAAATAGCACTCTTTATACCTTATATACTCTTCTACTCTGTGGCAAAGGCCTGAAGGTGACTACAACTATTTTTGCAGAAATCGTGAGGAACTAGTAAGAGTTGACAGGTGTGACGTATTACCTAAAATTGATAAAACAGTAATAATGTTATGCAATCAAGGTAATGTCACTCATCCATCATCCAGGAACACTGGCCCAGCTTTGAACGCATGCCTTAGCCTACTGAAGTGAGTGAGGGGACTCATATGTTTAAAACCAAGTGTATGCTTCAAAAACTTTCTTAGGTCAATGCTTATAAATTCTGGGGTTTTAGTGCTGAGCATCACAGCAAATAAACGCACACAGTCAAAAACATGACTTTGTCTACTAATTACACGACTAGAATCATGACTTTGCTGACATTTACAGCCAAACTTGGTACTAAAGCCTTGTGTGTTCACTCTTTTCCAAAGTAGGACTTTGTAATTAAACCCACCTTACCCTCCATTGAGACATTTACAGAAAAGCAGCTTTGTTAAAAAGCAGTTAGAAATCTAAATGTCTGGAAAGGATCAACACAAAGGAGGGAAGGTGGAAAAATGTTAGGAAGCAAAGAGGACCATGCATCATTGGTATGCTTTATTTCAATGTAAACATTCTCGAGTGCGGGCGGGAAGTTACATTTACTCTGCTGAAATATTTGTAAGTTATGTTACATGTAAGCCTTATTATATACAGAGTCTGAACCTCTTAATACCTTCTGAACTACTGAAGCCTTATTTTGATACATACACCATTCTTTTAATTGCATTTCTTTATTTCATGTTTATTTATATATATAAAAATATGTAAGTCAGTTTCAGCTCTATCTTCCCAAAATCTTTCCCCATCAGCAATATTACTTTGAAACATATTTAAAAAATCATTCTTGGTATAAAATATTTTCCTCTGTTTGAAACACCTGTTGGAAATCTGAATAGATCATCCACCCCAGATATGTTCCTCTTTTCTGGCTGGAAACACATAAATTAATTTCATTTCTTTTTACATCACATAATGTCTACATAGGTCTGAAAGCACAATCAGGCTACCATTACTGCATAAGGAACAAAATATGGTGCTTTGAACCGTGAGTAGTAAAATGTCTGTTAAGATTTGGAATATACTCTCAGCTGCCACACAGCACCCAAATTTCTGTGTCCCAGCAATGTACAGCAGCACGCCTGGTACCCTGGAAGGAGGCTCTAGTCTGTAATACACTGCAGTACAGTGTGAACGCAACGGCAAACATCACGTCCTAAGGTAAAATTTTGAGTCCAAAGGGCTTAAAGGACATCCCTAGAAACAGCAGGGAACTCACATAGTAAAGTATCCAGAGAGCTTGTAAGAAGAACACAGTATACAGACAACTTCTTCAAGAAACATGATTAATTATTTGCTGTCAACAGAGAACAGGAATTGATATAACATGGATCCTGACACCACAACCCTGCAACCTGGCTGAGACAGCAATACTCGGTCTGTCCTTTGACTTCTAGCACCACACAGCTTCCTGAGCTGTTTGCAAACAACAGGTCGATGCAGAAAAGGCCTTGAAGCATTACTTGTCCGTACTGAAAATGGTATGTACCTTTGCAAGTGGGTGGCCTAATACCATTCCAAAATTTGCCTCCCTTTAGAAAGCATTTCACATCACCCAGTTGTGTCAGATCCCTGAAATACATTGCAACCATATAAAATCCAGCTGTGCAGGCTGACTGCACAATCAATACTGTCTGCTGAGACTGAGAGAGATGCATTCAGCTGGCATCTCTGCTTGGAAAAACAGTACATCACACTGGACTACAGCAAATGAGTCTTTTTGCCCTTTTGTTCCCAGTATTGTAGTGCTAAAACAGCAGCTTACCTATTGCTGTAACAGCAGCTCCATTTAGAACTTCTATGGATAAACTTTTCATAAACACCTTGCTTATGTCTGAAATTATCTACATCTTGGGTCTGGTTACAATATAGTTATTTTAAAGATACTTCAATAAGAATTGAACAAGCTTTTCATTATAAAAAAATATGTTTAAAAAATTAGAAAAAAAAATTCTAAAAATGGTTTGTAGGGCAATCCTTTCGGGTAACTGCAATAACAGTTTTTGAGTTTGTGTTTGCATTAGATTTATATGCATACTTTTATACTGCTATACTGCATTGAATTTATCAAGGATAAAAAAAAAAAAAGAAAAAGAAGAAAAAAAGCCCTACATAGCAGCATCTAAAATCTGTCCCTCACATACATATAATACAGAACAGAGTTCACATCAAACCTCAATTTTCACATTCCTGCCTTTTGATTTCTTCTCCCCCCCCACCCCCCTCCCCGGTATCATTGGTTTACTATCAATGCTTTCATTCAATTTTAATGCTAAAAAGCTTAAATCAGCCAAATGAACTATCAGTTTCTGGGTGCAAACAACTAAGTGCTGTACATGCAACTGTATACAAACATGATTCCAGGAGATGGGCAGCTCCTGGGAAATGCCATGACATAAATGTGTATTTCTTAATCTCTGCAATAAGGCTTTAATAATCGACTTAGTAACTATCACTGCTCCCTGAACAAAATCTAAATGCTCACTGATCCCTCCTTTTACTCATGTTGTCTTGTAAACGTAGCAAAATAACAGACAGGGGACATGTTTGCATTGATTATTAAAGCAAATTAGAATACAAAAAGATGCAACAAAAAAGTATAACCCTCAGAAAGGCACACACTGTGACAACACTAGACCAACATAGACACTTCAGGCTCCTATAGAAAATAGCTATAGCTACTGCAGACAATCCATGTTCTCACGATCGAAAACTAAATGCTGCATTGCAGCCCTTACCTCATTACATGAATACATTCTGGTTCCTTGGTGAAGCTGTAGGCGTAGCCACTGGATGTCGTGCCAAAATCAATAGCCACAACAACAAGAAATAACTGTTCTACAGCATCATCTGCATCAGAGTCCTTCTGTCAAACAGCAGAAGCAAAACAGACACCGAGTCACTGATTAGAGTAACTGTAACCTGTATTCAGTATTTCAGCTCTGAGAGACATACATATCCCTTCAGGGGACATAAGGGCTTTCCTAAAGCTGCATTTCTGACCAAAATTGATACCAGAAAACGTCACATTCAAACACAAGTGGAAATTCAATATACAACTCAATATACTTGCTGAAGCCTTTTGTAACTAACCTGCTGAATCAAGAGTTACCTTCTTTTTCATTTCTTGAAATAGCTATTATCCAGTAACATTAAAAATTATGGCTAAACACTAGGTTATTAGTTTGGGGGCTAATTTGTTTTTCGGGTTTTTTTCTTAAATTGATCAACTGAGGAATATGTTTACATCCATCACTGTGGTATATTTGGGACTTATTTGGTGATTTTAGGAACTACTTCTGTCATGACCTAGAATACAAGGCACTGCTATCAAAACACAGCAATAAGCGTTATATCCCACAATAATTATTTATTTACGAAGAAATTACGTAACACTTATTTTGAAAGCACTATAAACATTTTTTCCTCCTGCCTGTGCTAGAATGTGGAAAGCTGTCAGCTGCGTATAGTGAATTTGAATCCTTCGTTTACCTGTAATACTGCAATCCCTGAAAAGCACCATCAAGGGCAACATGGGAACGTTAACTAGAAGAGCTGGAAGGGTTAGGGCCCAAATCATAATGATGTGATGTAAAGCAAAATGTAAATAAGGAATGGTATCACTTCTCAGTATGCTGTTGCCTGTCATAAATCCTATATAAAGGAGCAATAAGTAATGAACAGCAAGGAACTACGTTCTCATGCTGCTGGTGGTTAAAGCTCTGACAGCTTGGCAGGTCAGGGGGAGGAGAAGCGGGAAACACTGGTGACAGGGCTACGTGTTACAGGCAGGCAGATAGTGAAGGGGGGCAATACAACCATCTGCACACACATCACTGGCAAAATCACCATGGAACAGACCTGTTGATGTACTACTATACAGCTCAGGTCTGAATCATCCACCACTGCTGCTCAGCATGTACCCTCAATAATGTTTTGAAGCAACTGTTATTATCTGTTACAGAGGAACTGCCAAATGCCCGCACTCCGTGAGCAGTGTTCCATCCTCCTCACGTATCTCCATTACTCCATGCCTGCTACTCCCAGCACCTTTCTATTGTAGCCCTACATTTTTCAAGATCATCCTGTAGGCCTGCTATTTAATATGGAGAAACAAAAGTAATAAGGTTTTGTCTCAAATAATGAAAGACTTGTTTGGATTTTCCTAATAAATCTTTTCAACTAGAGCAGCATGTTATTTATATGACTTCCTCAAAGAGTTTAAGGAGCAAATCAAACTGAAAGAGGACACAAATTCATCAGTATGACAGAAGTAAAAGGGGGGAGTTCTAGACTGTATGGAGAAAAAAAGGAATAAAAGCTAAATTTTATGGGAAAGAACTCTGGAAATCCTGAAGAGGGATGTCAGAACTCTGAACTTGATTCAGAAAGTTAAGGCAGAAATTCCACAAGGGTAGTAATGTGTTCTGAACATCACCCCTTGCAATATCAAGAAATTTGCCGATGATCTTAGAAGCAGATGTGACTTAGTTTTAATGGGAATTTGTCAACAAAACGAATGTGACTGTAGAAGAGGTTAAACCACCCTACTTTTATGAATGATTGTCTTGCTTCTAAAAACTTACAGAGGTGGCTGTTTTCCTCAAGAAACTAAAACAGTTCTATTTCAAGCTTCTCTCTAAATTGGAGGAGATCCTTTCCTCTGGGAATGTGGATTTTACTGTTGGTTACCATATATATCTCCTTCTGTTTTTTCTGAACAGAATGAGACTTTTCAGGGGCTGCCTAAAGAAATCAGTGATAAAGACAGGGACAGAACTTGGAAACCTTGAGGGTCAAGAAGGCTCTGCATTCAATATAAAAATATGCAGGAGCAAATCTATTCAGCAAGTAGACACAACAAAAAGCAAACCCAGGACCCCAGTGAAATGGATGTCACCAACTCCAGGGTAACTAAATTTCACGTAAGACTATGGATAGCATAAAAGGGATCACTATGGGAGGAAATGACAATTTTCTAAAGAAATTACATCCCACCAAACTGGCACGAGAAAGCAATGTCAACATACAGTATGTTAAGAGTACATTTCTTACCACAATATGTGATGGAGACAGTGGAGTTATTCCAGGGTCTCCTAAACTTTTGGCTGGTGACGAGTAAGCAGATGTGGAAACTGCATCTGAAAGGAAACAATTTTTCAGTGTCAGTAAACAGAGTGAGTAGATGGGACAGTTGCTTTGCAAACTGCTACACTATTTTCCTGTTGTAACAAATCTGCTAAAAAAGACAGTGAATTCCACAGCTAAACATATTTTTTGCACTTACAACATGCTAACACACCTCAACCACAGTTTTGGCATTAAAATGTTGTCTGTCCTTCATGAATAACTTTCATTATTTTGCCTACTACATCACCATGTATAATTTCACAAGTCTTCCTAAACATATTCAGAAGCCATAGCTAATACCAGCAGCTTGAACATGATACACTCATGTTAATGGCCTAAGATTTAAATGTGTGAATGCAGAAACTAAACACAAGTTTTGAGAGCAAAAGAGGAGTTGATAGCAATTTGACAATGCAGTAAGAATAAGTTGCAACTATTCCATCATGAACCTTTATTCTGAAACTTTCCCAATACTGCCTCTGGTTTTATTCCTCAATACACTCTGCACTGAAACATCTTGCAGCTGTTAATATTACTGCAGGACAGAATCCAGCTGGGAAAAAGGAAAGTATTATTAACAAATCATCAAAGAAATATTTCTACTCTGCATACAATACTGAAATTTCATTTAAAGGAACATACCAAATGAGTGACAAATACTATATTTGTATTTTTCCTTCTTGTGTTTACACTATTGATAACAGAAAAGGAAATAGCTTATTAACATAATTAAGCACTGATGACTCAGATTTATATAAAGTATATTCTCTTATGCAGACTTCAATAGTTTATCAAAATGGAATGTAGAAAAGGTACCATATACCCTGTCCATGTCCCCAAATTTAAGCCTTGAGTTTAATGAATTATCTTCTGTAGAATATAAACTAATTATATGTAAAGCAGAATTCTTTAGTAAGTCTCTAAAGACTAATAACCATAATAAATACTAAATAATGCATTTCAACATATTTTTATCACCCATTTAGATTTATCACACAATAAAGTATGTGCTTAAGCATAGCTGGCATTTCGAGACAGGACTGACAAGTCAGAACATTATTCTAAGATGACACAGGAGCTGCTCTTTAAGGAAAGGCCTTAGAACTACTTTGTGAAGAATCCTGTTATTCCTGGTAATCAAATGTGTGTTGTTTCCCAGGGAAGATGCACAAACTCTTCAGTAGGCAACTAGGGGATAATCTGCCCACAAAAAAAAAATCTTCCTCCAAATCTTGATATTGCTCTTGTAGCAACATTTATTTCAGTTCAAGTTACAATATGCCTGTTGAGCCTGATCTTCAGAAGCATTTGCAGAAACAAAATATTCACATTTCCTAGACAAGTTTTTCAAGAATATATTATGTTACTCCTCTTGTGGTAAAGTACAAAAAGCCACAGGGCAAATGCATCAAGCACCAAATCTGCTCAGTTTGTTAAGATATATTTGGATCAGATGCTGTTATCAGTCTCCTTTGTGCAATTTCTTCTTCTTTTCAAAACAGATTAATTTTTGTATCATCAACATGGCATTTTTTCATAGAACTGAAGAGCAATATTTCAGCAGAGGAAAAAAAAAAAACCTAAAAGAAAAGAAATTAGTAACAAAACAGGCTCTTTGCATCCTGCTGTCCTTCCTGACTGGACCATAACCAGTACTTCCTGAGCAGACCAGGACATCGCAATACTGACTCAACGTCCTTGGAAACTGGTGCCTCCTCCACTCAGGATGCTGGCTTTGGAGGACAAAAATGTAGGCATCAACTCACTATTTACGTGAAAACATTTCTCTTTGTCACTAATTCCTTTTGTTATCTGTTTCAGCGATCTGTTTTCCAGCCTGTCTTCAATTATCAGCTTGGGTGTACCTTTAGAAGTTATTTATTGCTCTATAAGGAACACAGATAATCCTGTGTTGGACAGTATATACATTTTTTTTTGTCTCTCAGCAATTAAATAAGCAGTGCAATATTCATGTTCATCCGATGAAACTGTGATAGAACACTTGGGTGGTGTTCTATCAAGAATTTATTCAACCCTGTTAACTTGTGATAATCCAGAGGCATAAAATATATACAAGCACACTCACCGTATCCGCAAGTATAAAAAATATTTGCTAACAAATAAAAAACGGTAAGCATAGATCAGAGGTCTGTCTTGAGTACCCACAGAAAATACCACTTAAAACAGAAAATTATCTTAGATATTTTCATTGAAAATCTTTTAATTAAACTGTCCATTTCAGTTCCAGAATGCTCTTGAAACCTTAGGTATAAAGGCTGGATTTGTGGAAGGGTTAACTTTTTCTCATTCTCATCAACTGCTCAACTCTGCTGGAAGGTTAAGCTCTTGGTGATTTATCAGTATTTTTTGACCAGAGGGAAAAAAATAATCCTTCCAAACCCATGGCCACTCTGCACTGCATTCACTGCTGCTCCTGCCAACACCCAGTTAAAGAAAATAATTCCATAAATCCTGCATGCCACCGGCTTAAGAGTTTGGTGCAAATAGGAGAGGAAAAGCCTGGAAGGTGATGCTACCACCTATGAAGCAGCAAACTAAAATTTGAACCAAACCCTTCTGTTACAGTGGTTCTGCAGAATTGCTATTGTGTTGGCACAAGCAGCATTACATTGCAACTCATTTCATGAGACTAACAACTAATCAGGTGCGATAATTGGGGCAGCTATAATTGTTATAATGTAAGTCAGCTGTTAAAAGAGGTCCTGACATTACCAAAGAGCTTGCAGAGCTAGTACATGAATGAGTGTCGTTCAGAATTCTGAGAAGTTAAAAAGTCATTTATCAGAGCAGTTGGCATTTACAGGAAACGGCTTGCAACCCGTCACCCTGGATTTAATGCCAAGAGTTCTTCTAACAAGTGATGAAATAGTTGTTAAAAGCAAACAAAATAGGAAATTTCTAACATTATGCTGTCTACCCTACCTAAACTGAGAGTAGGTCTTAAAATATCCTTGGCCATGTGGGAGCTTTAATATATATGTTGTCCACTTGGGGAAAAAATGTGCATGTGTCCCAGTTTCCACAACTCTCTTCTGAAGAGTGGTAAATGCATGGATATTTCAGAATATTTTTAAAAAATCTCTTATTTCTAAAGGACTGTGACTGGTTGATCTGAAAGAAAAAAAAGCATCTGTTCCAAGCTACAGAATGTCTCCAGGGTTGCAAGGAACCCAACGTGCAGTCACAGATCAAAAAACCTAGCCTTTTTTTGGCCTAGCCTTTGCGAGTAAATTCCTCTTCTTAAGAATTTAAGAAGATGTCCTGGAGAGCATCATGTTATTTGGAATAGTTCTTAAAAACAAGATGGCTTATTAAGGCTTCTGTAACCAAAAACCATAATAAAGTAGTGCCCCACATAGCTCAAGTTCCAGCTCTATCTCCCATGTTTACCAAGGATCTCTATCTGTGTCTAACTACACACTATGGAAAAAAAAACCCAAAAACATATAGCTATACAGCATGTGTTAAAAAAACACTTAATTCTTGACAGTTTGCACACCAAAATAAATGGAGGAATCTGATTAAGAATCCAAATTAAATTAAGCCTTCACAGACTTAGACCAATATTTAAAATAATCTTTTTTCCAATTATGATGTAAGCTTCTTGAATAGAAATTCCTTAATATGAATATTAATCTGATATATGACTGTCTATATCAGGAGTTTAGCTAATTCAACTAAATTTGTATAGAATGAATTTGAATACATCATTATTATTTGTGACTTTAGTCCTAACCTAAGCAATTGCCAAAGAATACCTTATGCACTTTCAAGGTTACAAGAACAGGAAGAGAAAATCAAGAAGACTCTTTTTCAGCATTTTTTAACCTTATTTGCAAATCCCTAAACAATTACAGAACTGGTGAAATTATGAGATCAGCTATAACTGTATTAATAATGAGTTAAGTTCATTAGCACATTAGCTGCAATTGCTGGTTTAGCAGATTTAATTTAAATTATTTCTTCTTGTCATCTAAACACATGCAAGAGTTTAACTACTTTAGAAAACCACAGAAAATAATCAGTTTATCTTTTCCTGTGTTCAGTAAACGATCAGCCAAATTCTAGATTTATCAACTTACCTGACAAAACGCAATGAGGGATTAACCTTTAAGTGTCACAGAGCACAGAGTAAAGCAATGTCCACAGCATTTACAAAAACTTAGCTGATACAGTGTGAACACCCCACTGAGAGCACGTTCAGCTGAATCTGATTTTCTAATAAATCCAGAGAGCAGAATCAAGCTTGTTATTTAATTGGAAAAATCAGTTCAGGGAAGCTGATCTCCTCTGGAGGACTATCAGCCAGTTCTGACTATTTGGGAGCCCCTGCCACGCATTCTCAGTCAGGTCTGGATAAATAAGTTTTAGTGAAACACTGAAAGTATCAGATGTGGGCCACTACAGTCCCAGATAATGACTTTTAAGAAAACGGGTTTCCAGGTGCTTTAGGAAAGACAACTGCTAACCCTCAGTGTCACAAGTCACTAAGGTGGTACTAAAAGAAAAAAATTGTTCTGCAGCTACACAGAAACTTTTCTATTAAATTCAGCTTTTATTAAATACTTAACTTTATGTAAGTCAGCTACTCCAGGCTTCAGTAAAATTTTCTGCTTCACATACTAAGGAAATTGTTCATTCCAACAGTGAAGCAGCCACGGCAGTGGATTCTCTGCTAACAGAAGGTTCCCTGCAACCCACATAACACAGACCATAGGTAAGCTCAAGATTTTGCAAGGGTGTGCTGTCTCTAAGTAAGAAATTAAGAAGCCAAATTAAAAGCAGGAATCGAGGAAGCAGGATAAAGCGTAGAGCAGCATAAAGCACAGAAATGCAGACAGATCAGGGAAAGGGGGGGAAATTCCTGAATACATCTCGTGTCACCAGTTTAGCATATGGAAAAGAAACAATGTGAAAAGAGAAGAAATAAGGTATCAAGCTTCAGGTCTGCCATCAGAAACTCCAATGTGGACCTTTTGGGCCACATTCTGCAGTAGTTCTGAGTCACGCTTCAAAAAAGAAAGCTCAGCTGTGAGAGGAGGGCACTTTCCAAACCTTTGCAGACCTCACTTCCAAGGGATGATGAAAGGCACTCACCATGGTCTGGATTTCCTACAGCTGTTCTGTGAACCAGAAAATGGGCAGCATTACTACCAAATCATCTCAGGAACACGACTGAACACTAGTATGTATGTTATATCTCAAGATATGTATCCTAAGTTCATTTCTATTTCTATCCTGGCAGAGCAGCCACAAACCCAACACTTGCTAATTAAACCTTTCTTGTGATTTCCTGAATCAACAACAGGATCAATACTATTCCCTATTTCAGATCATACTTCTAGCATTTTTAGAAGTACTTTCAAAATAATTAGTCATATTTTTTTTTCAATCTATAATATACAATGCAATGGATTCCAGGTAGATCTGAGCCTCAGGCTGAGCCGGAGGACCCACTGGAAAGACCTGGACACTGCACCCTTTTCTGGGCTCTTCTAAACTCCCAAGGGAGTATTCCTACAGTACAACCCCCTGCCTCAAAAGAAGAGCTGCAATAACTCTTTTTTTTATGTGTATAACGCACACCCGCTGTCCCAGATGCCAAAACTGTCAACCTCTCAGTTATTTGTAGGCCTATAAACCAGATGCACAGCCTAAGTCAGGATGCATTAGACCTACTAAAAATGCCACTATTGCAGCCAGTTTTTATGGGTCCAATAAATCCAGGCTAACTGAATTTACCGTGCACATACTAATCATTTTCACAGATGAAACACTTGCACATATCTGATGGTCATGTTTTCTAGAATTCCCAGCTACCCAGCAGCTGGTGAGAGCAATTGCTCTATGTAGCAATGACCTCAGTCAGGTTGCTGGTCATACCAAAATCTTGGCCAAAATCTCCACTTTCCATTCAGGCAATATCTCTGGATTTGAAACAAAATCAAAAAGAAAGAATTAAAATGATGTATTGAGAATGAAATATGGGTATAGGGTAGCCATCAGGCAATAAAAGAATGGAGTTAAAAACCTCTTTATTCATTTAAAACATTGTATGTAATTTTGAGCATCAATAATAAATTTTGCTGCAAGCAAAGCTTGCTAAAGATCTTTGCACAACAGGAAAGGAAGGGTTTACCATATTGCTCTTAGCTGACAACTGCTGCATTGATGAAGAAAACCTTATTCAGCTTTTCCTATTGCTGAGGTTTTGCTTTGCATTAAGAACAAAATGTCACGGCTTCCAAATGTAACATGACAAGCAAGAGCATTTTATTGCAAATACAAAGATGGTCTTTGAAAATAATTATAGAACAACAAGTAAGAAAAAAAAAAAAAAGAGAGACAGAGAGAAGCAAAATAAAAAAGCCCACTTAAAATATTCTTATGCTTAATGAAAAGATCTTGCATTTCAGATCAGAAGTAAGAATCTTCTGTTTCTACTGAAACCAATGACACTACTGCTATTACCATCAATGGAATCAGAGTTCTTTGTTTTAAAATGCCAGTAGGCATCCAGCTGGTTTGCTGAAGATTGCAATACACTTCCCCTCTCTGAATACAGCCACAGCTAAACTCTGATACAAATCCAAGTTTCCTTATACCCTTTCATAATAATTGGTCACCCAAAGAGCTGGTATTCATCGCATTGATACCAATTAGAGTACAGTGATTTCCTGAGTAAAAACATCTCCTGATTCTTTGGATAAAAATCTAAAAAGAAGACATGTGCCTCATTACAACTTTGACCTTTTTCACTTATGCTTTTGCATTGCCTCCCATCATGATTACAATTTGACTGGAGAAATTACTCTTCCACTGTGCTATCAAGCTTTCTAAGATAATTTAAGTTTTTAATTCTATTGTTAAGACTATTAAAAAAAAACCCCAAGTTCTTCCCATCACTCACTTTGTGGATGATATTCATGTTCCTGCATCTCACCAGCAACAGGAAACCAAAAGATACCACTTATTTTCTGTGAACTTAATTTCAGATGAAAGAAACACACAAGAACTTGCAATAACCTTCTGAAAACGCCACATGGGTTATGTTTTCATCTCCTCTTTTTGACAGGACATAGGCTAAACTATTTTCCCTAGATTTGATCTGACCTCAGTAATGCTTGGTAAACTGGACTAAAACAGAACTGTCATACTCCTGTGCACAGTTCACAACTGGGTTTGTAAATCCCCAGCCAGGTCCTTCAACAAGCAGAGCTCTCCTCCTTCAACAAGGTCTTCTATGAACTTGCTTCCTTTGGGATTCCTTGCACTATTTGCTTCTGTGCAAGCACCGTCTTCCTCTGTCTCTAATCTCCTCCCTCCTTGCTTCCAAACAGAAAGAGGTAAGGAACAGAAAACAAACCGGAGTTGTCCAGAACCCAGGTTCTGTGGAAAGATACCTTTCCCAGAAAGGTTTCCTGTGCCTTCTCCTTCAACTTCATATCTGTCATCATCTACCTCGTCTACTTGCTTCACTGCAAGGTTGTCAGGAATGGCTCTAATAAGATTATGCTCTAATTCCCAGGACCACACTCAGAAAATAGAACATTTGCGACGCTAATCACTTTCTTTGGGAAAAAACACCATTTACCAGCTGAGGGTGGGCTGGCTGGTTGGGGGTTTTGTTTTAAAAAGCAAGATCAAAATATTATAGAGTTTTAAAAATCCCTGGTTTACTGCAGGACCCTATTTAATAACCACCTCAGGACACAATTGCATTCTGAAAACATGACAATTCTAGATTTACCTTTCTAGATCAAGATATTCAAAGGAGTATTCTTCAAAGACTGAACAATACTTAGAGCTTTTCCAGACCATGCATCTAGCACACAGGAACAAGAACACTTTTGGAGATACTTGTTTACTTAAAAAGGCAAAAAGTTATTTACTTATCAAGCATTCCTACATTCATTAATTATCTTACAGTGCACCAAGCTGGATGAATGCAGCAACTCCTTTTTCTTAAGGCATAAATTGGGAAAGATACTTGAAATTCTTTTTCTTTTTCATTTTGACAATCTTCAGGAATGCCAAACAGGACACATACATTTGTAGAGTCTTGACAAGAGAAAACAAACCTCTTCCTTTTTCTTTTGTAAAAGCAACAGCCAAACTAGAATAACTGCTGTTACTTTTCACAGTGGACAGCATGAGGCAGATAGATAGACAGACAGATAGATAGATAGCTCCCTTGATACCTTTCAAGGCTATTAAACCCAATTTTGTTCAAAAACAGGAAAATAAGAGCATATAAGTTGTTGAGAAACTGCAAAAACTGGTATCCCGTTTGACAATTTAGTAGCAAAGTCATCTGTGAATCCATAGGCCATGGCTGCTGATTTAGTTTCTGAGTGACACTTAACAGATAAATCAAAAGTAAGTTTGTATTTCTTTTTTCTTTTTATTTCATGGTCTTGAAACCAGATCACCTATCAGGCTTACTGGGAAACACCTTATGAGGAGAAAAGCCATGGACAGAAGAAAGTAGGTGTTTAGGATTTGTAAAGCAGATCGCACAATCATCCAGTCTCCAACCAAAATCCATTTCAAGAGGATTTTATACTGGCACTTCTTAGGCTTATGTTCAAATGCCATGACTCTGCAAACACATCACACGGTGACCAACACTGACCAGCCAGAGAACCAACTGGGAAGTCACATGGTCGCAGCGACTAGCAGATGCTATGGCCTGCAAAGGAGTTCCTATGGCTAAAATCACCAGGAGCAGGACTGAGTAAGCAAGAGAGCTACTACAAAAGGTTGATTTTTGAATGCAGCAGTTCCATAATGACAATACTGAAAGCTTTTGTAAATGGCATGCCCTGCCGTTCTGATTACAGCATGTGCTCTACTAAGGTATCCATGGAAACTTGAGAAAGAGATGTTAAATTTGCTGGATCTGTTTGGCACCAGCGAATGGGGCTAGTTTCCAGTCAGCCTAGTATAACCACAGGTATTTTGATCTTTAAGCATGGCGAAAGCATCATGAGTCCTCAAATGATGATAAAATCCACAAGACCAAATTGTCACAGGAATGCATTTCCCAAGCAATGACTAGGCAGTTGCAAGGACACGCTACATACTTATTATCCCTTAATACACAAGAATTGCCTAAGTGCTGTAACGAGGAGAGACACACCCAAATACCCCTCTTCAGACCTCACAAGGAACAGGAAAACAAAAGAAAGCAGGAATACAAATGCATGGAGTCTCACAAGGAAAGTCTGTGTGGGACAAGTGGGCATGGAGCGCTCAGGACTGTAATAGCCTTCATGAGACACTGCTTCAGCCCCAGGCGGTGGTCCTGAAAAGCACTAAGAACGTAAGATGTGTTCAAAGCAGCAGTCACAAATTATTTCCTAAGGGAGAAGGAAGTAACATAAGGTGAATGCCTTCTTGTGCCTCCTTCTCCAAGGAAACCAGGTCAGGTTGTGTAGGCTCCTGCAATAGTTTTTCTTCAGAGAGTGTAAATGAATAAACTCCCTTAGATGACATAAAATTGCTGCTATAAAACCCCATTCACATGCACACTTCCTTCTGGACTCGAACTGATACACCTTACTGGAAATGTCTCTCAATATTCCTTGGAAATTGCATCTGCAGAGAACGGTCTGAGAGCGAGGACTCAGGCACTGAGGAATTACTGACAGAAGAGACAACAGATATAAGAAAAACCCTCTCCAAGTTTCCTGTTTAATTTGTAAATTAAGATGCCTTTAGAGCTGATCCGTGTGCCCAGAGTGTTGCAAATCGATCACCCCAGAGCTACCGACCTGGGCTTGGCGAGCACCAAACGATGCTGGCACAGGGGCAGGGGAGAGCAGCGCGCAGGCGGCGGGGCACAGCAGTGCCGCTCATAAAGCCGCGCTCTGATGTCCTTGACACACCCTGATGCAGTCCTGAGTAACGACATTCAGTCGAGTCCAGAGTAAAGAACAAAGGCTTTCTAGCCTGAATTCTGAGTATTTTAGTTTATTTATTTGCTTACTTGATTAGAACTGACTACATTTTCCTTTTCATTTACATGAAAACCTTTCCCAAATCCCTCCGAGACAGACTTTGAAGGAATTTCCTGTTTTAATACCCATTACTTATACAGTTGACTACTGCTATCTTGATTTTAAAACACTGTAAAGTCACTGCTGTAGTAGTAGTTATGGCAAAATCTAAAACTCCCATTTATTTCAAATGCATATTGCTGTCCTTAGCAGCACAGCACATGGGCCAGCGCTGACATATTCTGAGTAATGAGACTTATGGAATGTTCTTTTAAGACCAAAAATGTGCCTGGCCACTGAGAGGAGACAGTTTCGCTTTAACGATCCAGGAGCCAGAACATTTGTCACAGTGAGGAAGATGAGGTCTGCAGGTGTAGCACAGGCATTTCAGATCACTGAAGTTCCCTCTTGGCAGTGGCATTTCCCTTAGCGCAACGCCAACAATCTGTGACCTTACACCACCAAACAGCTGCACACTCTTCAGTAAAACATCTGTGAAGCGAATGGACCATCTGCAGTCGGGACCCATGGACTTCAGAGTTCATTCCTGAAACAGACTCCAAGTCATCCTGGTCTCTCTCTCTCTCTTTCAGCATTGGGGAAATAGAGCCAAGCAGGCCTGTGCGATAGTGGTGCAACCTGGAGTTTCACCCATTTCTGGTTTTAACTGGTGAGGCTGGGTAGTAGGAAACTGGCAAGTGTTGGACAGAAGCTGAGTAAGTGAGCAACTGAGGTCATTTATGGATAGACAAAACACACTAAAGATTTCTAAAGCTGCATATGGAAAATCTCAACATCTCAACATCTACTTTACTTAAAACAATTAATAAAAGGAATATATACAAACTACCCAAAAAGGACATGTTGTCTCATACCTAATTAAGGTCATGACTGTTCTTGTTCTCCTACTTGGAAGCAGCAGCATTTCAGCACATTGTTTTTCATTTCTTTCACATTTTCCTTATTGTTTACTGAGAGCCAGCAGACCTTTTCTAAATAAATTAAAAAAAAAAAACCAAACACACACACACACAAAACCAAAAAACCCAAGTTGCTCCTTAACAATACCTACAGACTAAAACATGCAGAGAGAAGTTTCTAAAACCGTAAGTGGTGCGCTCTTCGAAGCCAAGCACTTGTGAAATCCCATCTGACACACCATCAAAAGGCAGAACCAATTCAGGTACAGAAAATGGAGGTGACAGGATTCTTTGGATCTTATAATTTTAAAATAAAAAGTAAACTTTTAACTTTCTTTTTTAAAGAAAGAGATGGTTGTTTGGTATAATTCTAGATGAAGTAAGTGAAAACAGAGTAGAGGACAGCAAAAAGGGAACTAATCACCCAGAACAGCTTACAAGAATAACAAACTAGAAATAAAAATCCAGACTTAATTGTAACAGCAGGAATTTTCTCCAGAAGGGGACCCCAGAATTCCAACAGCATTCCCATGAAAGTGGGAGAAGTTGGCCATGGCAAGTCACATCACCTCGACAAACAAAAAAGCCTATGGCAGAAAAGAGCACAAGATGAGACACCAGTCAACTGGCAGGTAACCCCAACCACTAGAGACATGGTCAGAAAGTGACAGAGATCCTAAATCTTGACATTTACATGCAGGGATTGGGTCTTTTACAGCTGAAGCAGCATTTTGGTCTTCCTGCACAGAACTGGCTCCCAAAGGATGCTCTAACTTGAGCTGACATCTGAGGCCGCAGCAGCAGCCTGTTCCAGCTCCTGGGGACAGGTCTGTTTGAGACATCCCGGTCACACCCTCCAGACCAGGATAAAGTCCCCGTACACCATATCTGCATCGGCTACAGCAGCCTTTGGAGAGAACAGACTTCTTGGGGCCTCGTTACAGCTGGCTGCAGCTTTAGGGAAGCTCTGCAGATACAGAGCAGGGCATCTCTGTGGAACACCAACTGCTGTCCCAGTGGGAACAAACTAAATATTCAGACTGAAAGCTCACAGGGTGACAGTACCATCCGGGAAAACTTGTCAGCTGAATCAGCATCAGTCAATTACGAGCCAATGCCTTTAAAAATACCAAAAGTCAGTATAATTGGAAGCTTTACACATAACAGCTCCTGGGTATGGACAATTTCATCCAGGCTTATACTAACCAAGCTGCAGATACCGCAATGCTGTGCTAACTGAAGCTATAAAAATGATTGGCAGGCACTGCATACAACACTTGGCTATTTTACACATAGACATTTCTTTTACACATTGTACAATACTGCAATAAGTGACTGCAGCTTCAATTCCATCAATACAACACCACTCCCTAAATCACATTTTATCCCCAAAGCCTTTGTTTCTCTGGCAGTTTCAGCATTCCAGTGCACGGAAAATAGAACATCAAGATTTCTGGCATAACAAATCATTGCTTTGCTATGTCTTACGCCTTCTGACAAAACCCCTCCTGCACAGATTCTCCCAATGTCACAAGATAACCTAATTTCAGTGTTACAGCACACTAATCTTGCAACTTTTCAGGAAACAAAAGACATGACACCCTGTCATGTAAAAGACAAATGAATCTACCAGTCGTCTTCCCTTTGTCAGATGCATGCTAGAAAATTGTTACAGGTTACTTCAAACCAAAGAGACGTTACAGACTTTATTTAGGAAGCACTGAGAGAACATGTAGATTGGGGGGCCAGGGAAGGAATCCAGTAGAGCAGGTGATCCTGAAGATTCAACTAGTTTCTAAGTATTGTTTTCTGGGTTGGGGGGGGGGGGGTTT
>VXBJ01001545.1:53323-182023 GCA_013400055.1 Nycticryphes semicollaris | reverse complement strand
GGGGGGGAGCTCCGAGGGGCAGCCCAGCCCAGCCCCCGATGCGGATTTCACGGCTGCTGAAGCAGAAAACCCCTCACGGTGATAGCTATAAAAAGAGCAAGCCCTCCCCGACGGAAAGTGACAGCCTGCCTTATCTGTGTGTGCCAGGGAAAGGGTTCTGGAGTCCTGCTGGAGACAGCGATGAGGGTGTTTGCACAGGTTACGTGGGCTGTTCGCCTTCAGGTTCTAAAAGGGTATGTAGGTGCAGCTAACCATTATCAGGTCCCTCAATATCAGGAATTAGGGTGTAACTTTTACAGCATGGGATTCTTTTTCTATGCCTTTGGAGTAAACTCTCCCGCCACCAGGGTCAGAATCTCTCTTTTCCAGTGATTTTTAGCTAATTGACTTGTCTCCAGGACCTGGGAGAGAGACACCCTTCTTGTCACTCGATCCACGATTAAGAGTTTTCCAAACTAAGTAAGAAGTTATTACAAATTTGAGAATAAAAATAACACTGGTATCCTCCCATGAACAATCCTGGAGACAGAGAAGATGTTTTGCTGTTTTCCTCCCAAGTTTTATGGTCTAATTCTCCTTTACTTCCCAGCCTCAGTGGTTATTCACCTCTTGAAAGCACTGCCAGCAGTTCACATGGAATAAACAAAGGCATTAACTCCGAGCCCAGCCTCAGCTCCTTGCTAACTCCTAGCCTCAGGAGGGTCACTGACATTCATCGCAATGTAAAATCCACCCAAAGTTTCTCCTAAGTCCTCTGACCAAAGCTGTCGCTCACACAAGGCAGGATCCCTGGCAAACTCCCAAGGGCTAGGGAATTTTGAAGCAAAACCCTTGACACTGCAGGTGCTTACTCAGCACCTTCCTGGATTTGTTCCCTGATTCCCTCCTCACAGCATTAGCTCTGTTCCCTGTAAGTTTTAATGCCTCTGAGGACAGAAGGTGTGCCACGTATCACAGCAGTGAACTGCTTCACATCTACACACCTGACTCATCTCAATGGCCTTCAGCAATCCTGTAGACACTAAAAAGACAACCTCTTCCTGCAGACTACTGTCTTGTCCAGGGGAAAAGCTGAACTTGGTTCTCCACCTCCCCAAATCAGCAGCATAAAGGGATTTTCTAAATTATTGAGGAGATGAGAGGGAAGGAGCATGCAGGGACAGAGGAACAGCAGCTCACTCCACCGTTGTCATCGGCTGTAAGCTCGTGGAGACTCCGTGACACGGAGATCACACACAGTCTGCCAAAAGCTGAGGGCATTGTGACAGCCTGCGCTGGGGTTGCTGCTTCCTGCTCTTCCCTCCGCTCCACGCCAGGCAACACAGGGGAACATCTGGCCAATAGTCAGCTTTAATTAGCTATTTAGAGTCAGGCTGAATATTTATGCAGTCATTAAACAGCCTCGGAAATAAGAAACCAAACAACTCTAATACTTGGTTTCCTGACAAGAGACTTAAATAGCAAAAACTTTTGCTTCAAATTAAATGTCCTTCAATAGCAATTAATGGTAAGCTTTAAAACTGTATTGAGACCATTAACAAAGAGAGAGGGAAAAGAAAAGAAACAGTCAAGGAACACATAAACACATATCCAAATTGTATACTTTCAGGAAAAAAATACTGTATGCAGGCTAATTTTCCACAATTCCTCAAGCAACAAGACAACACACATAAAAATAGCATTTCCTGGGTACAGACATCTTTCTGAATGTCAAGGCAGTGACTACATTATTCAATATCAAGGCAGGTTGCCTAAGTTACACACTCAGCTGTAGGTGTTCTGAATAATGCACGAGGAGAATATTTGAAGGCACGTGACTGCTAGTTTCAGAAATAAGCCCCTTTCCCAGAGAGTTTAGCATCTCTTCAAAATCTAAAGGAACCAAGTAAAAGAAATGCATCTGAAGTAAAATTAGATTCTCAATCTGAAATATGAAACGGACTAATGAAACAGGACTAAGGCACCTTAAATTTTGCTTTATATAGAACAAAATTAATCATGTAGATAAAAAGAGAAAAATAAAACAATGTACTGTTTTTCCCTTGTCATTGCTGTCCCTTGGAAACAAATGAAAAAGCACATTTCATATGAAAGAAAAGGAAATTTTTGAGAAGGTCACCATATCAAATGAGCCTGCTCTAGGAATAAAGAGATTTATTTTTGTTACCTATTCCTTAGGAAGTTTGCCATTTTTATGGTCATTCTGATAGATTGCTTGGAATATGTGGTTTTAATGGCTGAGATTTTATAAGCGGAAGAGGAAATTATTGTAGATGTAATGATTAAAATGTAAAAAGACTGCAAATATATCCATTTTCTAAAGGACAGCACAAGTGAAGTCATCTACATTCTCTGAACCCCTGCTCTTATGAACACCAAGGTGAAATAATTAGCTCATCTCTTATACAAGATCCACTTTTAGTGTGGGTCTGGAAAAAAATTGTTTTCCTTCTCACTGAACTAACATCAGGTGGTTAGTACCTCACAGGGGAGTAGTAGCAGAGAGGAAGAACCTTTTTTTGACTTGGAAACATCAAAGCGTCATTCCCTCGGACAACCAAGGTACCCATCAGTGTTAAATTCAAGCTCCAAACCCTGGAGTTGTTATGGTATTACACTGGCTATGGGAGAAGCATGACTTCTGCGGTAACTCTGCTTTAAGTTCCCCCTCAAGCATCTGCTTGGGACTGAACGCCTCTCAAACACAATAGAGAACAGTGATTTAATATACTGCATTTTGCATCCACAGAGCACTTCTTATCCTAGGTGATCCCTGGGACACTGCAGCCTCAAACCATTCTATTCATCACACAAAGGGTTCAGACACACTGGCATAAACTGCCAGTACAAGACCAAGAGCTGTGTAACTTAGCTCTGGTTTTAGCAGAGCTAACATACATGTTAGCCATTAGCATCAATCAAAATTTCATGAGAAAATATGGCCCCTTCCAGGGCCATCTTTACGTGCCGTGAGAGCTACACAAACCTGTGGCTTGGGCAGTGAGAAGGGCTATGTGCTTCTCACACACGATTACGAGCATCCAGGGGAGGCACTGATGGGGTAGCACCGAGAACCTGTGAGCTGTAAACACCAGGCACAGAGATCTGGAAGGAATATGGGCATCTGAGTACTGCTGTCAATGCACCTGACAGCAAGATGCACAGACATTATTACAGGCACAGAGATCACACCCAGCCCAGTACTGGGAGAGCTGCATCTTTAAAAATCACACCATATTTAAAACAAAAAAAAGAGAAGGCAGGTAAGCATGTCTTGCCTCTTAGCAGCTCAGGAATCCCTCATCAAGCACCATGTCCATCTGCTCAATTAAAGTTCCTAGGGTAATGGTTTCATCCTTAAAACCATAGAATTTTCTGGCTGGGAAGGGACCCGTCAGATCATGGAGTCCAATCATCAACCTAACACTGACAAAAAACACCATTAAACCATGTCCCTAAACTCCACATCTACACATCTTTTAAATACCTCCAGGGATGGTGACTCAACTACTTCCCTGGGCTGCCTGTTCTAACGCATGATAATGCTTTCAGTGAAGACATTTTTTCTAATATCTAACCTAAACCTCCTCTGGCACAACTTGAGGCCACTTCTTCTTGTCCTATCACTTCTTACTTGGGAGAAGAGACTTCAGAGTTTCCTTCTATTTACTTTCTGAAGCATCACTAGACATTTAGTGCCTGATTTTTGTTTGCAACATGCATAATTTTTTTTGCAGTCTCCTCCTTCATTCCAGCTGTATAGTTTTCTGGCTTACAGCACTTGAAACTCTCCAGTTCTGCTTGTTGGTGCATGTACTGAAAATTTAGTAGTATTTTTATTACAGAGTCAACTGGCAATCTGTTACCCTAGATGCAGTTGCTATCTTTCCCTTTCCTAAAACCAGCTTTTTATATTAATACTCAAGAAATCTCTGTAAAGACAAGACCAAAAAACTATTCAATCCTGTCACAGCCTTTCAATAAAAGCAGCTTATTGAGCACATAAGAATATAAAGGGCTTTTTTTCAAAAAGAACAGATGAGAAAGTTTTCACCTGTTTTTTATATGATTCTCCTTCCCGGTATCCCAGCCTCTGTTGGAAGTGTATCACTCTGTGAATGGAGCCCGCACAGAATTCTCCAGCATTTCCCAGCAGGATGCTTCGTCAGCACATCTGCTCGGCTGTGGGCACTGGAAGTGTGGTTCTGGTGCTCACCAATCTCTGGCAACACACTCATTTGAAGAAAACTTTCAAATGCAGAAATGGCAGCCTAGTGCTCTCCTCTGCTTACACCCTTTGGGGTTTTTTCACTTCTTTTACAAACTGTACTACACAGATATGTTGAACATTGAGCAGTGCATCCAATGGTCCCATCACAGTAACATTGAAGAGTCTTCTCATGAATCCCCACAGACTGTGCCAAGTGCTGCATGCATAAAACCAAAAGATGGGTTCTACTCATACTGTACGTTCTGAACTCCTTTTTTTCCTTAAATTCACTGCCCTTCCTCTACCCTGGATGTATTCAAATGAATTTGATTTTTTTTTCCAGAGTATTACCTTTTTAACAAAAGAATATTTGATAGAAAATTATGTTTAGAACATAAAATGGTACCATTTATTCAATCAGGGGTAGATAAAGCACAGTAAATCACACAGATGAATTAAAAATAGAAATACTCCTAGGCATAGTGGAAGCGGGTATTTTAGCATGAATCCCCTGGTTGAAACACATTCTTAAGAAAACATTTAAAGAACATTCCAATAACTAACACATTTGTTAAAAATTAAAAGGCTTAATAATCAGTCAGTCACTATGAGTCATTTATTTACTTTTGGTTAAAAAGTGTGAACTGCTCCCTGTCTTGAGTTATCACCAACATTTTCTCAAAATCTTGATGTGCTACTCCTGTCTGTACATTCTTTGTTAACTACCACATACTCCTATTTTTGGAATCTTTAATGAGGGCACACACATCTAAATGAAAGTACATAATATCCCAAATGAACAGAGTGAGGGTTTCCGCTCAATATCTAATTTATCTCACCACAGGTTACATGAGACCTCTGATGTTTTTTTTCTCTCTAATGACTAAAGGGATGCCAATTCCATATGATTATGCCACTCTATCACTTGCTGTAAAATCTCTCAGAAGACAGACATCAATACCAGTTTTTATGGATTTCAAAACATGGAGTCTAGTGTGCTAAAATAAAGATGATGGATCAGTAAATTATATTATTCCTACAAAGGCAAGGAATTACCATGATTGGTAGCAAGTAATTAAAAAGGCAAATTGCATAACAATCCAACAGTAATCTAACAAAGACATGACTCTTAAAGAAAAGTAATTCATCTCATACAAGATTAGCATCACTGAAATAATATATTTAACTTCTATAAATGAATACTGAATTAATTGCAATAGCTGCATAAAAAATAGAAGCAAAAAAAAAAGCTATTTCCTGTATTTACAAAAATGTAATTGAGAATACAGTTTGTCCCTGACATTAGAATTCAATAATAAAGCAAGCAAAAAATAAAAAGAAGATGGCAGAGATCCACTGACTTGAAGTGTATTTGAAATCAGAAACCATGATTCAAACTTGCTTTGATGAAACAAAGCTGTGAGTTGGAGAAGTCCACTATTTGTCCATTCTCGTTTAGATACAGCAAACTGCAAAAAAAGTCTTTAAAGCGGCACATACAATGCAAGAAACATCCTCCCTCTTTTTAAATCTGTTGGATTTGACTGTGGTATTTTCAATAATGATTTATTATTTTAGTGTTCTTTGCCAGCACAGAAGAATGTTGTTGACATTCCTTGAAGCGTTTAGCCTAATTTATTATTAAGCTGTTCAAGTCTGGTAATTCCATAAACAAAAGCTTTTTTCAGTGGAATAACTAATACTCTTTTAAATGTTGCCACTTTCTTAAAGTTAACTACCGTAAAGATTATGCTCTGATCCTTCGAAGAAACATAATGACATCATATTAATTTGCTTTTCCATTGAAAAAAGACGAATTACATAAAATTGATCCCATTAGTTCCAATGAAAGATCTGGGTTTTAATTCTTGGTGAAGATTACCATTTAGGAAAAGCCACAGCTGATTGTTTTAGTACACTGTGCGTGCACGTGTATCTAATAAAACCAGGTTTTTCGCTGACCACAAAAATCTTCCATGCCTTTTTATACTTAAGACATGCTGGCAAACTCTGGTTGCAGCTTGTTTCAGCTGGATTCAAAGTCTATTTAAATCAATGGGAAACCTCCAATTGCTTTCAACAATTTTAAATCAGGCCCTGAAAAGCTGGAGCTCAGTGACAGCTGCCTTGTGTCCGGGATCTGTATGAGAGGGGATGTTTCTCATACAGCTATTCTTTAGCTTCATTAATCTGCGCTGTTACACAGAAGCTGTCATTGTCTCCATCACCAGAATGACTATCACAGAATTCAGATTCACATGTGGGGGTTGTAATTGGTTGTTGGTTTTTTGGTTTTTGGTGTTTTCTTGTGGTTTTTTTTTTTTCCAAAAAGGAGGACAGAACATGGTGAAAACGAGACCAGATTGCTTTTCAGGATCTTGCAACACCAGCAGATCTCAGCAAGGACATTTGGAAACCCAAACAGAGCAAATAGACTGAGATTAATGCGTTCACACCTCAGATGATCTTTGTTCCTCCAAGGTCTCCTGGCTTTGAGAGTAAATGTAGGTGCTTCTTTAAAATAAGTTCCAGAGAAAATGTGTGTTATCTGGGCAGGGTGCAAATGCAATATAAAAAAAAAAGCAAACACCACAGGAAGCTGCATTTGGTTTGCTTAGAATGGCAGCATAACATTTCATACAAAAAAAAAAAAAAAGAAAAAAAAAAAAAAGTGCTTGACTGCTTGACACTGTTTATAAACACTGAAATAGGTGTAAAAGTACTGCTCAAATCCATTTGACATCTCTCTTCCAAAGGACTGTATTTTTGGCTGAGTGCATATTTTCAATCCTTTTCCTTCAGTTTGCATGACTGTTATGTTATTTAGAAAGGAGTGACCTTCTTTTACTAATATAAAGAATAAGCAATTTTAAATTTGAATGTAGAAAACTACAGCCATTAAAGTATAATTTAATGCAGTGCTCAATGCAGGAGCAGTCCTCCTCCTGGAAAAGCCTTCTTCCAAAGAAATGGGGAAAAAAAACAAACCAAAACAATCAGAGATGACAAACCTATATCAAATCAGACAGTTCACTAACATAATATTGGTACTAGCATAAAGTAGGTCTTCAGATTGCATGACTTAAATAAAACATGTAGTAAACAAAAAATAAATATGAAGGTAGGGCTCAAGAAACAGAAGGGGCACATGGTGAGGAATTTACAGCAAGGAGTGCCTGCCAAGAGAAGAATAAGCATGGGGAGATAAGAATAGTATTTTCTAAAACAAGGTCATTGCAGAAAGGGTTTCAGATTCCAGTCTATGTTTATAGCCTTTGGTGTCAATCTGTCCAAGAACAAATCCAGAAAGACTGACTTTGTAAAAGTAAATTTTCTCTGTCATCCTTTTTCTCACCCGAGGTGCTATCTGTCAAGGCCTATAAACTTGACTGTAGAGAGATTATGTTAATAAGACATGAAATACAGTATATAGCTACAGGGAAAACAGGGTGCTTGTATCAAATACATCTCTCTGTTCACTGATGCAAGATCTGATGACTTAAATCTACAGATAAATGGGTTTGGAATGACATTAATTTAAAAGTGTATTCCCAGTCATAAATGGACCACACAGACAATGGACATGGAAGCAATCCAAACATTACCATGAATAACTACTTAAAGTCACCCTTCCTTCTTCAAAATTTTCGATGCTGGATATTTAATCAATACAAAAGCAGTGCACTTAATCCTTATCATCTCCATTTAGCACTTGAGGTAACTCACACAAGAAGTTTTAAAGCCAGTTTTTTACCAGCATCCGTAACTCATTTTCCACAGCACTCCATGAGTATTGTGAGAGCTCAGTATCTCTCAATACTTAAGGTGGGGAAAACAATAGTTCAGAAGCACTCGCTAATTTTGAATCATTAATTTTAGATTTTCAAATAGTCAAACTTACTGCTGCTTTCTCTGAGATGCAGCTGCTGGGCATCAGAAAGAGCAAATGTCTAGCAGATAGAGCACTCGGAGATATCTAAATGTTTATCTTCATTTTCAGATTCACAGAGGCACCTAGTCCTCAGTGAAAATCACAGGAGATAATTGTAAAATTGCTTTGCAAAGCCAGCTGGAAAGCTAACTCAATTTCTAGGTCCTTTGACAACTTTACTGGCACAATTATTTCCCCCTGTAATAGATGTTTCTGTGTATCCATGTGTTTCTAACATATTATGCTCTGCTTGCAACTGTAAGGATTTTTGCTGCAAAGAAAATTAAGTTGGGCTTGAGGTGGTTCTCTTAAAACAGTGTCTTCCTACAGGTATTTGAAATTTCAAGGCCTTCAAATGAGTGGATGCATATGGTTATCACAAAGAAGGGAAGCAAATAGTACTTATATGTGAAATCTTCTTCTATATTATGTATGAACAAGTTTTATGTGGATAAATACCATAATTTCCTCTCAATGTAGTACGGTTTTTAGAAAAAAATAAAGTTTTACATAAGTAATTACAATAACTCCTTTCAATTCACAGCTAAATCTCCTCCTTACAGGCTCTTCTGTTTGTAACGCTTCTGTATTTGGTTGGCCCCTCTTAACTGACACAGCTGAGATATGGACTGGTCTCTTTGTAGTCCCTTGTTGACCAGCTAGAGACTGCTGACTTCTCAAAGTCCTGCTGTAGCATATTTCTAAGCCTGTAGGTACCTGAGATACTGCCAACTGGCAGATGCTGATAATCTTCCACAGCTAATTAAACTGCCTGCAGGAGCAGCTCCAGCTGATGCCTCAGAATCTGAAGCAGGATTTTTAAAGTGTGACTTTCCATGTTTTCACGGCTAGTGCTTTCAAATGTGTGTTCTGGTGGTCAAGGAGACTTGAACTTTCTCTTGCACTCAAGACGGGGAGGTTCAGGATCTTTCCCTATCACATTCAGGAGATACCAGCATTCTGCAGACTTATCTACCACCCTCTTCATGCCTCTTGTTCACACGCTCAAGGGGACTATTTAGACATGCCTCTGACTCTAGAAGAAATTTCATGTTTAGGAACCCCAAAGGAAGTGCCTGCTTGCTTAAAGACCATCTTAGTCCCATCACAGATTTTGATGGTCCTGTTTTGGTTAGTAAGATTTTCTCTCCACAGAGCTGACATCCACTCTGGATTACCCAGCTCTTCCCTATAAATTGCTTGAGGGAATCCTGGAGCTGAGGACTCGATTTAGCTGCAGGGCTCATTGGAGACAGGCAGTGCCAGGCACCGAAGTGTTCAAATACCTTTAAAGGTCTAGGTCTGAGCTAGCTAGATTTCTCTTTTATCACAAGAAGAGGTCTTTTAAATACCTTCATGTGAGCAATGTCATTTGTCACAAAGGAGCAAAACAATAAGCTTGGAAAGCATTTAAAATTTTAATTCTCTAAGGCAAAGATATGCCTAATTCTCTCTAAAAAAAATATACTGAGAATCCGGAAAATTTTGTTAGTAGCCATGTGAAACACCATCCTTGCATCTGGAAAGAGAGGGATGCACTACTACAAATCTATTAAGGGATGCATATCTGCCTAATGTCTTTGCTTTCAGGTAAACTGCTTGCCACGCTGTCTCCACTGCTCAGTTCTGCAGGGAAACATAGTCTGAAATATACAGTACAGTGCTGCACAAACACCAGATTTAATTTATATGCTTAAATTAAATAGATCTAGGACACAAAGCTGAAGCCAAATGTGGATTTCCACTTAAAAATAACCAGGGGGGACCTAAGGCATATACTTTTGCAGTACCAGACCAAAAAGTTGATTACAACTTCATACTTGGTTGCCTGACAGCCATCCCCACAAACCAGCAGGCATGCCAGTCCCACAAACCCACAAAACCCTGCTAAGAAGACCAAAATTAAATTCTTTGCAGAATTTCCCTAGTAGAGGTTCCTCACTCAATCATTTCTGCAGGAAAATCTTTGAGAACAGAAAAATACTATGCTCTAATCAAAACCTCAAAAGGTGCAAAAGAGGCAAGTTAAACACATCCACTAGGTCAAGATTCCCTAACTCCTTGCATCCAACTCCCTCAAGGTTTAAAGTAGGGAAGAGAGGAAGGGGGAGGCTCTTAGTCTGTACTCCTGCTGTTACATCAACTTCTGCAGTTAGAAGTCATCCAGGCAGATGATTTCAAAATCTTGCAGGATTCAAACTGTTCAGGACTTCAAACACTTGAAACATTCTCTTTAAATAAGGCAGCAACAATTTTCCACAGCAGCCTAAGTTTGCAATGATTGCAAGTGCATTACTCAAGATACCACTAATCTACTCCAGAGGTGACGGTGGCACACAAAACTGTGTAAGGCCAACATTTGAAAGGACAGGTTGCAGACTCTTGGGCAAACAGAGATGATAAAAGCATTCCTGGCGGTCATCACTATCTAAGCATTCTGAAACAGCCAAGGACATCTTCAGACTGGCATAATATCATCTTCAGAAACTCCACTCTCATTATCTATTTTGTTTGTGCGGTGCTTGTTTTGTCCTTTGGCAACCTTGCATGACCCTCTTTAGAACCAATGGAAGTTAAACACACTCAGGTAAGAACAAAATGAAAATCAACTCTTTACAAAGCAACCATACACAGGCTTTGAGTTGACAGACAAACCTGAACCCAGTAACATTTTTAGATAAATATTACTTTGATTTGCCCCTTCAGGTCCAAACGTGTCCCACAGATCCAACTAGGACCCAGAAAGCAGAACTAGGAACTTTCCAACTAGGAAACTAGAAACAAAACCACACACAAATCCCAAATGCAAGATCAACAAGAATGCAAAATAAAAGTTAAACTGACCGGAGAGAACACGTCTGTGATCCTGTCCCTACATTTCACAAAAGTAACAAGAGATGTCGCACTGCTCAGAAAACCTGTTGTTCCCAAGGCCTGAATTTTACAATAAAATTGTATCTTTAGCTTACCTTTTCTTCTTAGGCATAAATGAAGTAGCCTGGAGGCTTCCTTCAGTGGTCTCTACGAACTGTGTAAGCGCCCAGTCAGACAGTATATTCATACCTTTTCAGCATTGTTCTCACTGTACCTGCTTTTGGACTATCCCCACACATGGCATACAACAAACAAACAAGGAGTTTATGACAGGAGCTCTAGAAACACACAGCCAGTGCTTCCCGCATAGCTAATGACATGTCCCACCTGATTAATCTGTGCCCTTTGATGTTACCTTTTTCTTCAGCCAAATTAATATGCAATCTTAACTCGGTGGAGGAAATAATCAAGTTCTGCTTACAATTCCAATACTGTAAAGCTGAAGCAAGCTCATTGTTCTATTCCCAGTGTCACAGAAAGAGAGCGTTTTAAACAGCACCATGAAATGGGATGCATATCTAGAATCAGACACTAATACTGCAGAAAGATTACATTTTAGATTAGCAACAATGCCCCAACATCGCAAAAGGAAAACAAATGCACCAGCTTCAGGAGGAATAATTTGAATATCCTGTAGACACCACTAAGTTCTAACATACTTGCAACCAAAAAAACCCTTGTTCTCATTGATGAGCCACACACCGTTCAGCAGCCATCAAGAAATAAGGAAAAGTTTAAGATGTACAGAGGAAGATAATTTAAAAATGATATCTCAGATACAAAGCTGTGTTAAACATGATGCTCTCACCTGGCATACTGTGCTCAGTGAGACCGTGATGTAAGGTGTGTAACAGCCAAGCAGGGTTAAAGGACATTACAAGAGTGATTTAGAGACATTTTTCCATATAACAAGAAATTGTTAAGATTGAAATTGGACACAGAAGATGGACAAAAGTCTCTTGATACACAACTCTGCCTGATTAGACTCACTGGGTAGTGTTCAAGGACAGAAGAGAGACCCTTAATTCCAACAACTACAACATTTCTACACGTCTTTAATTGGATGGAACTAATAGTTATGAACAAGAAACTAGAAGACATGCTGGAAGAACATCAAATGGTGAGACAGAACATTCCCCAAAAGATGAGTAGTAAATTGCCAAAGTAATCATCTGCCCTACCTTGTGAACATATGTACCAGAATCACACTTTGCAGCCACTAAAAAGTCACCAATAGAAGAGTCTCAGGTGTGTAAATGAAATCAAGGATGATACTAGGAACTTCCCTGGTTCTGGAGGATGTCCTAGGTATTTCTGGAAGCACTTTGGTGCCATTAAGAGACCTTTACTTAGGGCCAAGCACATAACAGTGAATTCCCACACACCAACTAACAGGTCCATTGCAGCAGCTGGAGAACTCCTGCAGAAAGCTTTGAGAACAAAAAGCAGCCAGACATGAATAAAAAAATGGCTGGGATTCAGGGATAGTAATTTGACAGACAAGAATCTGCCCTGACATCCTAATTTCTGGAGTTTATTGACTAGCTTAAAGTTTTAATTTTAAATTATTTAGCTTTGACTAGCATTTATCTCCTTTTTTAATTTTCAGTGCTATACCATACAACACCTGTGTGTTGGAACTGGATTAGGAGACTGGAATTAGGATTAGCAGCACAAATGCATCCAAGACAGAGAGAAAAAACACGTCATAGAAGTCATAATATGGTTGACACCTCAGTTGAAGCGCTACCACAAAATACAGACTTGCTACCTTGTGAAATACTTTTATTACCAATGTTATTTAATCTTGCATATTCTTTTTCATGCTAAATCATGATTGTTTCCTTTGGATCTGATAATAATACAAATCTGATGCCCTAATTACATACTCCAGTAGTTTCTAGGACCTTAGGCAGTAAAAACAAAAGGACACAGCTGTATCATATGACTGAAACAGTCACCTTCCCGCTCAAAACATTAGTGTCAGCTCAGAAATGCACCAGAAAGGTGTCCACTGCAAACTCCTGCAGTCAGGGAAAACGCGCAAAGAGTTCTCAAGTAACGGTAAGGAATGAATAGTCTCCAGCTCCGCATCAGTGGGAAAAGTCTGACCTTTCCTAAACCAACCCGTAAGATCCCCTGTGTCTGACATATTTATATGTGTATAAACAAACATTAGTTAAAACCTGCATCAACAGCTCCTTGTTGCCTTTTTGTATAGAAAAGATTTTCAGAAGCACAGGGACAGACGAGTCACAAATTCTTACTTTCTTCTGGAAAATTTCTGTTGAAATATCATTGCTGGAATTCACAGTTAAATATATCTTGTCCTTACTTTTATCTTATATTTACATTTCTTATTAACTACCCCATACATAGATTTAGTTTGTTGAAAGCTCTTAATGTCATTTTTTTTTTTGCTATGAAACACATTAGCACTGGTATTTTCTCTGGATGGCTCCTCTGACAGTTTCTAAGCTGCAGTTCTGGTTCACTTTTTAGAACAGTTTACATCTTATTCAGAGTCACACTGATTTTGTAATCTCTTGCTGGACACGCTGCTGTCTTCCTGTTACTGTGTCATGTCTTAAGCTACATTAGTACAACTTGGAAACTGAGAAACAGGGTTAAGTCCTTGTTAATTAATCTTTATGGCTATAACAAAGCCTAGTGGGAAATTGAAGGGAATTCAGAGAAAAGTGAAATGATTAGGGTGCTTGAGTGGTTTGTATTTAATTACTTTCAGAAGGCAGTGGCTAACTAACATGGGTGTAACCAGTGTTACCGAACCTCTGACAAGAGCTGGAGGAATATGGGGTCAGACCCACAGCAACAAGGGGTCCTAATTCTGGAGTTTGTTTTGCCCCTAATCTCCCAGAACAAAACTATCAAACCGTACTGTGACACTCCTTCCTTACACATTGGAAGAAAATTAAATTTCAACAAATGTGAGCTGGGAGGGATGGGCTGTCTCCTATTCAAAACCCTGTAACACTCTTTTGCTTACTTTGTTTTGCAACCGGCTTAAAACCGTACTGTGGATTATGGATAGGAGTATTTTAGAACAAATTAATAAATGGGAAAGTGCAATTTTGCGGTATCATTCTCCCACCACCTTTCTTTTGCTTTATAGAAACAGCCAGGACCAAGGCAAAGGGTGCTTGACCTGGCAGTTAATGACCAAGGCAAAAGGTCATGTACAAAAACTTAGCTTCCAAGAACCAGTTTAGCAGTTATTACTAATTGACACTGAGGAAAAGATCAGACTCCGAGTACCCAGATACTCCCTTTCTCCTTATCTATCTGTGAGTTAATTGCTGTCTCTTTCTCCACCTCAAGAGAGGCACTGGCCGCTGATGAAACCAGAGTACCCAACTTCTGAAAGTCGCATACTTTGACCCAGACTTTTCCCAGTGACCTTTCAAAGGCCATTCTGTGGTGCTTCTTACAAAACACATTAGAATTGTGATCTTGCTTTGCTGTCCCTAATTATAATGCTAATCCAATTCCCACTGAGTACGATAAAGGTTTTAATATTGGCTTCAGCAGAAGTGGAAACATGGAGTTATATTTGGCATCAAAGATGATCTACTGCTCACAAGGTCACGGAGGCTGGAATCGAGAAGCTGTAACTTCAAGTTACTCTCATGCTTTATGGCTTATTGGAAAGAAGCTTGTGTTGTTTTTCAAAGAGCTTCTTTGTCGATATATTTAACTAGATCCTTGGGAAAATCCTTCTTCTGCTAAAATTAGGATTCGATGACCCTAAAAAAACCAAAGTTTCTGTAGCACTAGGTAAAAGTATAATCTGTGTAGTTGGTTTTCAGACTACTTCAGCAGACTCCTTGTCTTTATCCAACAATACACTGCCATCCTGTGGTTCGCTATATCAACGACAATACTTTTAAGATGCTCTGATGCAATACTCTTAGGATGTTTTCACAGGTCTTTCAAAGCTTTAATTTCTATTATGCTAATAATATACCAACTTTATGCTTTTGGGATATTTATTAAGAGTTTTCAAAAAAAGCAAACAAATAATTAGATTCCCCTTTCCAATTAGAATACTTATAAAATGTTCAATAACATTACTCAAAACAAACTGTATTTTGTTTACTCTAATATACTAGTGGACTGTTTCTAATGCAGACCACTTCCATCTTTCCATTTTATTTAATTAATCCTAAAGGAGTGAGTACTTGGATTAAGTATATAATTTTTACCTGTGTGTTTATGCATATAACTTATTGATCTCATGTTCAGATACTTCTCTGGCTTGAGAAAGAACAAATGGCTTTCTAGTCATTCCCTCAATTTTTTATCTTCTAACAAAACTCTGCTGTCTTAACCCTTTGTCTTCAGCTACGGATCCTGATGGGCCAAACCACTGAAAGTCTCTCATGAACTTCTCTTGCTTGGCTCAGAGCTCAGGTCTTAGACACAGCTGCACTTGAGAAGATAAGCTCTTCAGAATCTTGAATGTAGATAAAAGTAGCACACAGGAAAACACTTCTTAATGTATCTACTGACTGATCTTTCAACATGCAGAACAGCGAGACCTTGCCACATCTTTTCTACTACAGAAAAAAAAGCATTGATTACCGTGAACTTAACATTCACAGGAGGCCAGTCATTTCCACTCTTTGAAACACTCAGGCAAGGTCCTGGCTAACCCAATAATAAGCAGTTTGCAGAAGAAACTTACTATTTCTAATTTTTTCCATGAAATTTTGTTTTTGATAGCTAATACTGCTTTTTCTTTTTTTTTTTTTTTTAAAATCCATCTGGCTTCATAGTGCTAGGAAGTCAATGCTAGCCAGAAGAGTCAAGAGTTGTAGGGGCACTTTATCAAAGGTGGTTGAACAGAACTGAACAGACTAGGCTATATCAGTCAGAAGGGACCTGCAGTAATCATCTAGTCCAACTGCCTGACCACTTTGGGGGGTGACCAAAAGCTAAAGCATGTTGTTAAAGGCATTGTCCAAATGTCTCTTGAACACTGACAGCCTTGGGCAATCAACCACCTCTCTAGGGAGTCTATGCCAGTATTTGACCACCTTCTCAGTAAAGAAATGCTTCCTAATGTCCGGTCTATATCTCATCTGGTGCAGCTTTGAACCATGCCCATGTGTCCTATCCCTAGATCCCAGGGAGAAGAGATCAGAACCTCCCTCTGCACTTCCTCTCCTAAGGAAGGTGGAGAGCAATGATGCAGGCCCTCAGCCTCCTTTTCTCCAAACTAGACAAGCCCAAGGTCCTTAACCTCTCCCCATAGGACATTCCTTCCAGCTCTTTCACCAGCTTTGTTGCCCTCCTCTGGATACCTTCAAGGACCCTTCACATTCTTCTTCAAGTATGGGGCCCAGAACTGCCCACACCATTCAAGGTTAGGCCGTACCAATGCTGAATACAGTGGGATAATCACCTCTCTTGACTGGCTGGTTATACTGTTTGATGCACTCCAGGATGCAGTTTATCCTCTTGGTTGCCAGGGCACACTGTTGGCTCCCATCGATCCCCTGCTGTTGACCAGATCCCTTTTTGCCAGCCACTTCTTTCTCAATTTATACTTGTGCCCAGAGTTACTCTGTCCCCAGTACAGTATTTGCACTTGTTAAATTTCATCCCATTAATCATTGCCCAGTGCTGCAGTCTATCTAGATCCCTCTGCAAGGCACCTTGTCCTTCAAGACAGTCAAAAGGTGTCGGCAGCAAACATCCCAATGCTGCATTCAACTCCTGCATCCAGATTGTTAATAAATATATTGAACGGAACCGGCCCTAGAATTGAGCCCTGAGGAACACCACTGGTGTTCCGTACCACACTGGTGGGGTACTTTCTAAGAATTTGATTTTTGGTAGGCTGTCACAGGTGTAGACTCATAGCTGTTACTGCACAGTGAATAAGCAACAGCTTGCTTTAAAGGGCTGTCTATTTTTATTCACAAAGATTGCAGCACTTGGGGCCACTTGGTTCTTACTTCCAAATAAGCACCTTGCTTGCAGAAGAGAGCATTCAAGCTCACAGCAGGTATTTGTTATTGCATGTCCATGGAAAAGGGGCTTTCTGACCCAATCATTAGTGCAGTTACATTAAGTCCTGGAATGTAATAATAAATATCTTTCTGATCTAATGTTAATAAATTAAAAAAAAATCAAATCTGCTTTCCTTCTGGCACTTATACATATAGCTATATCTAAACTTGTAAAACTCATTTATATATATAAACATATAAATTTACATTACCTGTACATATTTAATTTTATTTTTTTAAGGTGTAGCCCTTAACTGTCATATGGGGAGGACAGATACACTGGAATATCCCACAGGTTGTTCAATATATTATGCTAAATACTGTATTACATCACTTTCTATTATGTTCCATAAAATACAATTTATAAAGAAGCCTTTCAAAGACGCTCATCCTTCCCATCTCCCTTATTTTGATGTTTCTTCTCCCTTTGACGTTTCACTCTCTGTATCCCTTTCTGTACCAAGTCCTTGCAGCTGGACCCAGCAATCCAGAGGAGGGCGTCCTATTGCTTTGTATAATGACCCGCTCTCCTGGAGCCGTGGGGAGGGGATGGCAAAGAACCAGGGCGCTGTACCACAGCCCAAAATCAGCGCTGCATCCACCGCATACCCGTAAGAGGGGAGAGGTGAGTACATTAAGCTAAGACACCCTGCATCCTCCTGGCTAAATCTCCCATAACTCTGGAAGATGGCTCCTGCCTGGAATGTGGGTGCTCTCCAGCTCAGCCTGTAGCCTGCTCCGCAGCCCCCCAGCACTCCACAGAACCCACACGGTCGTCATCTTTCACTGGCTCTCCCCATGACTTCTCCAAGAAAATCATCCCACGGCTCTTCTAAGATTTCAGGAGGTTTTAGCAGCATGAAAGATCTGGAGTGAAAGGTGAAGATTTTAGCCCAGTCAATTGCCCGAGCTGTTAAACGCCAATTGCTTCCGAGAATTTTAGGCCAAACTTGCAAATCCATATTTGATATTGAACCTGAGCCAGACCCTACCAGAAAAGAGCTCTCACTTCCCTTGTGAAAAAGATTGTGCAAAATTGGACACCCAGCAGCTCAAGTTGTCACTAAAAATTGCTCTTTTGTGAACAGATACTAAAATGAGCAAGAAGAGGCATCCAAAAATATTCTGAAACTTTTGGGACAGCAACCGACACAAAAAGCTTATCAGAGAATTTGGATCTCTGAGTTCAAAAGGAAATGCCTGCAAACTCTGCAAACTCAATTTATGAGACTTAACTTTACCGATCCTCTGCCTGGGGAAACCCTTAATATATCACAAATGAAAGAAATAAATCCTGACTCTGAATAAAAATTGTCTTTTAATCAGCACCTTTCTAACAAGAAATTGTTTTTAAGTTTAACATCTTTTCTACAGTCAAAGAACATTTTTAAACGGGAAACATTAATCACGAAAAAAATGCTTTACTAAATGCTGGGAAGAGCATCTTTGCTTAAAGTGTCAAAAATATCTCAAATATTTCAATATTTCAAATCACTCGGTGATGAAAATAAAATAAACACTATAGGAACTGTATATGTAAATAAAATTATAACGTATCTTAATTTTGCACTCTTAAGTCTAAACTATTTATAATGTTATTAATTGCCATATAAATGTATTACACAGAGATAACTATTAAAATTAACATATTAGTAATAGTTATAGTAATACATGATAGTAGTATAGTTGTATTAATATACTATTAATAGTTAATAGTATTAATTAATTAATATGTATTTTTTAACATTTAAGTTCTATTACATTTCAATTACTTCATTTGGCCAGGGCTTTGAGTGGAAACTGGGATAGCTTTCATGTCTCTTGCATTCCACTGCTGTATTACTGAAGTCAATGGGGGCTTTTTCATTGACTTGAGTAAGAATTGAACTTCACAGCTCTAGTCAAAGGGAAGGATCTTAGATCACCTCGATGAAAGGTAGGCATTTTGAATTGCTAAACACGGGTTTTGACAGCTTCTGGTTAAATGAATATCTCGAGGCAGTTATCAAAAAAGTAGACGATATCATACTCCGCTGCCCTGAAAATATACGCTTCTGTATTTTCAGGGGTTTTTAAACCTGAATTTTCTGTCTTCATCTGTGAACTGTTACTATCCATAGTTAAACAGTTAAGACTTTTCACTCCTGGAATGTTTCATTCCAGAAGACCTGCATTTCCACACCAGAGATGCTGGTGCTGTACCTGCAACGTAGCTTGCAAAGTGCTTGAGTTCCTTTCAAATGAATTATCGCATAGATTTAGGATGATGAAGTTGACCTACGTAATACACGACAGAGCCAGCATAGTCAGTTATATTTGGCCAATGAAAATCCTCATTCTTTCCACAATATTCAGCAGGTTCTGCAATTTTTCTCTCAACAGGAGACAAAATGTTAGGTTACAGAACCCTTAAAATTCCCTGCTGGATCTCACAGAATCTGCAAGTCCCACCCCGCGGGGAATGCCACTTTCCAGCAGTCTCTACACATTCCCTGAAAGAGTTCAAATTCTTTACACCAATTGAACGCATTTCTCGTCTCGTTTGAATGGCAGACTGAATGGAGACACTTGAGAGTTCTTGGTCGCAGACATTCTAATTGATCTCTTGGCTGCAGTATACTGTAATTTGTATGGAAATATGCATTTCTCTGTGTAGGCTGTCCTGCAGTGGACTAAGCATAGTCATGTCACCTAACAAGAGCACTTTATGAACCATAATTTTCTCTGTTCAAATTATATCTCTCAACTTAGGACTTACATGAAGAACCTTTCCATATACACACACACAGGAGAGAACCTGTCAAAACATGTAGCTTTGATAACATTGACTCAAAACCTGAATGCTTAACAAGAGCTCTCTATGAAATAAATGGGGAAGAGGCTAAAAATCATGTTTTCTTAGGCTGAAGTGCTTTCCACACTATCTGTAAGACGAATTTAGCTGGGGCATTTGTGGCGCAAATCTCATTAGGTAGGCTGGTAAGTTATGCACGCAGAAACAGACTTCTAAGGGTTGTTCTGCAAAGAGGGGGGGATTGGCAGCACACAGAGCACTTCCCTTCCCACTCCCTGTGCTGTAGGATCTGGTGAATCCCCAGCTGTGCTATAAAGCAGACCTGTCAAGTCTCATGCACTGACTCATTCTTTTGTATCACACTCTGTCACCGCCAGCATTGCACATTTTTATATGGCAGTACCATGGCTTCTCTCCCACTTTTGGATCCCACACATGAGATGCAGGTGGTCAGTCTGATCTGTGATTATCTGACCAGCTGCATCTGATGTGTGGGTCAAGGAGCAAAAGAAAGGTCATGGTACTTGCATTGCAGCTGGGGAATGTGCTGTTTAGCAGGACTCGGTGCCAACAGGAGCCCTGCTAGAAGGCACTCTCCCCTCTAAAGGCTGTGTGCTGTGGCATTCAGGTCTTTAATGACTAGACATATGCTTATCACCTAACCTCGCACAGAAATGTGCACCCCAGCACATGGAATCTCACATGTCTGAAGAACAGAGACCTAAGAGGTCTGTATTTACAGGCTTAGCTTTCTCATTAAATTTCTGCAAGAGACATATGATGAGAACTTTGAGATCTGGCTGATATTTCCCCACGAAACCTTTTGCTGACCCTACCTTTTCTCTTATGCTATTATTGGTCAGCTCTTGAAGACACAGAACCAACCACATGAGTTCTGATCTTTTTTTTCCTCCTTGATTTACAGAATATAAAGGCAACAAGGAAGTACTTACAGTGAAGGTAATATTTGTGAACTGATTTATGCCGACTTAGGAGTCTTTCTTTGTGGCAAACAAAAATTACATTTCATAAATACATGAAAGCAGTTTGTATGCAGTTACTTAGAATGAGAAAGGCAAGTATTTCATTGCTGAGGTTTTAAATGTCATCCACCCAAAAAAAAGCACTGTAAACATTTCAGCTGCTCTCAGTGGAGAAGGCCTGTGACTGACATATTAAAAGCCTCAAGGCTGCAGTTAGTTACAAACTCTGATTTTTTAGATTCTTCCACATGTTTAATTCCGTTCTTCACCATCAACCTTCCCACTGTGTTTCACTGACAGGCATCTTAACAACAATTTTGGTTATTCCTAATGTTTCTTTGTCTGGCCTGCTTTTTCATCACCTTTAGAACTATGCCAAGGAAAGAACTGAGAAATACCTCTATGCGATGAGCTACCATATGCTCATGGACCATTTATTCCACGCTGACGGATGCAGTAGGCTTCCACTGATACATGTGATCCTCTGTGGGATTCCCATAAAACCAGAACAGCACTGCATAAACATATGCATATTAAATCAGCACATTTTAACAATTTTCCTGACATAGCCAAAACAGTACAACAAGGCCAAGGAAAAAAATTAGATAGGCTGTGCCTCTACAATAATTAGGATCTTATGGTTTATTTGAAAGAACTCCCTTTGGCAGAATCTCCACTGACAACCACAATTTCTTTAGAGGATCATATTTGTTGGAATACAGATATCTGTTCTTTAAGGCATTAAATCTTTCAGTACACACAAAACCCACAATCTGTACAGGTAAGGAGGACTTCATACTTTAAAGACTGGTCACTCCTGTTACGTTGCTTGGCTCTCTATTAGTAAGGTGCAACTGCATTTATTCTTTACGTACTGAATCCTAAACATCTGCTAGGCTGGAAATTCTTCTTTGAGCATTTTTAAAATTCCATTACATCTAGAGATGCAAGCACAAAACACATAAGAAACAATATACAGTCCACCCTATCCCAAGAATCAAATACAATTAAAATAATAATGTTAATTTGTATGTGGCAGTGGATAAATCCCAAGCAGACATCCATTAAAATCTCAAAGTACTAATTCATGCTCAAGCCTTTTAAATGAAACGTGTAAGTTCTGCTGTACACCACATAAGGTAGTAACCAGTGGCAATGTGTCACAGGAAAGATATGAAAATGAAAGGTCAAATACTTTAAGAATTCAAGGTATGTTTCAATGAAAAGTAGGTACCAAACTTTCACACACCCCCCATTGTGTGAGAAAACTGTATGAGTATTCAGACAAGTCATGAATTAACCCCATGCTTAAGCTTCTATAGCAGTCTCTCAGCAATACTGTTCTGCAAACAGAACATGTCTCTGCCTTCTCTAAGCACTTTCCTCTCTAGTTACAGCATTTTCAACTACTGTTGCTGACTGCTATTTCTGATCGAAGTGAAATAAAAATTATCCCCTGGAGATACTGTTTACCCTTTCTTTTTTCCTATGGTCAAATGAACTCTGGCATTCATGAGTAATAACAGCTGCCAAAATTCCACACACAGTCTGAATCCCAGTTATCAGTTTCCACCCAGGAACTTAAGCTTTCGTGATCCCACAACTTCTTGATTTTATCTGCCACATTTCAACAATAATAGTTTACTCACTGCCTTTAGAACAATACAAATACTTTCACTTGTGCTACCACCAGATACAAGCAACTTTTGCTACAGTTCTTTCAGTAACCCTTAAGGAACTGAACTCCCTCTTCAAAGTGACTGTCCCACTGGAATCTCAGGCTGTACACACCTCTCACAACACAGCTTCACCAAACCAAAACAGAGGGGAAATAGCTTGGCATTTCAGCTGTATGTAAAGTTGTGCCCTGCATGCAAGAAGGACCTAGAAAACATTAACAAGTTTTCCAGAACAGAACTCCCTTTCTAAAACCATTCCCATCAGTTCACTTCTCTTTTCTTAGGTTTTGCTCACAGCTCTACCAATAGTTGATCTCACACATCTACTGTAACATCAGTGGAAAATGGAATGGGATGTACATTGCCAGTCCACCTTTGAGCAATGTATCCATGTGCTTCTAACTTAGAAGGGAAAATGTTACTGGAAATGTCTGGCAGATGCACCTTGTGCAAAAATCAGTGCTTTATATATTGGATTGCCCTTGAGTCCCCTGCTCTGCACATACAGGAACTAAAACCAAAAGAACACTGTTGCTTCTCAGTCCTCAACAACCTCTTCCTCTTCTTCCTCCACTCTCCTGCCAATATTTCTAGTTAGGAAAAGCAGTTCTCCCACACCAGCACAGAGAGCAGCCATAAGAAACTCTCATGATTACACTGGGCAGTACATTATCACAGTGGTGATAAAAGGGGTAATTCTATTTAGGCTTAACTGGCTTCTAGATTTGCAGTTAAGAACCAGCCTAATTTTAAGGATTGGATTATGATTCTTATTACCTTCCCATCATGACAAAGGATTTACATATTACATTTCTGTCTTTAATAACTGATAATTTATATTAATTTGGGTATCCACTACTTTATTTACTTAGTTTCTCCAAGACAGAATGAAAAATTTAATTCCTGAAAGGTTTCTGATTTTTTCCTTCCCCAAAATTTATTTGGTTTCATTCTGCTATTGAATGTAAAACAACTGGACAAGAGCAAAAAAGGAGGGAGAGGGTGCTCCAATGACCAGGGTTAATAATCAAGGAGGATATCTATGCCTCCTGCTGGCAGATTTGCAACCCTGTGTTTTGCTTCATGGATCCTTGGCAAAATCCAGAAATAGGCACAGGACAGGGAAATGAAAAAGAAGAATGCAGAAGCTGCTCTTTGTTTGGGTTTGATTCTAGTGTCCTCCTATTCTTTTCCCCCTGTCCTTCAAAATAAGGAAAGAAAAGATACACACCACATGACCCAAATTTATACTTATTTCCATTTTAAAAGAAGATCCACTCCTATGTTTTTTTAATACTGTAAAGGCTGAACACTCAACTAACCCACTGTGTTTAGGTTTCCCTGAGTGCTTCACAGAGATTTGTTAAAGATATAAAATAGCATACCAAACAATGAAAGAGCTTGTTTCCCCAACCATTTCTTTGAAAGCTACTTTGTATATGTTCCTATGCAACAAAAATTAAGTTTATGTGTAGGTGTTCCATGTTTTTACAAACTCTACACTCCTTAGTTGTTATAAGATTAAAACAATTTTCTCCCTCAGTAAATGCTTCCCTTGAAAACCACTGGAAGCACATAATTCATCTGTCCATTTATAGCTTCTATTTTCTTCCAGGCACTGAGAAACTGCTGATTGTGATTGTTGTTTTCCCTTTTAAGAAGCCAACGTTGAACAAGTGACAGATAAGACAATTTAATGTTTCAGTGACCATACAGATCAATTTTTCATTTATTCTGAAGTTTAAAAGAAAAAAAAAAAAAAGATAGGCAACCAAGGTACAATTGCAGGGATTTTGTTTAGCAAATTATTCTTCTATGCCCAGAAAATTTAACAGGCACTCTCATTAAACCTGCAGGGAGTTTTAAGGTAGCTTTAGTCCTAATATTTTTCAAAAAATGCATTCAAAGATTTTTCCCCTGAATCATTTTCTTCTCTATGGAATCTATCAGAAAGGTTTGGAGATACAGTACAAGTCTTTAACTGTGAATAATAGAAAAAGAAGAAAGAACAGAAATGTATTACCACAAGCTGCAGAAGATCTCAATAAAAAGATAGATAAGTGAAAAGGGAACATTGTGCAGTTTCTGTATTGGATAGAGAAATTGAAAAGCTACACACATTTGGGACAGTCTTTGTATGGAAAAGGTACAGGATTGGTATCACCTATTAGCACTTACCTGTTCCACACAAATCGTTGTACAGTGATGGACACCTGATTTGCTTTTTCCACCCACTTCATTTCTTCCTGTTTTTTTTCCTCCCTGTGGACCTCTGCCTTCTGTCTCTGCAGGACCCAAGCGTGCCAGCTGATGTGCAACCCAATTAAGCATGCAAGCATTATAGCATCACATGTGGGCTGGCAAAGTGTATGTACTCAGTCTGCTGTCAATTGGGTCCCAGCAACACGATGGCCGCACACTTCATACAGGTTCAAACACGAAGACACCAAACACCGGTGCAATCTGTTGTTCTATATCAGGAGAACCTTCTGGAGAGAGGAGAGGGCTTAGGTGTCTGAGTTGGCTGTCCTCAGGAAGATTGAGGATGAAGGCCACTTAAGTCCGAATCTTCCTCTTTCCATTTTCTCATGAGGAGACTGAGGTTGGATGCCAGGACAATTTACCTGCACCCAACCCTGCTGTCAAATAAGATGACACTCACAGGAGGTTGTGCAGTCTTCATATTGTCTTCCCACAAAAATAACAGATAGATAATCAACAGTGACACCTAAATTGCTATCAGTAATATACAGTGTTTTCAGCTTCTGAACACATGCAAGAACCGTAAAACTTATGGCAAGGCTTTTCCAGTGACATCCCAAGCAATCTTACAAAAGTCCTGGAGATTCTATGTTGGTTTATATTCACAAGCCTTACTGCCTTTGCAACTGTAAACATCAAGCAATCACTAAAAAAACCCCAGAAGTTAAGATTCAGAGATGTAAGAAGCAATCCTACAGATAAGTCTCTTCACTTCTTTTTAATATTATTTTTATATATAACATGAAAGCTACTAAAATAGCAGAAAATTCCCATCTTTCTTCCTTATGAGACAAAAGTTTTTCTGCCTTTGGGCTATGGCCTGTTCATTTTACTGATGGGAAGCGGCATTTTAAATCCCAGGAATGGATATCTGTGAGAGTAACTTAGAACATGACTCTATAGATACTAATTTTGCCCAAATATTGACTGCAAGCTTTTTACATGGTCTTAACTGTTATCCTCGTGTTTAAAAACATTACAGATCTTAAGCAGTATTAATGAATGTTTTTCTACACAAGTTTTGCAGTATAAAAGAATTGCACCACTATCAGTATCCTATAAGTAACCTTTGGCTATGCTAGAAGCAGCCTTTATTGCCTCATATACTACTCTTGACCACTTAATTAACTGCCACAAAAGCTAATTAATTAGACATCACAATCTCTAATCATGCTGGAATTTACTCTATTATGTTCAGCTGGAATATCCTCTTTCCTCAACAGACCCCCTAAAGTTTAGATGAACACAATAAAGCACTCCGGGTTTTTCACTCTCATCTTTCCAGATATTCAAGATCAGGGTGGGAACATTTAGATTTTATTACAGATTTTTCCTAATTATTTCTGTCTTTTCTAAAATGGATGTTTTCATGAGCTTGGAAGGCTTCAGTCTGTCTCAGTATTAGTGTTCTAACAATTTAACCTAGTGTTGCCAAAAAATCATCCTTAAGAAGTCAAGAATTCCAGCAGCTTAACTCAAGTCACTGCTGCTGCTGCTATAACACACGTCACATGCATAGGTATTTTATGAAGCAACTTATGAATTAAACTCAAAAGCTGTACCTCCAAAATTTCAACCTGCTTTGTCAACAAGATGCAGCCAGCCTGTAAAGCCAGCCAGTGTGTCATGGTGGAATGAGAGTACCAATGCGAAACAAGCTGATAAATTGGTTTGACTAATCATTAAAACCCATCTAGTTTAATCATTTTAGCTGATCTTGTTTAAGTCATTCCGTGAAGCTGCCAAGAGAGTTCAGGGACAGGTTGATCTTCTATTCACATCATGCAAGGATCAGGCAGATAAAATCCAATCATTTACCTGAGTATTCTTGCATTTATATGTAATTATTCCCTGTTGTTTTAAAGCTTCCATCTGGAAGAAACAAATCTGTTCTGCTCCTGACCTCTTCAGACCTCATGTCACTGTATTTAGCTTTAACAGATGGATTCCACTGATCTGATATGAAGACAGAAATAAAAGATTGAAAACATGAGAAGAGTGGAAAAATATAGAAACACTGAAGCCTTGAATTATTGCTAACAGCAGGTCAGCGGGTGAATCTTCACTGGATTCATGGGTCATTGATCATGCCTCACAGTTTGTTCCTGCCCTAAACTGCAAAAGAATTAAAAAGACTCTATTAAGGTGACTGGCACCACCTTCCTCTGATGCACAAGTTGGTGAGAGCAGGAAGGACTGCAACACACACTGCATCTCCAAGGACATGACTACTCCTAAGCGACAGCTATAGTCCAAAACAAATGCTGGTTCTGACCATCACTAAGATTTACCTTGTGAGAGCAAGAGCAATTGCTCTGAGCAGTGAGGATTTCTGCACAGGAGCAGAATTATTCCTATCTGTGCATGTCATTTCTTCTTGTTGTTGGTCGGACTGAGTAAACCAACCATAACTTTCTTGCAGATTCATACTACAAAACACTTCAATAAAGGGGTTTATTCTTCCTTCATGGGGAAAAAAAAAAACCAACCAAACAAATCCACACCTAGAAAAATTACAACAATCAATAGGAAATAATGAAAGAACTTCCCAGAACAATGCATACATGAACTAGCTACTCACAAAGAAAGGAAGGAACTAAACTTTTGCAACAGGAATATTCAGCTTGGGCATGCATTTCATGTTAAAGGAGTTAATTGGTGAAGAAACATTTCTGAATCTTATAAATGTTGAGGAAATCCCAAGCAAAACCTGACTCTCCGTTCTTGGTTCAATTCACTCTCTGCTTTATGAAGATACACTGCAAGGCAGGATGCTTGGATTGATGGATGCTGCAGGTTAATATAAGCCTAGATAGTTTTTGGTAGGCTACAGCAGCATAAGTTTCTGTGCGTATTCCCAGAGCAGTAGAAAGCAGAGGAAATGTGCTGCAGAGAAGCCCTGTCCTCTTCACATACTCATTTTAAGATTTGTGAACGATACATTTTAGGCTGATGTGCTGCAATATATGTTTATAATAAAATAGGGAGACAAAGACAGATTTCAGTAACTGTCTTTAAAAAAAAAATCGCATAACCATCAGTGTTCTGCATTTTGTAACTGTTTTCATCATTAGAATAGCTTCTCATCATAGCTTCACATTTCCAGGAAATGTATTTTAAGATATTAAAAATGTGTGTCTGCTGTGGACATTTTTTTCAGTAACTGATTTGTATGTTATCACGTGAACAGCCAATAAAATTTTTCAGCCTACAACAAAAAGCAATTACCTACTCTTTCAGACATACCTGCATTTTCGAACCTACTGAGGATCTGCATATTTTTCAACAGAAGACATCAAGTCAAACTACACAGGAAAACAGAGGACAGAACACAGAAAATTAGGATTTGATATTATCAAACTGGTAATTGGTATTTTTGGTATTACTAGTGTACATTTACATAATCCTAATGCTCCCATTGGAACTATTTGGCTGTGATTATCACCAACTTTCCAAAACCAGTCAACATCACTAAAAGAAGGCTAAAATTCTTTTAGACGTCAGGAAATCAGCAATAAAGAAACAGCAAGCGTTCTGCTTCATGCTCTTTGACTCCAAGTATCAATGGAATAGCTCCACATTCATAATACAAGGAAACTACTTTTAAAAAAAAAAACACACTCATATTAAAAGAAAAAACCATCCCCTCTGGAAATTACGTTGTGGGCTTCCCACCTAGGCAGCAACTGTCCTGCATGCCAAGTTCTTTTTATGACAATATAATGAAAATCAGATGTACAGTACAGAGCCAGAGTGTAGATCAAGCAAGATATTGACTAATGTGACTCATTTTTTCTAGTTAAATTTTCTCCTGAAAGAAATTAATGTCCCACCATTACCTTCCCATTTCAACATTAATTTATTTTGAAAGATAAGAATACTGTCCTAATAAACAATGTAACACAACTTTTAGGTCTCCCTATTTGGAATGTCTTGCCACGGTACTAATTGTCCTCAATGAAAATTAACTTTTATCAGAGATAAGGGCAAAGAAAAAGAAAAAAAGTGTTTAGCATTAATAGGAAAGGATGGAACTATTTCCCATTAAAGTCTTCCTGGTTAAAAAAGAAACGAAACAAAACAAAACCCCAAACCCTGTCATCTCAGTGTGACTACAGCTATCAAGTGATATCATTTCCTGTCCTTAATATAATTGAGCATTATTAACCAGTTGTCTCCTATTGTCTGCTACCTTTTACTTCACCCAGCAGTTTCATTCCATAGAGGCCAAACCAATTCCTGCACACAGTGACTTTTATGTTAATAGGGAATAGTTAAATTAATCAGTTTAAAGTGAGAAGTCTGAAACTAGTTCTGGATTTCAAATCTTAGAACATCTTCTGAAAATTAGATCAATTTTAGATTAAAGAAATCTAGTAAATTAGTTCAACTTTGATCAGTCTAATGCATTGTGCCATTTCTTGATAAAGAATTTTGAAATCCTAAATTAGCAATGTTTATATTTTAAGGACTTTTTGCAGTTAACATAAACGGGCACAACTCATAACAGCTGAATTCAAAATGCTATTGATTAACCAAGTGAAGATACCCATTTTAAAAAGCAAATTCCCCAAAACACTGATGATCCAATTTCACAGTCATCAGCGGCCAAGACACTTAAAACTGGCCAAGTGCCAAAAGCGTGTGGCCACATACAGACATGGTCAGTGTGCCACTAGGAAACAGGTGAGGTCAAAGGAAAACTGTATTCATTCCGTTTTTCTTGTTGTTTTTAAGAAAATACTTTTACTAGAGTAGCGATATAATAAAATTTTGAACATGTCCTGGGCAGTTTTTTGTGTTTCTGGAAGCGTTTTATGATTTGGAGGGTTACTCAGGAGGATTTGATGGAGATATTTAGTATACATTAATAATAAGGAACAGGTTTGAGAGAGAGAAATAGAAAAGATCTTCTTTGTGGAAGTATCTGCTTTTATTCCTTCTTTTCATATCTGGACTGCCCACTGCCTGGTTTCTGGAACCAGTGCTGTTTCTGCACCAGTGCCTAAGGTTTATTTGGGGAGGGGAGGGAGAAGGACTGCTAATGATCTCCCAGAGATAAATGAAATTGCTGATTTAGTCAAGCTCATTCTTGACCTTGACACAAGACGGGACAGGCAAAGGGAAGAGCTCAAAATAGAGCAAGTGAAAGAAAGGAAGATCAAACGAATGCTCAGGTCTGGCCGAGACCCCCCCTACATTCAGCTAACACCTGGCTGAGTTAGAAAACATGACCAGCCCAACCTTCCTGTTGGAGCCGATTGAAGCTGTCAGCTCCCAGCTTGTCACCCACTGCATCAGGAGGCCCCTGGGCTGCCACAAGAGCCCTAATTAGGCAGAAATGGCACTTCGGCAACTGACCCGCCAGGACCTTTGGCAAAGCATTTAACATCATTAGTTAACATTTTTATTAAAAAAAGTGTGAATGTAAATGAACAGCCAATGCATTTCAATAGGGTTTGTCGGTGGCATTGCACGCCCCCCCACTCTCCCAACCACACACACACTTTTTTGCATGAATAGTTCACTTGTTTTCTCTAAAGGGGGATGGGGATGTAGAGAATGTTTTTCCAAGGGAACTAGACATGTTCAAAGCAGAAGCAAGGTCTTAATCACACAAACTCTTGCCTTTTGGGGACTGTGCTGGCGAGTGAACAAACAACTAAATGCAATCTTACCTGCACCATCCTAAGGGGACATCTGAAAGGGAAAGTATGCATAACACATGTTGGAGCAAAGATACACAATCACGTATTCATATGATTGTTCTAAGTGTATTCATTGTATTTGTGTCTTTTCTATTACATCCAAGAGGAGTTACCCACCCCACTGAACCTGCAATGCTTTGCGAGAGCTATGAAATGCTACAGCAATGTGAAAGGATTAATGTCTAAGAATATGCTGCCCTCTCTTTCCTTATAATTCCTTTAATCATTGCACATTACCTTTGACAGAAGATTATCAAAAATACACCACACCGGCATATTAACAAGCTACCTTAATTAAGCCTCCACTGGCAGCAGTTTATGTTAAAAGTTATTTATTCATACAAGAGAATATGCAGCCCAAGGCAGATTATTAGTACTCGTCTTTTTCCACAGGTTAACTGAGGAATTTTTATAATTTATCAATACTTGACCAAAAGTCTTGGCGCAGTGTTTTTTCACCAATAAGAGACACAAGAAAATGAAGTGCTTGCAAATGTTCTTTTTAGCAAATAACTGGATAGGAAGAGTGTCCAGTCCTCAGATATTTTATGTCTACTTCCCATGAACATGTCCCAGACCATGCTGCTTTTACTTCCTTTGAACTCACTAGCTCCCTTCTTGTAACTAATGGATGCTACAAAATATAGCACTCGGGCTGTTTCCTTATGTGACATAGAGACTGTATTACCTTATTTTTTGTAATTTGCTCCCCCAACCTATAACAGCCACTTTATCAGGAACACTTTTGTTCCACCAAAGAAAAGGGGTTTTTATTTATTAGGAAATCATTCCATTACGTTGCAGCTGCAGTCTTACACCACCTAAAATAAATTACAAAAGTAGTATGAGATTAAAATAAATCTTCTACATAAGATACTCGAGATGAAGGTGCTGAAGATGTTGGTTCAAAACCCAACCCACCAGACTTGCTATGCACAGCCAGTGGAAGGTTACCCTTTTTCTCAGATTCATGTATTAGAAAGTGAAATAACAGTATTATCATTTTCTCAAACTCTGGCATACCCAGAGCTTCTGGGTTCACGTAAACGCCATATCAGGGGGGAAAAAAAACCAGCCACAAACCCACAACAAAACCTTTGGCCATGCACCTTATCCCTGTGTGTTCAGTTCAGTAAATAAGCCAACCTTCCCCCTCAACCCTGGCAAGTACAAAGGGAGAAGCACTGCACTTCTCTGCATCACCCGACAGGGAAAACCAGGAGACCATACCTTCACTCTACATCAGATGCCTCACAAATCTCTCATTCTGTGACTGAGATGTGGCAAAGTTAGCACCCAAAAAGCCAGAATAAGGCTACACAAGCCATATTTCTACCTTCCAGCACAGATACAACCATTGTTAGCCAGTTTAGCTTCTTTTCAGGAAACATCCACCTTGTGTTTGTGTGCTGCCTAGTATAAAAAGGTCTGATTGGGACTCCAGGACCTCCACATACACAACAACAAGATTTGTACATGCAGACAAAACCAAAAGAATGTTATACACGTGAATACAGTATACATGAATGTGCTCACACACACGGTCTGGCCACAGGATGGGTAAAACCCTCTCCTTTGTAAATGCTCTGGGATCTACAGATTATGTCATGTAAATTCTTAGTCTCTTTGTGCATGTATAGACGAACAAGTGCTTTCATTCTCTTTTTAAACAAGTACGTATAGCCTCCAAGGATGCTCTAAAAACATTAAAACAACATGGGCTTCTAAGCATAATTTTTTAAACCACAATGCCAAGTCTAGAAAACCATGTAGGAAGCCTGGCTTGATCTTTTGACTCACCTTTGAGAGCAAGTGAGTAGCTAAGTTTGGGGGTATTTAATAATTGTTTAACAGTAAATTAGCAAAACCAAAATCCATACATTTCTAGAGCAGAAATAGGAAGGTAAATATTAAAAAAAAGTATATTTGCTGACAACAATCATATAGTGATTGCAGGTTTTTAGCAGTCATTAGCATAAAAGCAGTATTAGCAAAAAGAATAAACAGTCTGTAGGAATTACCAAAAATGTTGAAACATACAAGGCTTAGAAATTTGGTAACAGTAAGGTGTCTGTATCTGACCCCTTTCCTCATCACATGACTGTTTTCTAGCCTAGTTCTTCTGTATGACTCCTCCTATCCCGCTGGGAATCAGAGGGTGGGTGAAGGGAGAGAGAGAGGGGACAGCTTTTTGAAAAGCTCGTTCTCCCTGCCTAGTTTTGGCACATTTTCTGCAGGAGCCTCACACTATCGCCACAATAGGCTCGGGAAGAGAGGATTCAGACCTGTCAACAGCTACAGGAGACAACTCCACAGCTTTGTCTTACAGCCTGACTTCATTGTCTGCTGGTCTGAACCCTGCAGCACAGGCACCTGTTAATGAGAGGAGCCCCTTTTTCTTCTGTTTGTTCCTCCCTCTGTTTCTCTTGCCTTTCTGTAATGATTTAACTTGATCGTATTGGTTCCTTTCTAGTGGGGATTGCTCCAACGATCAGATAAGATAATTGCCTGTAGAATACTGCTCAGCAACAACTATTACTTCCTTGGCTGAAAATGTCAGAGCAATTGAAAGCTCTTAGTGAAGTTAAAGAACAAGGAGGCAAAAAAGAAGCAGCTCTGTATATGGATGTATCTGTGTATATACAGCAAATTTGCAGTAGCCAGCTTTCCTCAAAGATCTTGCTTTATAAGCACCACTTTCAGCATGTTTTAGATTTTCATGACTTTTCAAAGAAGCTAAACAACATAAGCACACGCAACAAGTCACATAAGTTATTTCTCTCATCTACTTTGGATTTGTATGTTATTTACTTCAGCTTTGGAAGACAGCATTATGCAGTTGCCTCTTTTGCATTGTCCCCACTTCTATTTCTTAGAAATCAAACAAACGCAATATCTTGTCTATATACAGAAGATGAGAGGATGCTTGGAATGGCTTGAAGGAGTGGGTGGAATTATTGACTAACACTGTTAGTTTAATGCTCTTCAGATTTAGTCTCTTGCTAGCAACAGTGACTTGCCAAATACTCAACCAAGACCACGTTTTGTGTAGCTCTGCACTGTAGCTTTATGAAGTAAGAGCTCACAGAAAAATGCTATGCCATTAAAATGTCATGGAAGTATCACACTCTGCATCTAAGTACAATTAAAACAACAGAAGTAGTTTGGGCCAGTATTTAATTCATTTAATCATTTGACACCCATGCTGTCACTTCTAACAGACACAATGTTACACACTGATGAACAATTCAAGAGCACACCCAAAGATATGATGCTTTTTATCACTAAAATATGTACGCTGTAGAGATTTTGTATTAAATCAAGATCTGTATTTATTTAACTGACAGTACAAATAAGCAGGAAAAATTCCATGTGAAAATTTACTCAGAGCAAAATCTGAGAAACTGCACAAACCCCCATCCTCTATCATCTTCCAAATCCCATTTTTTCTGTACTAAATATGCACTGTCACCAATACAACACCATCGCAAAGTCATAGCCATCAAATCTTTTTACTATAAATTCCATAAAGAATTAATAGTTTTTTGGAAGCTTACAGTTTCACAAAAATTATAGAGAGCTGGATCACTACAGGCTATTCATATGCTGGGCTGCTGAGGAACCACCAAAGGGAAATTCCTTACTCTTTAGCACGGAACTCCAACACAGGCACCTACATGATGACTGGTTTATGTCCCATCACAGCATTACAACCACCCAAATTGGTGTAGCTGATACCTGGAGAGATCCAGGCTCCAATCTTGCAATATAATTGAATCAGACTTACACTACTTTAACTACATGAGGCAGAGAACCAGATGCACAACTTGTTTATAAACAGAATATTTCAGAAACTGAACTACCATTTTAGAACAAATTTCATGGTTACATTTTGTTATGTAGAGCTACATGCAGTAGGGCTTGTGCTCCCTGATAAGCTGAAAGAATTATAAGTATCCAATTAAACTAAGAAGTGATTTCTTCAGTCCATTATATAACCGATTTAGGATTACCTTAAAGTTTTTGCCACATGATATAATATTTTACAACACTGAAGAAAATGATTCAGCAGACGTGCAATACCATATTCTCTTAATCTTTTCAGAAGTATAGTTAGAAAACTCAGTAATTGCAATAGGCTCAATTTTTTTTTCAAACAGTCCCACAACTTGTTTGTCAAAAATAGTGGAAATTCCATCTAAAACTACAACATGAAGAACTGTGACACAGGAAGCTGAGAATAACTGATCTGTCTTTGTGCTAGGGAAGCTTTGGCTAGCAGTCTGACTCTGGAGCCCTTAACAAAACCCTCACACTTCTAGAGAAAAGCTGGAAGTGGTAATTGCTACTGATGCTTGTCCTGAAACAGCATGGCCTTTGAATGAACTCCCAGTACAGGACAGACTAGAGCAGTAGCTTTACAAACACTCCATGGCAGGCCTGAAGAAATGACCATTTATAAGGAGGAAACACAAAAGAAAAGCTCTACTATCTTCTGGCAAGTAGACAGGGAATTTAAGATGCTCCTGTGCTCTTTTTCTTGCTTGTTATAATCAACGCTCACAGAATACGGGTAGAATTAAAACACAAAATTGCTAATTAAGAGCTATCCCATATATTAAGATAGTTTGCTGCAAGCAGGCAGCAATTAATCTCAAACTAAAGCCTAGAAACTTTTCAATTTGTAGATCACATGCAAAAAATCAATGCAGTGCTTGGTATACATAGAAGGTCAAGAGTAGATGATCCAACAGTCCTTTGTGGATTTCAGCTTGTAGGTGCTAGGATAACATTTAACTTTAAAATAGAGCACTAGTAAGCACTTCTCAAAATAATTTCATTGTGTTATTGACTTATACACAGCTACATTATTGTTCTAGGTTGTGTGATGGACTGCTCCCCTACCTTTGAGGTAGCTGAGAATTAAGACACTGGCAGAGTCAAAACACCAAAAGGGTTTTATGCTCTGACAAATACCATTGTGCACATTTGGTACGACTCACAGCGTGATCACATTGACGATAAATATATCCTCCTTCCTTTGCTGAGGAAAATGGTGATTTTTTATGATGGATGTTTGGACACATTAGGTGCACTGATTGCTTTCTGGTTGAAGCCTGATGAGCTTTTACACACTGTCCTTCCCATTGCTTTAGGCACGTTTCACAAAACGTACAATTGCGGATGCACTGTCTTCCTCCAGTTCTAGAGGGTATTCTGTCAAAAAATTCTACCAGTTCCTCCCCTCATGTTGCTTTCAGTAGCTATTTGTAAGAAATGGAGTCTAAAAAACAGCACTCCTATCCTTACTTAAGGAGACATTCCTATCAGTGCAATATACAGAGAGTGAGCAATATTTTCAGTGGATAGCATGCTTTTTTTTTTTAATAAATATTCAAATCCTCACAGATATTTAGTCTGACACTGAGTTCTTTTAAGCACAATTCCTTTGTACTCCATCAAATCATAATCCTTCTTACACTAATGTAATCAAATTATAGCAATACACCATAACCAAACATGGTTATACCCATCACTGCAATTAATGCAAGAGAGGGACTGACTGGAGTGAGTCCAGCACAGGGCACAAAGATGATTAAGGGACTGAAACAGGTTTCATCATCGGAGGAAGTCTTCATCCTGGAGAGGAGAAGGCTCATTGGGCTCTCACCAATACCTGATGGGAAGGAATGAAAAGGAGGAAGCCAGACTCTTCTCAGTAGAGCCCACCAGCAAAACATGAGGCAACGGGCACAAATAAAAAAGCACATTCCATGCAAGACAAGAACATGCTTTTTGCTGTGAGTGCTGTCAAACACTGGAGTAGTTGGCCCAGAGAGGTTATGGAGACTCTCTCTGGGGAGACACTCAAAACCTGACTGGACATGGTCCTGGGCAATCTGCTTGAGCTTACACTGCTCAAGGGTAGATGATCTCAGTACGTCCCTTCCAACACAAATGATTGTGACCCTGCAATTTACTTCATAATATCGTTTCAAGAAAGGAAGATCCAAGTTTTGTGAATACTCATTTGAGAGCCATACCGTTGTGCTCTATGAATCTGAAATATTGAGTTAATATTAAACAGCATTCTCTTCTAAACATCATCATATTAATTACCTTACTTTTTGGTATAGTTCTCAATCATTATGTAAAGCCATAAATATTTTCTGAAACCAAGTTACATTCAGAAGTGCAGTATTTCTACATTTGCCCACATGTATTTGAATCCTGAAACCTGTTTATCAATGTTTAAAGTGGAAAATTGAGGTTATGTATTAGAAACAGTCACTATCTCTATATCTGAATCAGCCACCACTTCATTTTATAAAATAGGTATATTTGAAAACTGAACTTCGTGCAAACACACCACGCCCAGCTATATTACTGAAATTCACATCTTTTCAAGAACATGGCAAACCCACCAGAGTGATCTCACATTAATAGATGGCTTTAATTTTAAGCCACTCTCTAAGAAATGCTCTGGATTTACAAGTCTCCTCAACTTTCAGTGGAAGTCAAAAGTGTTCAAGCTCACTCAAAATCTGCTGCTTTCAGACAAGCCACACAAGTAGCTTTTAATAAAGTTCTACCAGTACACAGGATTTATACAAACAGTATTTTGTAGACAAATATACCCAATATTCTGTAGATTCTCTTTCTTCAAAATAAGGTATATTTCATTGCATCAGCTGGATGTTATTCAAACAGCATTCAAAATGGCTGAATATCTTAAATGGAACTATGAATATTATGTATTTTTCAGAAGTCACACTCTGAAAAGCCTTTCAGTTTACAATCACATTTTGCTTCAAAACCATGCAATTTCTTTTAATGTAGGAGCAATATTTATTTTTTCTTTAACTAAAATCTTGAACTGAAGAAAACTATTAAGGATAACAATGGAAATGGGAGAAAACTGAGGATTTTATCCCCACAATTCATACCGCATTTCCCTAGCCTCAGGGGAAATATTTAAAATATTTAATTATTGCTTATAGCAAAAATAAAAAAAAGAAAAGGATCAAAATGGTTAGAGAAGTAAAAGGACTTTCACACAAGAAATGAAAATTTTGGTGGGTTGTGCAAAATATACCAGCAAGTTTCTTGGAAAAAATAACATATTTTTGAATTAAAGAAACCTAAATTAGTGCAATGAGAAAAATGAAGTCAGTTATAAATTTGTATGATCTTATGGGCTTATACTGAAATGATAGTCAGGCTTTTGCTCCAGATGGTGCAATAGTTTTTGTGACACCCACTTTGAACTGCAATCTAGTTGTGTCAAGCAAGAGAGTCCATTATTCACAGCATCAGTGCTGGGGAAAGAAGGTTAAAAGTTCAAGACATGCCCCAAGTGATTAAGGTTGTAAAAATCAGGAGATGGAGAAAAAAAAAAAATGCCATTCTTCCTTTTCTTCAAAAAAAAAAAAATCCGTTTAAGAAAAAAAAACACAGTATGCAGGAAAAGCCCTAATTCTCAATAGTAATGCAAAAATTACCTTTTTATCTGAACTCCTTAAACCCCTTTGCCACCAGCTTCACTTTTCCTGGAAAGAAACAGAAAGGATTATCTACAAATCTGTCAGCAAGTTAGAGGACTTGAGAACTGAGTTAGCACTATTTCTCAGTTGTTGTGATATTCATTCCAACTACTACATCCTTGCAAGTGGCTCCCATTTCAAACTTTCTTTTTCATGTGTCCCACAGATCACCAGTTCATCTGGACTAGTCAGGTTTCACTTCTTAGTCATGTAAGCCCTTGATCTGCTAACCAGTAAAAGATAATATACAGATCGCTTCAAACCACCCCAATAGTTTCTATATTTGAACTGCAAATTTAGGGGGTTTATAATCCAGCATAAAAGGAAAGAGGAAGACATGGAGCTTGAAGGGTGGGGCTAAAAAACTTTGGATTAAAATAAATTCTCTACAAAATTCTTTATAGTGAGAATAATTAATTTAGTGCTCAGTGCTCAGAACCTTTAAAAAGATACCAAATCATTTTTTTCAGAGGTATCTAACTTCAACAAACAAGTTAGGAAAGTAGAAGAGTAATTCCCTTCTAATACATTTCTTTTTCTGTCTGCTGTTTGAACTGCAATTTCAAACTAGAAGATCAAGAAAACCATTCTGACCACAAAAAAGAGGATGATCAACAAGAATAAATTCTGCTGATTTATGTAAAAGGAAGTTTTTCTTTAGTAGTAATTACCCAGCCTCAGAACTAGAAAACTTAAGTGCACGCTCCCACTTTTCTAACTCTTTTCACCTCTAAGTTCAATTGCTGCTTTGTATAAATTGCAAACGTGTTATGGCCACATCACCTTTGAAATTATATCAATACCTGATATGCAGTAACTTGCATAGGAGTACAAAAAATGTATTTTCATGTCATAAAAAATATTGAATATGAAATTCACGAAGCCTGACAAACACATACAGAGTCTGAGTGTTGTAAGTGCATTAACATTTCAGAGTATGACACTGACAGTACACTGACAAAAATCCTTATAATCCATCACGTCAGGGTCCCTGCACTAGGTAGGCTTCAATAATGCCTTAAAGCTTATAACAGTTACTTCAAAACGTGTGCACAAAGAAATCATGGAGTTAACTCCTCATATCTGAGACTAAACCTAGCATTTATCAATAACCTGTGCTTTACATTAAAAAACCAACATGCTACAAAACCAGTTAAACCACAGAAATTAGAGGACAATCTCCTGTAAACTCAAAAATCAGCTCAAAATCTTGTCTTTAAACGCTGTGTTCCAAATCACATTTAGAGTTGAATGATAAATCAAAGCTTATCAGCTCTCACATTTTGGGTTAGCAAACTTCTTTGGAGAAGCCTAGGCTCACCCTTGCACAGCAGGAGCTGAACAGACCCACAGGAAGGATCCTCAAACTTCAGAAATGAATTAGTACTAAAACCCACTCAGCTTGAAGTAACCATTGGAGCGGAGAATGATTACTCAAGGCAAGTGAACTCTTATATGAGTACTCTGGAAACTAAAATAATAATGCTAGTCAGAAAAAAAACCAAGCACTAAATATTTATTAGAAATTTCCAAATATCCATTATATATTTCTCAAGCAGGGTTTTTTTCATTTAGACCCAAAGCCCAATCTAAATTTTATGTTCAGCCATGTCCTATGATCAAAGTTTGTTTACTCTTGTACATAAATTTATATTTAGCTTTGTTACTGGAGCTTCTCCTTTACAGAATACTAAGAATTAAAAGAAACATTACAGAAGCATTTTAGGTATAAAAAGGGAAAAAATAAAAAGCCTTTTTTAAGAAATTAAAAAACCCCAAAAGAGTAATGTACTTGTACAAGAGTATTTGTATCGCTGAGCTAAAAAGGCAATCCTGATTTTACTGGAAACGTCATGCAGTTTTTATGTACTCAGACTTGACTTCAGAGAAGACCCTGCCAGTGGAACACATTACTCTTCTGTTAAATCCCACAAGAACACAGATGGCAGTGAGACCATGATCTTAACTGATTTAAGGGGCAAGTTTATATCTTTAAAGCAACATTTTAGAATAGGAAAAGGTAAATCCTTTATGCGGTATTGAACCATGTTGTATTATACCTGGTTTTAGACTGCCCCAGATTAATACCCCATATAAATACGCAAGTGAGATACAAAACATCTTGCACAAAAAGGAATGCACGCAATACAGTACCATAAATGAGGAACAGCTGATCATGATTTGTTACCTGGCACAACAGTTATTATAAAGGCAAGAGGTGACAGAAAATTATGTTCAGCTGTTCTCAAAAGAAACACAAGATGCACTTCTCTATCCACCAAAAAAAAACCCTCTATGATCTAAAACATTTTGGCAGAAAAATCTGTTGAGAAGACATGAAAATATTGGCTTTTTTGCTTCTGAACACTCCCAGGAAAGTGATGATGGCAAGCTTATATAGCTGGCTTTGTATATTTTAAACGTACACGTTACTGTAAGTGAAGCATCTTAACTGTTTAAATGCAAAAACCAACAATTACAGGGTGTCTTTTGTACCTGGTCATTCCTCAAAGGCCAGAATCACACCAATCACTGGCTTTGCTCCTTGAGGCTTGCTACATATACTTTGATTAGAGAATTTTTAATTACACTTCAGCCCGTTAGCACCATGGGGCAAATAAAACTAAGAGAAATAGAACTAAATTCTTTTCATTCAACACAACTGTTAACTAAACACCAATTAATTACACCCACACAAGCCTAATGAAGATAATGGGGTTGCAGAGAGTTCACCAATGGTATGAAGTGGCTTGCAGTATCCTAACCTTAATCAGTTAACTACTTCATAATAGGTAGGATCATAGGATAAGCCATCCTCTTTCTACACGCTTACAATTACTGTTACTGTTAATGGGAATTACATGACCATACAGATAATTCATCTAACATTCATTTGATTATGAACCATGATAAATACTTGAGGGGGAATCCTTACTAGTATTTCAAACAGTTCAGTTTCAAAGGGAGCACAAGGTTATTAAATAAACAAGAGTATCAATCTGCTTCAGTTCATTCCTTTCCTAAAGGCAAAGCTGACAAGCTTCTTTTCCCAGACGGTTGATCAATACCCATCGAGCAATACCCAGAGCCGTTTATTCAGAAGGTGGGAAAGTGACCTGGACGCACCTGAAATATACCAGAAGGTACTTGAAACACACATCAGGTTGCACTATCTGGTATGCAATGATGCTGCTCTCTGAGCACCACACCAGCACCGGTACCTCCAGAAGCCTGTTCTTCCAGGGGTATTTAACTAAACCAGAGCTTTTTGGGCTGACACAGATCCAGGACAACTCCACTACTGCCACCCGGCCGTCTGTGTGCTCTTTGAATAAGGAAAGTCTAACAAGGGATTTGCTGCCCACTCTCCTCAAGGAATGGGTAGTGTCAGTTTAGAAACTTCTTCTCAGGAAAGGACTTTAAAAAATAAAAAATAAAGTGTTTAACTCTCTGGAGAGTTACCATACTATTTCTGAAGGATGTGAAAGGAAAAGAAAATGATTCAGTGGGGATTTTTCTTCATTATCACCCAACCTAGAGAAGAGAACACACAATGAGCAAAGGTCTACACATATTGATTTTAGAGCTGAGAAAGTGTGCAGCTAACAGCTTTTTAAGTATCTCCATTTTCAGTTACTTCAACAAAATTACCAATGAACAGTGTAACAAAGTGAAAGTTTCTGTAGGAAATTGCAGACTAAAAATGATCATTTAGGTTGTGAAACGTTTCTTTTCATTGAAAGTAAAGGGCTTTTAAACACAGAAGTAGAGTTACTGGGGCATTTTGCAGCGTTATCCTCACTAGACATTTCACAAACCATCATCTGTCTCTCTTTCAGGACGATAATCTTAACACAATTTTGTTGTTCAGAGACTTTTAAAACCAGAGAGTACCCTCTCGAGGTATTCTGACTGAGAAGACCGTAACCAGCCTCTGAGGAAAGTGCCAACACCGCACGGCATTAAGAAAACCAAACCACCCCCCGGCTCTCCAACAGTGCCCGGCTCAGCCACGCAGCAGGGCCAGGACGTTCATTACCGCCACCGGGGGAGCAAAGCACCGTTTACCGAAGAGCACGGTGGTCGGCGGCACCCAGAGAGCCCGCCACTTCCCTCAGGGGCCACCGCCGCCTCCCAGCCCAGCGGCCAGGCGCGCGACTCTCGCGAGAACACGTGCGGCCGTCGCCTAGCAGCCATCCCGGCCGCTACAGCCCCGCCATGGAGCCCGGTGAACGGCGGCAGCAGCAGCGGCGGCAGCTGATGGAGCTGCGGAAGGAGGCGGCGGAGTACTACCGAGGGCACGGAGTGCCGCAGAGGATGGAGGAAGCGCTCAACGCCCTCTTCCCCCTGCGCCCCGCGGATCTCTACGGGGAGCTGGTAGCGCGGGGAGGGGAAGCAGCGCGCAGGCGCCCGCCCCGGGTCTTCCTGATGAGGAGCCCCCGCCGGGGAGACCGGTCCCGGAGGGGACCCTTCTCGGCGAGCAGGGGACTTCCTGGCCCCACGTGGAGCTCCTCAGGTGCCCGTTGTACCGGGTCTTCCCGCAGCTCCCTCCCAGCTGCCTGGCACGGACCCCGGGCTCCCTCCTTGTCCGTAGGGAAGGGGCATGTTGCCCATCTCATGGGCTTTATAAACCATCAGGGTGGTGCGGGGAGCCTGATATCTCTGCGATTACAATTAAGCTTAAATAATTTCCAACTGACTTGGGCGGGGTCTGCGGTGGTTTTGTTTGTGACCGGTGACACTTTGACACTGGGCCAAATACGTTTCTGGAGCAATGGGGCTTTTTGTCCTGAGCTGGTTGCTTGTCTTAATACTAAAACAAAGTATGTTATAGTAAACCTCAGGTTGCAATTTAATCCTTTTTTTTTTGAAAGCAACGTTGGTGTTTATTAAATACAGAGCCCCAAATATATTCTCATAGTTGGATGGTGACAGTTCAACAAGCCCCTTAAAGACCACGTTGGAAGAAGTAAGAGAACTCTGCCTGCCAGAAATCTAGGTTTTCACCTTTCTGGCAGGACTCAAAGCTTGGTAACCTCAAATCCCAAATTTCCCATGGACTAGTGACCCCTTAGCTCCATCAGTTGTCTTGTGTCCTATATGAGATACCCACAACTCCTTACAATTGTGCCAGCCTTGTTAGATCAATTCTGTCCAACCAAAACACCGCTTCTGTTTGGTCATTGTGATAAATGACCTTACACCACGTACGTTCTGTAAGAGAGGAGTCTACAAAAGTAGTGGTTATCATTGTTACTGAGGAGCTTGCCCACAAGCTTCTTTTCCTTCCAGATTAAATCTTCTGCTATGAAGATCTTTAATGTTACATTGGTTGAGTCTTGAGACACACGAGCCATTGCACACATGTATCTGATGAACCACATTTGAAACATTATTAGATGCCTGGCGCACGAAGTGCTTTCTATAAGCAATAAAATACTTCTCATTTTTCCCTGTCTGCAGCCCATGCAAAACTTCATGGGTAGTATTTCATATGAGAATTTTTTCTGAGCAGGACAATTTTGGTTAGAGATTGATTCTAGTACTTTTATTCAGGGAAAAAAAAATAAAACAGTATTTTGAAGCTTAGTAACTACTTGTTAATAGATAAAATAAATGAAACCATGCCACAGGAATTTTAATATAACAGTAGGATTTAGTAGAGTTCTGTGTGGATTTCTAAGAGTTTTTCTGGTCCAGGATCTTTCTTCTCTTCTTATGAGAGAGAAGAGACATATTTTTTCAAGATCTTATCCACAGAAAAATATCATTATTTAAAGCAGCCCTCTGCACAGGGGAGGTGGAGGCTATGTGAATTGTAAGATAAATGAGTTTCATGGGTAGCATGATGACTATTTTTGTTATTCCATATAAAGCCAAGTCAGCTTTGGACAAATGCCTATTTTCTAGGAGAGTTAAGACAACTTTGGTACTTGTACTTTGCCAAATAAAACACATGCTCATCTAACCTGCATGTGGCTTTGGACTTCCATGCTTTGATACGAGTTGGATTTTTTCCCTTGAATATCTTTCTTATCATATAGAAGTACAGGTACAGTGTAACAGAAGTATTTTGAATACTGGAACATCTAAATGGATTTGCTCAGTTGTGGATTTGATTGAAATATATTTAATGGAAATTAAAAATCTCTTTGCACAGAAATTGACTTTTAATGAAGTTCTTTCTCTTTTATTTAAGGCTAACTACTTTTCTAAATTCTCAAAAGCTCCAGTAATATGCAAAGTAGTTGGAAGAAAAGTTCTTGATGGAGTTGGTCAGCCAACATTAGAAGTAGAAATATACTGTACAGTTAAAAACTATGAGAAGGTATGAGCTGCTTCTTCTTGTTTTATGTATTTTAATAGGACAATATCAGGGAGAGGTATTATTTTACTCATGTCCTAAGGAATGTTTTATTTTTCATCTTTAATGTAAGAATATGAATCTCTGGGACTCAACAGTTGAATGCTGTAACTTAGAAAAAAACTTTCATGAAAAGTTAGACAGTGACAGCAACTGTAAGAGCTTTATTTTCCATTAACTAGACAATACTTATCTTTATTATATGAGTGGGATATGACAGTGCCTCTTTATACATTACATTTTTGTCTGTCTCAATGTTCATGTAGCTTTTCCTTCTACCCCGTATCTAGCCCTGTCAGTTCATTTTCCTTTTACATTTTTTGTAATTTATTTTCAGATCTCACATTTCTATTACTATGACTGCATTTCAGAAAAATATAGCACAGGTGGAAAACACAGAATAGGTGAAGGCACTTTTCTACACTGAGCTAATAGCCATCTAGCACCTGCAACGTGACATCGATGGTGCATTGCCATCTCTCCCCCAACCAGAAATAGGCAAGATGCTGTCTGTGCAGCTCTAGCTATTGTGGAGTAATTATTTATACTTTCCCTTAGTTAAACTATGTCTCACTTCATTCTTGAATTAAATATAATTTCCTAGATATGCACAGTACGTAAAGTTAATATTATTAATGCAGGCAACTCCGTGGTATTTGTAAATTATATCTTAATTAAGTGAATTTTCTTAAGTATCATTTATCCTTCAGCAGTACAGGATGATAAGGGAAAATTACCTAAGTAAGACAAAATGTAATGGATCATGTGGGATGGCATTAAGCATGAATGCTGATGAATCATGATACAACAGGCTACCACAGCTGCAATAAAAGACGTCGTATGTTCTTTAAAATAACTCCATTCTATTCTGATAACAAAATATATATGTAAAGCAGATCTGTCCGGAGGTTTTTGCCTAAGCAGTTATAATTTAGTTCAAGAAATCTGAGTAACATCCTGTGATTACCGAAGTATAAGAGACTAGGAAGGAAGTGCTGGATGAAAAAAAATAAATGGAGTGAACAGTAGATTTGGAGACAGGTACTTGTAGAGTTGTTAAGGACGTAAACTTAATCGTCTTTCAAATGACATTTGCAAGCTAGAAATTAGTGGTTTAAGCATTTTTACATTTTTTTTTTCCAGAAGATTTGTTCCACTGTAATGACTTCTCATTCTCAAATACCTGAAAATGGTTTCCCTGAAACAACTGAAGCTGATGAGAAAGAAAGAAACGACTCTGTTAACACTGCTGTGGAGTGGGTCAATGACTCACTGAACACAATGTTAAGAGACGTGGAGCCCACTGACCAGTGTAAAGTTGATAAGATAATTGGGTAGGTCTTGCATATTTTGCAAATTATTGCATTTGAAATACATAGCATTCATTTATATTGTAAATTAAACCGTATAGAATATTCAGTGTGTTCTAGTATTATTTTTTTAATATGTGATGTCTATCTGATATATTGCACTAGATTCTTTCCTACTTTTTTGATAATTATGATATGAATATTATGCTGCTTTTTATAAGATTTCATAACTGTGATACAAAAATATCTAATGTCTAAGAAAAAAATCCCTGAACACGTTCATGAGTCAAAGGCTCTGTTTAAGAAACTAATTCATTGCCAGTTTAATTCAGCAGGGATGGTTTTTGTCAGACTGCAATTCCACTTCTTCTGTTCATTGCGCTGCGGAACAGAAGTGGGATGAAAGGCCCACGCCTGTCTGTCTTCTGCCTTGAGCTTATCCACAGGCAACGTATCTACATATTAGTGTGTTCTTTAGCCTGCATCCCATGTCTACTGGTCACACATCTAACAATATTCTGAGCGAGTAATCTTTATGCCTCTTCCCTCAGTGAATACTTTATGCAACAGGCAGAAGAAAAAAAAGAAATTCAAAAGCAAGAAGAAGCAGCAGAAATCACTCTTGCCCTTACTTCTTGCACGCCATCAGCAACAGCACCACCTGTGAGGAAAAAAGCAGCAAAACCAGGTTTTAGTTTATTTTATTTTAATACTTTCTGCAATGCAAACATTGATAAAAGTGCTAAAGTGCTTTCTGAAGTATCCTGTGGACACTGAACACTTCCAAACACATGACAGTGTCTCATCTTCAAAAGGTTTGATTACTGTCTCCACAACTTCTTCAACCTCAACCTGATCAGGAAGAAGTTCACAGCAGTTTCTGCTGCAGAAAGGAGAGAGGGGAGAACACAGATTTTTCTCATCATTCACATGCATTGGTTGAACAGAGTTTCTGCCTTTGTTTTACAGTTGGATCAGACTAAAACAAAACAAAAAAAAACCCAAAGAAAAAAGCACTGTATATTACCTCCATGAATACATTACCCTCAGAAAAAACAAAAAGGTTTGTTATCATTTATCGGGAGGGCAGAAAAATTTGGCAGTTTCATTTCTTCATATACGATCAGTAAACCCTGCCAATTATATGTTAGATGTCTGCACAGTAAAGTCACCTGAAATGTAACATCTGCAGTTGGTGGGTCCATCCATATATCATCGTGTTGTATATTATACTTTCAATCAAGCTTCTGCTGATTGAACATATTACTTGTTTTCATTACATTTGACTGTAATGTTATTGCTAGAATCAATACCTGACTATTAGGAGCCAATGATTATAAAGGTACTTTTTACAGGAGGCCACTGGCAGATGATGACTTTCGGTAGCAGATGCTTTCAAAGGTAGCATCTATGTTGTAATTTCTGTGGGTTACAAGGCACTGTAGTAGAAATGATCTCTGCAAAACTGCAGTTTGTCAGAGTTGCTCAGTACTTAATTACTAGTGTCTCTGTGTGTAGCTCTTCACTCTCAATGTAAGGGCTATGGAGTCTGTGTATAGTATGAAAATGATATACAATCTAATTTACATATCCAATGAAGTCCTATTAAGAACACTTTCTCATAAAATATCAGTTGTATCCTCTAAAAGTTATATTTTGTTGAAACTGAAATTTTTATGGTGCTCCTATTAGGAATCAAAGTCGTTGGTAAGAATTACAAAAGAAGTACCCAGTGCATGTGATTCTTGAGAATCCAACGGCGTATTCGGCTTTCACATACGTGCTTACTGTATGTGTTCATGTAAGCACTGTAGGCAATAAATATGATAGCAGGAACTGCTGGGTTTCAAGCATTTTGACAAAAGTTACTCTATCTGAAAGAGAAATAAGTTCTTTTGAAAATTTAACAAGGCTCTGGATGTGGAATACTTAAAAGACCCATTTTCTCATTGGAAAATCCAACTGTAATAGGCCTAAATTTTCTTCACAGTCATTATTAGAAGAAATCAATTTTGTGCACTCCCAGTCAGGTTATAACATAATCTTACAAGTTGTTTATGCAGAAGCTGAGCATATAGGATGGTAAAGAATATTGAAATCACGTGTATAAAATGAACCTGAAAAATTTTATAACATAACTGTATATAAACATAGGTAAATAAAAATACAGATGTCAGTGGCTGAAAGATCTCTGAAGAAATGTATTTGAAAAACATTTGACACTAGAGTGAGGACTGATGCTTTGCTTACTTGTAAGGTCATTTTGTATAAAACAAGTGACAAGATTAAGTTTGAAAGAAGAACTGATCCTTTTGTAATACATTGAGTACATTCGGAAATGACTCATATAGCCGTGATACAAAAGCTCATGTTTTAAACCAAGAAAATATTTAGCCACTCCTCTCTGTCTTGTAGGGAAGAAGGTGTCAGTTGTAGAGAGAACGATCCCACCTGCAGAACCCCTTGAATCGGTGCTTTGTGGCAGCTTGGCCATTGGGGGAACATCACTTGCTGTAGCTAAAGCTGGTGCCACCATTAGCTGTATCCCGTTGTATTTACATATTGCACTGCTGAAACATAATCAGGTACATGTGAATTTTGTAATTTTGTGTATTTTAGCCCAGTTATCACAATTATGCTAGGGTTCTGAAGCCAGCAGTCCATCGTAACAGTGGTATTAAATATAGCTCATAGAATACACTGTTAAGACCATTCCTGTAGCAATCCTTGAACCCTGTGCCATTATTAAAATATAGAAGAAATTAATTTGATTTTTAACATTTTTATTTTCACATGGTACTCCCAACTGCAGGATTTACCTAAAGAAATGGCTCTACCACTCCCAATGGTTACTCTGTTGAACTGTGAAAAAATTCCACCTGCAAAACTGAAATTAGTGAAAGAAGTGATGCTTGTACCACCGTTTCAGTTATCACTCAAACAGGTACTGTTTCATTTTCATTTTAATAAGTTTATTCTATAGACTTCATATAAACTACAGATATACATGAGTATATAGATCTTTTCAATATAGTCTACAAACTGTAATTTTCAGGTTTTGTTTGCTTGCAAGCCCAAAATTTTAACAAAAGTTAGTGCAGAGTTCTAACACAAGCTACATTAAAAGAAGTAAATAGATGAAGACTTAAAAGAAGATACATGAAGATTTCAAGTTAAAAATGAGTGTGTTAGTGTAGAGGAAAAAGTCAGTGCATTGAAGGTGGTGTAGGGGAATTTTGTGTTACACAAGAATAAGAGGTGTTAATGTTTTTTGGAACACGATTATACCCTAGTAGATAATAAGTAGATATACGTATATAAATAGATAAATGCTAGAGCATACAAAACAACAAAACTCATAGCAAATTCACAGGAAAACATAAAATCTTTGGGAATAAATTGCTTTAAAAATGGAATTGTGAAGATAGAAGGGAATACAAAGCAGAACAAAATCTATTCAAGGGGCAAGAAGGATGGATGAGACAGACTGGATCAAGCCTCTCTTTTTGTTTAGCCATGTGTTGCGTTAAAGAATGTATCTGCACAAGATGCCTACATTAGGGCTGTGATTTCTACTTTGTATGCTGGTGACCTGAACAAATAGCTGAGCTCAATTCTCTTTCTTTTTCCTTTTCCTTTAACTTTTTAGAATTGTCACCAAGAGCTCTTAATAAGGTTGCTGATTCTGTACCTTTCAAAGACATAATGCCTCCTAGTGCTCATGGGAGAGTAGCAAGCTGTTTGCTGCAGTGCGAAAAACGTAGCTGTTCTTCCTGTGTTGATGTGTTGTCAGCTGTGACCGACTTCTGCCCCCTTCAGTATTCCTTTTCTGGCACAGTTTAAGAAAATCTGAAATGTGATTTAGGAAGTTAGCATTAAACTGTTACTAACTCACATGAAGAGGAAAAAGTGTCTTGCATTAAAAGTGATGAATTAATTTAGTTGACGTGTTTGTCCATTCCCCAATATTAAAACTGAAGACTGTGATATTTTCCTGCTTCCTGGAAGTATTAGATACATTCAGTTATGTCAAATTTTCCAGCTAGGAAGTCTTAGATAGTCTCACACTTGAGAACAGTGATTAACATCTCCCCACTTCTCAGGTATTACGCAGACCCAGATATTGCTTACTTGTTAGATTTGGGAAGGGTTCCTTTTGGGGAAGAAAAGACTACTTTTCATGCCATCCCATTCAGCAGCATTATCAAATATTCCTGTTCATTCCACTGCTGCTAATCCTTTATCATTGGACACCTAACTGCCTGTTATGGGTGAGGGGATTACATTAAGGAAGTCTGTAATTGTTTTTTGTTTTTTTTTGAAAGATACTGTGTTTAGATTTGCATTTAGAATAAGTGTTGTCTCTCTTCTGATTTAAGCTGCTGACGTGAAATTATTTATCTTTCTCTTGAAGATTACTGTTGTTTAATTTCAGGGCATAGAAAGAGTTCTGGATGTTCAGAAAGAATTGATGAGACTGTTGGAATCTCCAGGCAAAGTGGTACAGTAAAAACGTGTAATAATAATGGGATGTATTTCATTTGGTCTTTCTACTACTATGGGTTTTTTAGGCTTAACCATGGACCATTTAGCCTATTATCAGGCTTAGTATCATGGCACAGAGTAGGTGTTTCTCTGACAGATGAATAAAACATAGGCCATTTGGTGATATTAAATTAATGAAAATAGAATAACGCATTGTTCTAAGCATAGTAAGACTTTCTGTTTACCCGAAGAAGTAAACTGAGAGTGAATGGTGTCACGGTGCTATATGATATATGGTTCTGATCTTGCTAAGTCTCTCACACAACCTATTATTCAAAGTACTGTGGTAGTGTATCAGTCTCAGTGTGCATCTGCTTTGGCTACGTGAGGTTGTTGGGTGTCTCCAAGTACAGAATCTGGATTCTCATTTCTGACACCCCCTGTTTTTATGATGGGCTAGGTGGGAATCCTTTGAAAAACAAACGGTGGTTGGGGTAATGCCCACATAAAAATAAACATTTGAAATTAGTTACCACCATAAAATAGAACTGGATAGTTGCTGATAGCATTCAAGACGAAACAAAAGTTATTTCCTGACTTAAATATTTGCAGTCCCTTTAGACCAAAGTTTAGCCAATTTTTTTCCTATTCTTTTTATTCTGAGGTTTCTGTGTCATTTTGTGACTTTTCCATGGAATTGATTTCTTTCTTCTTTTAATCCCAGCAGTCCAGCCCTCAACTAGCAGACAGTAAGAAAAGCAAAGCACAAAATGCAGGGAAGAAAGCCCTGGTAAGAAAAGAGATTTTCATTTTAAGCCTTCAGCAAATTATTAACAACAGCAGGGAACCAAAATGTTCTTCAGAAATTAAATACCAATCTACATTACCATTTTGGAAGGATCAAGGCAAGACTTTTAAATATTCCAAATGCTCATATTTGACCTAATAATTTGGATTCTTCCGACTATACCTTGTCTTGTCGTGGAACAGTAACAGAAAGAGGAAATTCTTCCGGAATCTGGTCATTTTTCTCACATACAAATCTCAGTTAATTGTCCCATGGAGCATTTGCAGGCCTGTAGCACCAGCAGAGAACATGCCCTTCTGATCACGTAGGCCATAAAACTATTACCTGTAAGATTTGCATATTGTTCTGTTTCTTAACTGAGAGCATAACTCCGCTTTTAATCATATTGCATTGCATTCCTGGTTCCTGTTTGAGGGTATAGATAATGGCAGACACAAACCAGTAGCCAAAGGGCAGCACTCACCATAACACACAGGACATTATTTTATATGACTTCAGGCATCTTTTTTTATCACTTCAAAACCTGTGAATGAGTTTCCCAAATAGTGGGATGGGAAGGCTGTGCCGTTTTTACTCTCCATTCTGATGACTAAAATACTATCAGGTGAGAATTGTTGCTGTAGTGAAGGAACTTTCATATATCCTCTGTAGCCAGGACTCTGTTCTGACCACTGTAGTTAGTGTAACTCTTGTCAAAACCAATGCCTTTTAATGGACTTCTCCAGTCGAACCCAGGATTATATCCTGCTGCTTTCTGCTTGTGGCTCATGTCCAGTAACACTGTTCCTGAGGCCGGCAACTCCATGCAACTGTGCTGGAGGTATTCCCCTCTAGGACACTTTTTTCCTTCTCGGAAGATTCTAGTGTTTTGGAACACTCCCTAGAGGTAATACAAAATTTATAGTTGGGGATAAATGAGTAAAAGCTGTTTAAAAGTGGTTTTGTGACAAACAGATGGTCCACAGCACTGGAACCTTTTACATAGTGTCCATGACAACTCAATGGTGGTTGAGCGCCTTTAAAACCTTTTTGTAAACCAATACTGGCCATATAAGAGGAAGAACTGTATGACTACACGTATTTCCAAGGACTATTCCCTCTCTGCTCTTTAACACTTGGTCACCTCATTCATAGAGAATTGTCCTTTAAGTTGCCAATGCCCTTTCTGAGAACAGATTTATATTTTGTTGACTGAATGCAGACTGAAATGACAGGGAAAATACATATATATATTTTGTATATACATGTGTGCAAATAAAGCGATTATTTTTGTTTTACTTTCAGCCACGACCCTTAAAAAGAATATCACACTTAGGTTGCTTAATAACAGGATATGATAGCCTAGAACAACTGCTACTCCTGATGCAAACAGCTTGCAGCAATCTAGGACTGGAACTAGGAACAGACATGTATTTAGGAATAAATTGTGCTGCTCATGAATTAATGGATTACGTAAGTTGTTTTCAATACCAGTTCTGGTGTTTTTTAAAAGGAAGGTAGCTATTTATTAACATTATTTATTATTACATTGCAAACCTCATCTGGAAGCTTCTAAGTCCATCTTTTAAGGTAGCAATCAAGCAAACCAAAAGAACTGTCTCTGCATTTAGAAATTATGGTTGACTCATACCTACAAGCGTGGCAGGTGTTACTGGCTTGGGAGTGCGAGGGGACGAGGCACGCAGACATCCTTCTGGTAGCTGGATGGAACAGTGATAATGGATGTATTCCTCCTCCACAGCTGTAGCAAGTTACTGGTGGGGCACCTGGCCTGGGTTCACTGGCCCAAGGCAGACCCCTGTTACCTCTTGAGTCCTGCCTTGCAGGAATCTCTGTTACTTTCATGATTTAACTTAAGTGATTCAAATGGTATAGACCTGCTTGCATCGTCCCTTTCTCTATTTATTTATTAAATAAAGATTTTTCAGATCAGTCTGTGTCCAATATAGCAAACTTTTTTAATAGGCAAACACCTAGTACGTGCTCTATTTAACAAACCAGCCTCATTTCACATTCCATCTCAGAAAATTTTGAATTAAACTATTAAATGACAAATCCTGGTAGATTTATTTTTTTTTTCATTTCACCACAAATTATAAATGAAATAGTTATCTTCTATCCACCTTGCTTCCAAGGATGAAGAAGAAGAAACTATTTACACAAGTATACTTGTGTAATTCCTTCATACCCCTACATGCATTTCTCCATTTTATTACACTCTGGCATTTTCTTCAAATTACCTTGACCCCTCTATGTATTTTTACGATGGTGTATGTGTATACCCACAAACATTCATCTCATTGTGTATCAACATTCATCATTTAATTGTTATTTTTCAAGATTTATATTTGACAAAGTTTATTTATTCCTAGTTGAAGTCTTAAAGTTCTCGTTTCTTGTTCAGGACCGATTGGGTTCTCTAAGCAGAAAAAGAAACCTCCTGTTCCATTTAATATCTAATAAGATCTTATGTATTAAGGGTGTACTATAGTGACAAACCTTCCATTATTAATATCTTTTGTGAAAGCAGTTGCTTTCCTGACAATTTGTGATATCTGTACCTTATGCTAGAACGAGCAAGATCTTGGCCAATGAATTATTAGTAATTCTGTAGCTTTCTGTCACTGAACTGTTAGAGTCGCTAAAGCAATAGGTATTCTGGCACAGTTTGACAGTGTGCAGTGTGCACTTAATAATCCTTGTATACTGCAGTTTTTGCTGCCTATAATGATGACACTAGTTTTAAAATAGGCTTTTTTTTTTTTTTTTTAATAGGAAAGATGCAAGGAAATGCAGTATCTTGGTTTTTTGAGCACTGAGGGTGCACTCCTTTCCCTTAGCAATATTGGCTTTATGAAAACAAGCACAACATTAACTTTTCTTTGGAAGTGAAAAGTGAGATTTTTCTTGCAAGCTTTAATAAAAATGTCAAATATTGCTAACTAAAGTAGTTTAAAACTAGCAGTGTTGTTTAGAACGTGCTGAAGTAGATCTCTCTTTTGGCAGTGCCGTCTTTCGGAAACTTTGGCACGAGCCCACTGGAACCCACTGCTACTTTAGGCAGAGTTTTCCTGAACAATGTGCCAACCACTTAGACACAGAGTAAAAGAGAGAAGTGAATGTGTGCTTGATGAAGAACACAGAGTCCACTGCCCTCACAGAGATACCAGTGTCACAAGATCTGTGTGCTTACATTAATACTCTGCTTTTTCAAGCGTTACCTTCCTGATCTTTTATGCTTTTTTCTCTCCTTTATAGAGTAAAGGCAAATATGAAATACTCACTGGAACGTTCAAAAGTCCTGATGAAATGGTTGACATGTATGTGGAGCTGATTAATACATTTCCTTTTATTATTGCATTAATAGATCCCTTCAGAAAAGAGGTAAGGTACCACAGTGCAGTCCTTGAAAAATGGATAATACTGTTAAGTAGCACATTTTTACAAAACATATACAATACAAAGTTTCTCTTTTCACAGTCTGTAAGCATAAAAATATCCCTATAAAAATGTATTTAACAGTTTATTTGCATATCTGTAATTCACAATTACTCTAAATTTTTCTATACTTTTGACATAATTCCTGACAGAAAGTAATCTTGACAGGAACAGAATATGGACAGTACAAATATTTTAAATAATTACAAGAAAATGTCTTTTTTTTTTTCTGATTCTACTTGCTAAACCACGGTCATTTTTATTACATTTTCCTTCCTATGTAAACAAATAAATTATAAAACCAGATTATAAAATTAAAGTGATATATACTTATATTATATTATATTATATTATATTATATTATACCATATCATATCATATGGGAGAGGCTGAAATTTGGACATAGTTTTATATTCCTTAGACTCACTCAAAAAATTATTGCTGCTCTTCTTTGTGACTGAGATTTATACCCAAAGCAGGAACAAACCTGTCGCTGGCAGCGTTGCTCAGCAGAATTTTTAAAGTGATAAGAAGGTACCATGAATTTACCACTGTGAACAAACAGAGGAGTTAATTTAGTGTGGCCAAGAGATTACAACAATAAAGTAGAATACTATTAAGCATGTTGTAGGTGAANTGACAAACCTTCCATTATTAATATCTTTTGTGAAAGCAGTTGCTTTCCTGACAATTTGTGATATCTGTACCTTATGCTAGAACGAGCAAGATCTTGGCCAATGAATTATTAGTAATTCTGTAGCTTTCTGTCACTGAACTGTTAGAGTCGCTAAAGCAATAGGTATTCTGGCACAGTTTGACAGTGTGCAGTGTGCACTTAATAATCCTTGTATACTGCAGTTTTTTCTGCCTATAATGATGACACTAGTTTTAAAATAGGCTTTTTTTTTTTTTTTTTTAATAGGAAAGATGCAAGGAAATGCAGTATCTTGGTTTTTTGAGCACTGAGGGTGCACTCCTTTCCCTTAGCAATATTGGCTTTATGAAAACAAGCACAACATTAACTTTTCTTTGGAAGTGAAAAGTGAGATTTTTCTTGCAAGCTTTAATAAAAATGTCAAATATTGCTAACTAAAGTAGTTTAAAACTAGCAGTGTTGTTTAGAACGTGCTGAAGTAGATCTCTCTTTTGGCAGTGCCGTCTTTCGGAAACTTTGGCACGAGCCCACTGGAACCCACTGCTACTTTAGGCAGAGTTTTCCTGAACAATGTGCCAACCACTTAGACACAGAGTAAAAGAGAGAAGTGAATGTGTGCTTGATGAAGAACACAGAGTCCACTGCCCTCACAGAGATACCAGTGTCACAAGATCTGTGTGCTTACATTAATACTCTGCTTTTTCAAGTGTTACCTTCCTGATCTTTTATGCTTTTTTCTCTCCTTTATAGAGTAAAGGCAAATATGAAATACTCACTGGAACGTTCAAAAGTCCTGATGAAATGGTTGACATGTATGTGGAGCTGATTAATACATTTCCTTTTATTATTGCATTAATAGATCCCTTCAGAAAAGAGGTAAGGTACCACAGTGCAGTCCTTGAAAAATGGATAATACTGTTAAGTAGCACATTTTTACAAAACATATACAATACAAAGTTTCTCTTTTCACAGTCTGTAAGCATAAAAATATCCCTATAAAAATGTATTTAACAGTTTATTTGCATATCTGTAATTCACAATTACTCTAAATTTTTCTATACTTTTGACATAATTCCTGACAGAAAGTAATCTTGACAGGAACAGAATATGGACAGTACAAATATTTTAAATAATTACAAGAAAATGTCTTTTTTTTTTTCTGATTCTACTTGCTAAACCACGGTCATTTTTATTACATTTTCCTTCCTATGTAAACAAATAAATTATAAAACCAGATTATAAAATTAAAGTGATATATANAGAATACTATTAAGCATGTTGTAGGTGAATTAAAGAAACAGATTGCATAACCTTAAATATTAGCATTTATACAGAAGATTAAATTTCTGTGTATTACAAAAAAAGAGAAAACCTTAATTGTAGCAGAACCTACAATTGTAGACCTAGATCCTGCAGTTGCACAACTTAATAAAAATTGCACACTTTCTCTTCTTTAAAATAAATACATGGGGTTTGTTTTCACGAACGGAACATGAAGACGGTGATTGAAGGGGGAAGCAGAGTGATGTTGTTGTTGTGAATCTGCCCAGTGCCTGAATCAATAATTCTAAAACAGATGAACTGCAAAATCCATCTGATTCTGTTCTTAACTGGAACTTTAAAAGTTCATTTTTCAATGATCTGTGTTTATTGCTACCTCACTCCAGTCAGCCTTGCCTCCCCGCACTGTTTCAGTCTGACTCGCTGAATGGCTCGTGTTCAAAACCACCAGATTATTCCCCATCCCTGCCAGGGCTGCAAGCTTCCATGAGAATTCTTGGGAAAAAACATATTTGCAGTATGAAAATGTGCAGGAGAATTACAACAGATAATGAAGTACAGTTTGACAAATAATACTGTTAAGAGGAAATGCCTCTCCTCCTCCTCCTCCTCCTCCCCCCTTGACAAATCTACAAAGTTTACCCATGCCACATCTTTGCCACAGATAATTAGGTCCTTGAGGATTAGCTCTGGCACAATTAATTGCTGGACACCAGACCACTGTAGTGTTTAAGTTTAAACATTTCTTCACATGTCAAAAACTTAATTTTTACTTATGTGTGGGTTTGAAATCCTTATAGGAACGGACCCTTACAGAGATTGCAACTGTACGGGTACAAAAGTCTGCCTGATCCGCAGACCAGGAATTATTACTGGCAGAATTATTAACTAGAAAAGTGATGGTTTTAATCTGACAACTTTGTATTCTGTGGACACAGCGAAAGCACAGAAATTAATTCATAAATTTCTTTTTTCAAATTACTTATATATCCTTGCCCTTTCTTTAGCCTTAAATCTTAGTACCATGTGGACAGTGCATTAAAATCAAGAAACAAAGACCCTAAAAAAGTGGAGCTTCGCTGGAGAGAGAGCGTTGTTCCCTATGGGTCAGTCTTACAGCTCTCATCATCCTGTCTTGATACGTGTCATTGATTCAATGACTGTCTCCTCTTTCATTATTTTATGTTCAAACAAATATTAAGATGCTTGAAATATTCACATAAGAACGAGTCCTCTGAATAAAACAATAGTAATTTATTTTATGTTCCACTAAAATTAAATACGTTTCAGAAAGGAAATCAAAATAGCAAACTCCTGCAGTTAATTTAATTAGAAATATTTTAAACTATACTTTATGCAACCAGCTTTGATTGATTCCAGATTAGAATTTATGTTTTCCAGCAAAATCTTAAAATCTAAGCAAAATTCCAGTGGTATGTTTTTCTTAGGTAGATAGATTTAAAACACAATATGAAATATAAGAAGTTTAGATGAAATGTACCTCTAAGATTAAACCCAAATTGTTTTCTTTTCAATTTTTACCTCCTCAATGAGCATTGTTAACTCCAGTTATTTACTCGCTTGTTTATGCAGGACAGGCAGCAATGGAATAACGTCTGTTGTGCTCTTGGATCCAAATGTTACCTGATTGCTGAGGAGGCTGCCTCCTGTATTTCCAAACTTAAAACTGACCAAAACATAAACACACCAACCTGCAGTGGTGTTGTCCTAAAATATGTGAACCAAACCAAGGTATCAGACCTCATAGAACTTACTGCACTTCTAGATGGTAAGTAGAGGGGGAAAGGGCTGACTTTCACACCCTACAAGTCAAGAAATAGTGTTACTACACCTGAAAATATCACATCTTTTTATTTCATTATTGCCGCTTCTAATTTAGAAAGCACTTGCCAGGAGAAACTAAAATTCGTGTTTTGATTCACGAATCTCTGTTCAGGAGCTTAAACCAGCATTTAAAGCCCCATCTGTAGGAGATGAATACATTGTGGCTGTTTTGAATGTGGGTGCCCTTTGAGACAGCAGCCAAGTGTCACACAGTGAGATACCAGAATTAAACAAAATTAAAAAAAAAGAGATGTAGTTGAGTAATCCGCATTTTGGCTAATTCTAGGATAAATAATTAAGAAATCCAAACAAGCCCAAAATGTTTAAAATTGCAGTTTACATAGATTATTATCAAGCCTTTGTGGTAGCGGTAATTGTGCGGTTTCATACGTAAGATTTCTCTTTGTATCAATTTTTCTTTACACATTTTTATACCTGAGGAACAGATGGGCAGGTTTAATATATCTATGGTTTCTTCCTTATTCCTTCAAAAAGCCCAGAATCACTATATCAAAGTGAGTAAATAGCAACTTAAAAATTTCATTCAGTCATGATGGTAAACTCTTTTTTTATAGTGAAGAAAAATCATTACTGTAGTAAGGAGCACATTTGAAATAAATAGAACAGCCTGGTAGCCTGGAGAATACATTACCAGGCAGATCAGCTAGAGACAAAAATTCGGGTAGAATGTGAGATATTCCCTCACCCACACTGCAAATAAAACGTAAGGTAACAAACCAACACAGTTTACATCTTTATGCAGTGGGTTTCATTGGTTTTACTCCTGTTTGTATTCCACCTTTGATAGCCCAAAGGTAAAAAAGAATGAAAAGGCCAAACAATTTGTGTGTCGAATATCTAAAATATGCACTAACGAAGGTTTTACATCCCCCTTATATATAGGTCAAAGACATATTACCATATTAGGAAGTCCAGATGGAGAATCTTCTGATGACAGCCTTGTGGATCTGGTGAGTATTGAAAGCTGTTCAATTGCAGAATTGTCAGAACGCTGCTTTTAGCATGAACTATTTTTTTTTAAGGAGAAAGCCTGTTCCTGCTTGAGACAGAAACAGCGTTTGACAAAATGGGCTTTTTTCTAGAGAGTTGCTGGTTTTCCCCACAGAGAGTTAATCTTTGAGTTTAAAGAGAACACGCAGGAAATTTGCCAAAGCAGGGAGTATATTCAAAAGTGTGTGTGATCTATGTGGGTGCATTAGTTTATAAAAAAATGTGAGTTACTTAAAACATTTCTGAGTAGTAATAATATTTGAGGCGAAAATTCTTAACACTGATGTATTTAGTCTTTTTGTATTAAAGCTACATTTGCAAATAAAATTTCATTTCCCGCGCCAGTGAAAATTATAGTTTGCATCCGACAAATCTTTCACTGAGGGATTTTATTTCCATTTAAAGGAGGGGTTCTATCTGTAGAAAGATGAGAGTGTTAAAATTAGAAGCAGGATGCCGTGTTTAATTATTAAGAATGACTTCACTTCCCGACCTGTGGAGTTTTAAAACGCGCACTTTTCTCGTTCAAGGCTGTTGGACTGGGTGCCAGGTTTATCAAGTTGGGAGGTCTTTCCCGCGGAGAAAGGGTGACCAAATACAACCGCCTTCTCGCTATAGAGGAAGAACTGGCCAAGAATAGAACGCTACGTATGAGCTTCTTTCTTACTTTGTTTTCAGCTTGCAATGAATACGGGAACAAAGATTGGAGGGAGAATGATTGAAACTGCACCGCAGGAGGGAAGCGAAATCAAAAGACTATAAATAAGCGCTGACAAAAAAAACCTAGGATAGCACTTGCCACAATGTATATTGTTGTCCTAATGGATTATCTGTTTACTGAATGTTAAAATAGACCCCTTCTTGAGGAGTAGCCTACATTAAGCTTTTTTTTTTTTCCAGAATTAATTGGTTGGAGTCTTGAAACCCACAGTGCAAAAGGAACAAAACAAAAACCATGCATATAACACGCAGAAAAGCTGCCAAAACGGAATTTTAGGCCAATACCGCACCTCCCTCGAGCCCCTAAACATACACGGCTAACAAAACTTCTTTTCACCACCCGCTTTTGTGTGTTACATTTCCAGCAAAATGTGTTTGGAAAGCTACAATTGCATGGGGAGGCACTAAATAAAACCCAAGAAAACCCGAAGTTGAGGATGCACATTCAGCCTTGGGCACTTGTGTGCATCTGTCTGCGGTGCAGGATCTGCAGCTCCTCTTTACACCGCGCTGATCTGCACTGATAAATGCGGACCAGTTCATTAGAGCCACTTCTCACTTGCTCAGGTATCAATCAAAGACAGAATAAAGGCACAGAGTCTGAAGGGGAGGCAGAGAGACAAGGAGAGGAAGGAAGGAAAGAGTTTGCTAGAATTTATTGTGCCTAAGAAGAGGAAAAATGAAGAATTAAGTCATTTTACCTTCCTGTTTCTAATCACTTGCAGTGTTTTGTGCATAGGGTAGCAGCACCTGACTCACGTGCTACAGAGCAGTTTTTATTTAAAAAATTGCTTTATTGAAAATATTATGAGTTTGTGAAATCACCACCTTGCTCGTACATAATCATTGCAAAAAAATAGAAGCATAGACAGGAATTATTTTTTACTAAGAAAGTAGTTTCACAGAACACACTTTTCAAAAACAAGACAGCTAATTATAGAACTGTGACTCTGAACTGCCTCGGCAGCATTAATATATTCCCTTTTCAAATGGTATAGTCTAAACAAAAGAGCTTGAGTTTGACAAATATTTAAACCTGTATCTCGTGAAATGAAATAGCAACAATTCCCGAAGCCATTAATCGTTTGGCAGAAATAAAATCCAGCAACTAAATCATCAGGAGGGGAGAACTGCGATGGCAGGTCTGAGCTGCATACCAAGCTCCTCATTTGGCTGGGCTGGGGAATACACTGGAGAGCCGAGGAGGAGAGGACTCTGAGTAGATGATGGATGGGAGGTGACGCTGACCCATCAGGCGTCCCCCCAGGAGTGGCTGAGCGGGGCACACAGCTGGGCCTGGGAGCAGCCTGTCACCCTTGGTGCTCCTGCTGCCTTGTCCCCTGTCCCTGGGAGCCACCGGGGTTGCGGAGGTGGCTCGGCCCAAGCGCAGCCCTGATGCCGATGCCAAAGCAACCTCCAGGTGCACCTGGAAGGCACATTGTGAACTGTCTGCGAGCTGGATCCCCGCCTGGCCATCCCTTTACCAAAAAGTAACATATTCAGTGTCATCCCCGAGACATACTCTGTGATGGGGTGGGTGTTGTGTACGTGGCAAAAGAGTGAATTGGGTGGTGAGGACAGGGAGGAAGGAGCGTCAGGGAACTGGGGAAAATAGCAGCGAGAAGTGATGTGTTAATTAGGGGAGCAACATCTGAACCTGGGCTCACACAGAGTTGTTAGCGGCTGGGGCAGGGAAGAGGCAGAGGCAGCTGATGGGAGCTTTGGTGAGAGAGAACCGGTGCGGAGGAGGAGGCGGGTTCAAAAACAGGGCATGGAGGTGAGATGATGAGTGCAGAAGGGAATGCAGTCAATGTCCTAACTCCAGCTGCTCTGCACCATCCCCTAATTCTGTAATCAAAGTGCAGACTGTCACCCCTTTGGTTCTGGCAACCAGACTTTTAAAGGTGTTCAGAGTCTTCTCGTAGCATAAAGTGGGGTCCTACACGTGGCCTACAGGACAGGTGGGGAGGGACTCTTCATCCGGGAGTGGAACCATAGGATGAGGGGTAATGGAGATTTAGATTAGACATTAGGAAGGAATTCCTCACTGTGAGGGTGGTGAGACACTGGAACAGGTTGCCCAGAGAAGCTGTGGCTGCCCCATCCCTGGAGGGGTTCAAGGGGGGCTGGATGGGGCTTTGAGCAACCTGGTCTGGTGGAAGGTGTCCCTGCCCAGGGCAGGGGGGGTTGGAACTCCATGAGCCTTAAGGTCTTTTCCAACCCAAACCATTCTGATTCTACAATCACGTTGCATTTATGAAAAAAAACCCACACCTGAGTGCACCAGCGAACATTACAAGACACCAGATCACAGCAAACATGAGCTTCTGTTTTCTCTCCTGTTTCAGGTGAAGCAACTCTTGAATTCGTTGCTTTTGCTGAAGAATCACAGCCAGAGAAAGAACCTTCTGATGGACTTCCTCCCCCAAAGCCGGATTCGTTGCCTCCACAGCCCTCTTAGGTCCCAGGGAATGGCACACTGACCTCCGTTGTCTGCAGTAACTTTTGGATAAATTTCTAATAAAAGTGTAATTTCTAGTAATAAACTCAAATATTAACTATTCCTTAATCCATTTACTTTCAAGCCCTCTAGCTAAATATTTTTAAGAGCGTTCAGATCCCGCCTTCTCTTTTCACAGGAGACCGTTGCTTTTGGCTGAAACCAAGTTGACTGAGCAGTGGCTACGGTGTGAAAAAGCCACAAAATTCTGCGCTGTATCGACAAACTTGATAAAACAAATACCTCTGTGTTAAGGCCAAAGCTACTCGTTTCTTTTGGGAAAGCCGAAGTCTCTCTGCCTACAAAGAGCAAGCTATTGACAAACAGTAAGGAAAAAAAAACCCCAACAACCCAAAAAAAAAACCCAAACAACCCCAACCCAAACCAAACAAAAACCCCAAAATATTTTACAAAAAAACCAAAACCCAAAGGCCCTGACTGTTCTGCTGCTCCATCCCTCCACCCTCCCACCCCCCAGCGCTGCGCTGAGATCTGGATTCCCAGGAGGAGGGAGGTGCTGCTGCGGTTGGAGCTCTCGGGGCACGGGCGGCAGCGCACACCCCAAATGTAGGGCAGGAGGCCGTAGCCGGCGTCACTCGGGAGCTCTCTTCAGTGGCAGAGCAGGGGAATAACCAGTCAGTTCCACAAGGTCTGGGAAACTTGTCAGGAGTCCTTTTAATTAGCCACAGTGAAAAGATAAATAAATAACTTACGTCCCAGGTTAACGAACAGTTTTAAGTCAAGGAAGTGTTTCTTGAAAAACTTTTGGGTTTTGTCTCATTTGAAAATTTGAACGTGTAACGCAGCAGCAAGAACTCGAGGAAAAATACAGATATATAAAATGTTGCATTTTGAATTGAGCATAACAGATACTTCTATGAAAAATTAACCACCAGAACCCACCACCCCCAGAAATGAAGAGATCAACGAGACAAATTTCCCCAAGTTTAGGAATTACAGGCAGTTCAGTAATTAGGTCAAGTCCAAGATTCTCTTAGCAAACATGCAAGAATATAAAAAAAGATGTGAAACTACCACACTCATTGCTATCGGTTTATTTTTAGGAAGAGCACCAGACAGTTGCATGCAGAGCCAAACCAACAAACTCCGAACAGTCATCCTTCAATACTATCACTGTTTCAAATCATTAAATAAAAGATAATCCGAGTGCATTCAAGTACTTGACCAGCCAATTTCAGTTACGCTGATCTTTAGGTGAAATTCCTGATTGACGTTTGTTCGCTCATTAGAAAAGGAGGAGACGCTGATGAACTTCAGCAGAAACAAGAGGGGAAGGTGAATGGGCGGTGGAGCCCATCGGCTACGCACCTATCGCGCTGTTCAGAGCAAATAAGGGCCGAGGGAAACGGATTTGTTATCAAATGCAGACGTCTGAAGTGTTACCTAATAAAGAAATTAATGCCCCCAAGCGTGTGCAGGTTCGAAGCAAAGGCTTATTTGTCAGTGCTGCAAGTTTTCAGCTGGGAGTTCTCAAAATGCTGCTTCCAAGTAACCGGCAATCCCAGAGCCAGTGAATCCCAAATGTGGGCCCTACTCACGGGAGCCCAGGAGCAGTTATTTTTCTGCAGCAGTAAATGCAGACTCCGGTTAGAATCACAGAATTTTCTAGGTCAGGAGGGGCCTTTAAGATCATCTAGTCCAGCCATCAACCTAACTCTGACAAAAACCACGTCACTGAGCGCTGCATCAACCCGTCTTTTAAATCCCGCCAGGGATGGTACCTCAGCCGCTTCCCTGGGCAGCCCATTCCAAGGCTTGATAATCCTCTCAACGTAAAAATTTTTCCTAATCTCCAACCTGAACCTCCCCTGGCACGACCTGAGGCCGTTTCCTCTTGTCCCATCGCCTGTGACTTGGGAGAAGAGACTGACCCCCCCCGGCTACCCCCTCCTTTCAGGGAGTCGGAGAGAGCAAGACCTTGCAGCAGCCCCAAACTTTGCTACGTAACACTGGAACAAAAACCAGGAGATAAGTCCTCCTTTGAAAAGCTTTTCATCCAAAGGAGGGCACCAATCTCAACCCACAAACTTCTGACTTTGGTGACCATTTAGGGTACCAAGGGGACGTGCTGCGCTGCCCCCAGGCTCAGCCTCGGGGCTGGGGATCTGCCGGGGGAATCCCGAACGCAAGCGTTAACTTTGTGCTTTTCATTTCCTCAAAAAGAGTGTGTGCGGAGGCAGCACTAAGGAAACCTGCAGCATCTTGGCTTAAGTAGATATCAAAATAGTTTTAAAGGAATGTGGCTAAAATCTGAATTTTTAGTTGCCAGTAATACACCCACCCACCCCATGCTGAAGCCGATGTGCGTGTAATCACCCCCACCGGGTCTAACCCGAACCTCTCCAGTTCCAGAGGGACACGAGGGGCTCCTGGTGAGTGTCAGGATAGACCTTTAGCAAGGCGTCTGCTCAAAAGAGAGTCATTTAAAAAAGCCTTTTCAAATCCAGTTTTAAAGAAAAGGTAACTGACAGTATCTAAGAAAATATTAACCCTAATTGCAAAATTTCAACGGGAATGTTGATTCTGAGTGATACATCGTTATTTACCACTTTAATGCATGTAACAAAACTGCATACAAAAGACCATTTCAACCTGTGCTATTGAAAAGGGTCTGGAGACCAGACCACAGCCCCTCTAACACACCCAAGCAATTTACATCTCCAGACAATGATTCCCAAAAGTGACAGCCTCGCGGAATAACAACTAACAGTTAGAACTGTCTGTTTCTTTTATTTTCTCGGCGTTAGTTTCCTTGTGCAGGGACTTGCTTTTTTCTTCTTTCATTTTGTTCCGATTTGGTGCGTTTTCAGACGGCTGGTCCCCGCTGGCGGAAACGGGATCCAAAACTACAACGGATTCTGTCTCTTTTTCACTGCTAGAGGATTTTCTTGTAAATTCCGTATGACTAGTTGATCTAAAGGAAGAAGAATACATATATGAATACAGGTAACAGTTCACATATTTAGGAGGAAGAATATAGAGAAAAGCATTTCTATTATCAGCAGCACGTGTGACTGGGACAGGTCTACTTAACTACTGAACAGATTTATGGATGTAACAGCTGTTGAATACAGATAGTGGTGCACAGAACACACCAGTCCTGTGATCCCTCCTGATCCATGGAAGATATTTAACAGGAAAACTGAATGCTCAGAGCGCTGAAAAAAACCCACTCCTGAGACCATGAAAGAATTCAGTGTAAAGTCTTAAGAATTTATTTCCGCTCTGCTCCTCTCAGAGGTGGATTTAGGTTCCCCCATGTCCAAAGGAGCAGCTGCAGCTGGAAAACATGCTACCAGGTCCTGTCTTCCATCAGCTGAGTGCCCTACAGCCTGTGAGGAGGCCGTGGCTTCTTCACCACAGCTCCAGCCCAGCGCAGGGCCTTCACTGGACCACGCTCTCCCATGTGACAGGGAGGTCCAGGTGGTTTTCCACCACGGCTTGGCACCAACAGGAGGCTCCCGGTCCCACTGGGAGCAACTGCAAGGCAGGAGGGGGCATTAGACCTATGTTCTGCACCCCAAAAATGGGGCTACATCTCCATTGCTTGCGGCGCAGGGATTCTTGTAGATAAAAAGCCAGGGGAGAGGGAGAGGGAGAGGAAGGCAGGGTCAGAGACATGGGGGTTACTTCGAAGCTGACACTGTGCTATAAACACTAAAAGCGCTTGTCTATATTCAAAAGCTTTGTGCTGGTGTTGGAAACGTGCAGGGACATCCTTAGACTGGCTGGAACGCACCAGCGGAGAGCGAGGCAAAGGCTGGGGAAGCTCAGGTCGCAGATGGGGGTATTTCCCGTGCCCTGGTGGGCAGAGGGGCAGCTCCCAGGCAGGAGCTCGTACCTCCTCCAGCGCGCTGGCCCAGGAGCCGGAGGGCACGTAACTGGGAGGGCAGTCACAAAGGCAGGATGGTGCAGTCAGAAAGGCAGGATGGTGCTCGGCCCCTCTTCAGGCAGGGCCTTTCACAGCGCTGTGAACACCGTCCACACCATCCACAGCTACAGCTGCAACCACCAAACCCATCAGCTACAGAAACCCTCAGCACCTGCAGGAAGGTCCCCACAGGCACCAGTGGGTGTGTGGCCACGCTCTCCCGGCTGAATGCAACTGCGTTTACTACTCCAGAGCCTCGACTTTTTTTTCCTCCTTTTTTCTTTTTCTAATTTTTCACGCTTACTCATAAGGAGCAGCCTTCAATACAGCTAAGGTGACAGCCTTGGAAAGGAAAAAGTAGAATCAACTGGAGGCCAGAGCAAGAAATCCAGCTCCTGGATCCATCTGCTGTGAACTGCCCCTTTATTGTGACAGTCTTTGTCCCAGAGAAAATGACAAAGGAAAAAAGAGGTCACCCCACTCAACACTTAGAGCACGGGGCAGAGAATGTACAGGCTCCCACCTGAGCAGGAGAGGGTAAAGGAACAGGTTAAAACCACACAAATCAGAAACAACAGTTGCTGCACTTTCCATCCCAGGAAGACTTTACTCGGCTCACGACGGAAGCGCTGGATGCAGCGAATGAAATTCCGTGTTCAAGCTTTAATTACAAGAATTGTCTCCAACATTAGAACTTCGGTCTAAGTTAATTAATGCAGAAATTGGCACTAATAGATACAGTTTCAGACTCATTTGATTATCATCAGAAGCTAGTGATTTCATACAGAAAATAATGCTTATTTTATGCAAAAGTTGCCAATCATTCCAGAAAAGACAAGGTGGGGTACTTTGAATGTTACAGCAAATTAAACTTTTTAAAGCCACGTAACCAGAAGATGGTTATTTTAAAAAGTGCTACCTCTGAAAAGCTGATTGCCCAACACTATAAAAACGGTCAAAGCCATAAATGCCAAGTTCATTTTTATTTCACTTTGGAGGTAACTATCTTTCAAATCCCAACAGCTGGACTATTTAATACAATCTGGTGAATCAAAGTATAATTCTTCGCTGGGCTCACAGTGGGGAGTCTGCATTAGTGCATGGCAGCATTCCAACAACTGATGCACAGCCAAACGCTCCCAAGCCTGGTTCATTTATAACAAAAATGGATAAAACGGCAATCATATTTACCACCTTCAAAGGACAGAAAAATGAAAGATGTCGATATAAAGTAGTTTAATGGAGAAAACCAGTGATTAAATCAGCGTTTCAAGCATAAAAATAAGAATTACTATTCAGACTTGGTTGTACCGGCCTTCCCTTCTTCAAATCCTTTACACTGTTGCAGCACCAGCCTGACGGTGCTGCTGGTACAGCTGAGGTATTGCAAAGAATTATTAACCCTATTTATCAGGTATTCAGAGCTCATTTTCAATAGTTTGTCATGAGCAGAATACAGGCATAATATATTAAGTTTTGGTGCAAGAATGAACATAATTTTTGGTGCGCCCTTTCAAAACCCGGGTTTTACTGCTACAAATAAAGGTGGGGAAAGCAATCAGCAGAGACAGAGTTAGCACAGTTTTGAACAATTACAAATTTGTCCAGCCAAGGTATTTGCATTTAGCTCTATGCAAAGCTCTTCCTTCGTTAAGATCGTTAATGTCGTTATCAGTATTCTTGTTATTTGTCCAACTGTATATCTGAGCCAGAAATTGAGGACCCACTCCTATTGTACTCACTCATCCATAATTGTTCATACAGAAAACCCTGCATGTATTTTTAGGACCGAACACATAAAATCAGTCTTGTGAAATCCAGATTTAGGTGATAAATGCATTTTAGGTCAATCGTATGGGATATGCAAAGTCCCACGCGGAACTGAGGGCTGCTTGTGATACAAGAGTCTCAAACGCAATCTATTCCATGTATAAGGTTAACAGAAGCTACAGAAGGTGTAAAAAGAAAGGGTTACAGCTGATGGGGCTGTCTCTGAACTCGTACTGCTGTGCCCGGGGTAAACAATTTACAGTCAGAGTACAAAAGGACAAACTAAAGATTGAATTGTCAACCGAGACTTGGATTTTCTTTGTTTCCTCTGGTTAATGTTATAACCTTGGTATTATTTAACCCCGCTCGGTGCTCTGTTCATGCAATCGTTGTAGTATGTTTCCATTAGAAACCAGAATTTTATGGAAATACCATGGAAAATTTTATTGGATGAGGTCCCATCCAATTTCTTAACAATACATATAAAGCAGGAGCCGAAAGGAAACCATTCAAGGAGAATGCTGTAGGAAAATCCATGGTTTATACAGCGTATTTCGAAAATACTGATAAAAATCTATTCCAGCAAAGGCTGATTTTGCAAATGGACAGTATAAATGCAAGGGACTTCACGTGGATACTCTGCCTGGAATCTGAGCTGGTAGGAATGGAGTAATTTCTGGTACCGGAGGCGACACTAACATGGCATCAAATCAGTATCCTTTGTTTTTCCGTGAGCTCCCTAATCTGGGATGCTGAAATAGCTGTCATCTCTCTTTTCAACGCAAAATTGCTTTGGAAACCAAAATAAATCTCAGCCGATGCTACTGCTTACTCCCCAAAAGATGAGATTTGAAGCATTAAAGCTAATTTGACAGTTGCTCACCACCAGTTCCTTCTTTATAACACTCAACCACCGTGCCTGCACGTCACTCACAGCTTGTTATTTGCCCAACTACCGCCCACCCTGACCCCAGCATTCCCAGTTTCCTGCGGGATCCCCATAACTGAGGACAAACATCACTGGTGCAACGAAGCTCATACTCCAATCACTACGTCCTTTCCAAACTGCTGTGCTAGCAGGGGTTGCCAAACGTCAATTTTATCCTCAGTCAAAAACTTCTGCCGAGAATAAAAGTCACAGATGTGTTTATTAATTATTTCAGAATTTTTAACAAGGCAGGGGTATAGAAGAGACAGGACCAAAGGCTCATACTGAACACCAATACAAAATTCCAGGTCTTCAATGCATAAAAAATTCCATCACACAATAGTGTTTGTCAAAGGGGAATTAGGGGGAATACAAAGCAGTGAATTAGCCTGTTGGGTCCCTCCTCTGAGAGTACGGGACTACCCTTAACACTGGACATCTGTGAAGAAAGTGCAAGAAACCTTCTCCATTTCAGGAACGCCTCTGCTAGGAAGGTGGTCAACCCAGCAGTGAGCAGATGGAGCTGCAAACTATCCTTAGTATGGTAATTGTCCTCATTTCCACCTGCTTTTGTGAAAATGCTCATAAAGATTGGCAAATTCATTTAAATGTGGAATCTTGGAGAGCTTCCACCTGCACTGAGAGACCACATAAAAAGTACAGTCTAAGAAAAATGTGTGACAGTAGCTTTAAAAACAGTTAAAACCGAGGACACCTCAAGCTGCCAGAACATCCCATTGTTTCCATCCTTCGTTGTTCAAACTAAATTGCCCACGCAGGAGCTGCAGAGGAAAACCTTTGCCGTTGTGTCCAGCTGAGGCTGAGCCGCTTCCCGCAGAGCTGGTGGATGATTCAGGGCTACTAAGATTACAACCAGGAGAAGGAGGACAAATCCTTTAATTGTATAAAATCATCAGATTAAGACTGACCCTCTCTGCAGTTCCCTCTGTTAGCAAGAGAACTCTGCTGCCCAGAAACAAAATGTTTACAAAGTGCTGGAAAAAACCCACAAATTGCCCCCCTAATGCAGGGGCAGAGCCAGACACACCTTTCCCTTCTGTGTCCACGCGCCACAGGAGGCCACGGGAACCCTCCCTGCTCCCAAGGGAACTCAATTGTCACCTATTCTCTTCGAAGCAATTGCCACGGGATTACGCTCGTGCTGGGCTAAACATTTGGGAAGGGATTTGCAGAGGCAGTTACCTGAGCACTGAGGTAAGGCCTCAAATTCACATCATTGATGTCTTTCTTCCCCCTCAGCACCACCTCAGCCAAACTCCACACATTCCAAATCATCCGCTTCATGGCTTCAAATCCTCTCCTTCATGGCTTCAGAGCCTTCTTCTAACAGACTCCTGCACTGAAGTGACACCTCACCTACTGGTTCGAAACCCAAATATTTCTTCTGAATTAATTTCTCTGAGCTACCTTAGTCTGATGACAGGGAAATTTAAGAGTCAACCTCTATCTGCTGACGTTACAGCCCTTTTCCACAACCCCTCCTTTGGCAACTCACCGGTTCAGGTGGAGGCCAGTGCTTTGGTAACACTTAACCACAGGAGTAACCATATTCTGAGTCGTACTTCAACCACAGACTGAGATTCCATACCCCGTTACTGAGATTCCCTACCCTGTCTGTATTTGGGTTTGAATTGTCATGGACTTGGGATCAGGGAGGATCCGGGGTTTTCCTCAATGAGCTGACTCCCATCGATGCATTGTTCACAGATACATTTTCAAGACTGGTTCTTTTTCAAAGGCCCGACCTTCTTTCTCCCCGAGGAGGGGTGTGCTCAACTGTTACTATCCGTGAATAAAGAAGGATGAATAAGGCTGTCCCCCATTCAAATGTCTGTAAGTATCACCTCCTCCTTCAGATTACAAACCTTTGCAAATGGATGGTGCAGTGAAGAGAAGCATCTCACACACCACTATTCCTAAGGTTTCACGTACAGCTTCCTATAGAAAAATCCCAGTGGAGAAAAAAGAACAAACGCTGCACCGCAAGAGGCACCTGGTAATTATGAGACACATTGCCCTCTCCTGTGCTATGAAAGCTCTGCAGACATCTGAGGCGGGTCACACCTTTGTCAGATTTCAAGGAATTGCAAACGATGAGGAGACAGCTGCATCCTTTTACCTCAGGTATGAACAGGGAGGAGTCCCCGGTACACTTTTGTACGCCTTTGTCATTTAGAGCACCCAGGCAAAGCAGCAGTTTGTTTAGTGAACAAGCTCTGCTTTAGGAAAGCGTGTGGTGCAACAGGAGCAGATGCAGAGGGAAACAGCCAGGGCTTCAGACCGACGTCCTGGGAACACACATTTCAGGGGGGCTATTCCCTGAACTAGCTCTCCTGCGGCCCCCCGGCCAGCCCTCAAAGGTTGGGTCACATCTTCTGGGTTAGTTCCACCCACCCACGGATCTAGTTTATGCATGAAGACCACTGCAGGGATTTGCTTCAGAAGCGCCTGTTGATCCCAACTCAACTGCCAGTACAAAACTGCCTAATTACAAGAGATGTCAGACAAATGAACTTCCATCTCACCTCTGCTTCAGAGGAGCCCTCTCTCAAAACAGCCTGGAGGCCGCTTCTGCTTGACCTTTGCTGCAAACAGCACCCAGGAGTAAACGGGAAAAGTAATTGCAACTTCAAGGTGGTACAAAGCATCGAGGTTATCCCTGCTCCTCGCTGCCAGCCCAGCCACACAAGGGTACGAGAGCACCAGCACCCTCTCTCTCGCTGGAGGAGAACCATCCTGGACGAGGAGCCTTTCCAGTTAAGCCCATTCACACCAGCGACTCGGTGCACAGAAGCCCGGCGGCACTACGGGATCTGGCCCACAGCATTTGTTTTAATGCTTTAAACAGATAAATTAAAGTGAAATGTGTCTTTTAGGATGTCACTGAATAGGCAAGCTGAGAAATAAATTGAGCTTCACATTCGCTTTTATAACACGTAACAACTGTGACTGTCAACACAAGATCCTTTTCACTGTCAATTCACCGCGCATTCTGCGAGACCTTGGGGCCTGCAATTATTTCATTTCCTTTCTTGTAAATGCAATTTCCACTTAGTTTGGTGGAATAAAGGTAGACAAAAGGTGGTAGGAGTTGCTGTATTTTCTGATTAAGGTTATCTGTTCAAAATTATAGAAATCCACAAACTACAAACACAGTATTTTTCAGGAACAACCTCATCTTTCTGTCAGGGTAGCAGTTCAAGAAAATGCAATGGCATCACTCCTGTAAAATTAACTGTTGAACAATCTTCATCTTTCTGATTAAATTAAAATGAAGATCACCTTTCTTCTAAGGACACTTAAATGAAATAAAAGGGGAAAATACGTCCAATTGGAAAACGCATTCTGCTTTTAAAACTCAGCGTGAATTAAATAAAACTGTAGGGCACAAAAGGAAATTGGGCTCTTTATCCATTCAAAAATAAATGATAAAAGTACCTGCAGGAGAGTGAAATAAATACGGGTTCAGAAAAAAAGACCTGAACTGAATTTCCAGCTCATTTGTCGCGACTTACTTCTTTGAATCAAGCAATGGAGACTTGCTAGAATTGATGCTGGTGGTATTTTTTTAGCTGATGGAGCAGGAAATCAGAGGGTTAATTAGCCATGATTACAATACTCTGCCAATCTGATTTGGCTCATCTATTTCCTGTTCCTGAAGCAACGATCTGACAACCAACCTGACGAGGGAACTGGAGCAAGTGCACAACCTCATTTCCAAAGGAACTTCATGTTTGCTTGCTGTAAAACAAACCCTTCCTCCCCCCCCATCTCCCTGAAACAACTTCTTCTGAAGCAGGTTTAACTCTTTGATGTTTAACAGGCACTTTGGGTCTTCAGTCTCTTGTGACAAGAGGCTTTTCTGCCCATCTGTGCAAACGCAGCCCTAAATGTTCTTTTTTTTTTTTTAAAGGTGACCACGACAACTTTTAATCTTGAGATTTCAAGGGAATGGAGAATTTTTACCAAGAAACATTTAAGAGTAATAGTCAGGATTGGTTTTGGTCCAACAAAAACTGCCCTGCACACTGCATACCTGCACACATCAGTATCATTTACATGATTCTATTTTTTAAAATATAGTGCTAGTGCTAGAATTACCTTTTTTAAACAGCAAGAGTTAGCTCAGGCCTTTTCTCAAAAACCACCCCTCAACCTTGCTATTCTTTGAAAACTCTCGTGTTCTTTTTCTATTGGCAGAGACTATGAGCTTTTCTTTGAAGAATGTTCACAGATTTTACAGGAAAAGAACTTTATTACAGAGCATGCGATCTCATTTCTACCTCCACGTGAGACTGCAAATTAGTTGAGGAGTCAGTGGTAAACAGCTGCAAACTCTACCTTTATATGATTAACCTAAATTGATATTAAATAATTTTCAAAATGCACCAGCTAAACAGATCTGGAAATAAAACAAATAATCTCTAGAAATCCACATTCTACTTACTGTAACATAGGCTTGGAGCCCGTGACAGCCTTCAGCTGGTCAGAGACAGGACCCGAGTCGGGTACTTTGGAAGTGAATTCTGTCTCCAGGTCTTTCTTGCTCAGCGCTGTCTGTGCAGCACGGGCTCCCGAACCTAGCACAGGCAGAGATTTTGATTCTGATGTGGCCAAGGTTCCCGTGGGACCTAAAACCCAAAGAAAGTTTAATGCTTCTGTTACTCGATTGACTGGCCCAGAAACAGCACATAAGCACAGCAGAATTCAAGCTAATTGCAAAAATCCAAAGGGAATTTTAACAAACAGCGTCCAGCGCATGGAGCGTATCAAAATACCATGGTTGCAGGTTCTGCTCTCCCAGACAAGGTTAACCCTTTCTTTCTGCCTGCTCTATTGACACAGTTGTGCTCTCCATCCTCTTCCCTTCCAGGGAGGCAAGTCCTGCTGCCTGTGCAGCACCAACAACGCACAACTTGCCAGCTCCCTCCCAGCCCAAAGCGCAGCTGGGCGAGAGCCAGCCCAGCGGCAGAAAAGCTACAAAGCCCAAGCTCAAACCATACCGTGACATCAGAACTAGCCACGTTGGCATCGAGTCTGGCACGGACTCACTCTTGCACAGACTGTGTTTCTAACCAGGCAGAACATCAACAGTTTCTTACAGCTGATGACAGTAAAGCACAGCTTAGAAACTGCAGACCCTTGCTCTGCAGAAGAGGTTAATGCAAAACATTAGCGCTAAACCCTCATTTCTCTGGTTACCATTGCTTTCAAGAGTATTTTCCCAGTAGGCTCAGACCATTAACTCCAATAGTAACGTCTGAGCCCCAGGCAGGACAGAGGAACCTGTGTATGTACAGCTGCGTGCGCGGAAAATCCTGACAGAAGCATCTCTTGGAGAAAATGGGGATGGAAAGCGACAGGCGCGACGGGGAAGTGAGCCACTGCAGAAGTAAGCAGAGTTCTCCGAAAATGGCTGAAATGGCAATGGTCTGGAAGAGAAAGTAAAGCTTCAAGAGTTACTTAATGCAAGGAGAGGAAGAGGACTATGAAGGAGTCTGGCCACTTACTGCCACTGTCCTGGTCAGTGGTAACTTTCCGGCGTCGCAGAACTCGTTCCAACTCTGTTTCACCGCTGTCTGTTTCCAGGGACTTTAAGCTTCGCGAACTAGTGGATTTATTCAACGTTTCCTACGGCAAGAAACAGGAATGAAAAGCTCTTCAAGGATCTTCCAGGGGAGATTTACATTAGATGTCAGGAAAAACTTTTTCCCCCAAAGAGTGATGAGGCACTGGCATGTCCTGCCCAGGGAGGTGGTGCAGTCACCGTCCCTGGCCGTGTTCAAGAAGCGTCTGGAAGAGGTGCTACGAGACATGATTTAGTAGCTCAGTGGGTAGTGTTGGTGATAGGAGGACGGTTGGACTAGATGATCTCGTAGGTCCTTTCCAACCTTGTTTTTCTATGATTCTATGATATATTATGCCTTGTCAAACATCCCATATGCACAACGTGAGAATCTGTTAAAATGCAGAGTAGCACCTGGAGTTCTCGACCAGTGTGTGAAGCTCTCTCTCCAGTCCAGCAGACAGCACCTGGGGCCTGGCTCACCACCCTCCCCGTGCTTGGATTTCCCCAAGCAGGGATTAACTGTTCTTACCTACACCTTAGAGGGTTGGTGTCAGGCTTAAGAAGGATGCTCGGGACCACTAATGAACAAACTCTCATCTTTGCAGGGAACTGCCAACTTCTTCCATCTCAATATTTAAAGGATCTTAAAAAACTGTTGCAGAGTTATCATGCCCATAATTAACCCCTATTAGGAAAAGCCAAAGATCCCCATTTTACCTCTCCAGCCTATTTTCTATTTTAGCAGGGTCCTGTGTTGCTGCATCCCTGTGTGAACACACATCTGCAAGAAGTCAGTATGTACTAACTGCAACTGCAGGATGTTGGTATATCCTTCAGCCCAGCTGATCTGGCACAAACCTGAGCCTATGACCACATACTTCATGGTCTCTCTCACGCACAGGAGTAGACCTCAAGTTGAAACGCTTTTCTGTATATGCAAAATAGAAATCCACACTTTTACCGCCTTATACCAAGGTTAGTATTTGGTATCAGAGAAGCTGCAAATCCAGCAGCACTTTTCTTAAGGAAATAAATAAATAAAAAGGCCTTGATCAAAGCCTGAAGCCTCCTCAAGCTGCCCATACTGCACACTCCATGTGTTTCCCAGCTGATAAAAGCCAGTTACTGGATCAGCATCTACTTGACTCTAAAATTTCCACAAAATGTTTATGGTGCAACTGAAAATTCAGGACCCATGTGCTATCTCATTTTTCCTCCGTGTCTTGCCATCTTTAGGAATCCCCAGAAATCCCATTTATTCCGCCCCCCCCAAAATAAGCTGCCCAGCATCTACCCAGAACATACATAAGATCTTCTTAACGCCTTTTGTTGACAAGCACGTAACTTCTGAGCACAAAGAGCAAATGACAACAAGAAATGGCATCGCAAGTTGCTAAAGCCGTACTACCTTCAGCTACTCATTCATTACTCCCTCCCGCCCAAAAGTTAAAACATTTTCTTTGGCAATTATTTGAAATAGAAATGAGCAGGTGTATTATTAATGAGCAGCGCGCTCCAGATCTGGACAAACACACACGCACGAAAGCAACTTGCGTGACAGAATCACTCAAACTCTGCAATTTACAGAGCATAAATGTGCTTTGTTTGTAACAATTATCCAGAGGTCTACATGAAATGCATAATTAGCATAGTAACAACAAATGTTTACCCCATCACATCCCACCCCCATGTTTGTTGTCTGACTGTGCGTAATGATTGGTCTCAAGAATCGACTGGAATTGGATTTTATATAGTTTGTCTTATACTGCAAATATCCTGAAGGGCTGGAAAGCAACGAGCTCGATGCAGAAGCACAAGTGACAGCAGGTTTTCTTTCCGCTCCCTCCCAAGTACATAATCAAGCCTCCCCTGATGTCAGCGAGACAGCGTCACAGAAATAAAACAGCTATTAGAAAAGGAAAGGACCTTCAGCAGGATCATTGAGCCCAACCCTCACTGGCCCAAGCAGCAAACCATACCCAACTATTCCTGCACTCACAGAGCTCCATTTCAAATACAAGCTCTGTGTTGCATTTTATCCCTTTTCTGTTTACTGCCACATCTCATTATGTCCCCCTCTAATTGGAGCTTGGCGTTAAGGCCTGGTGACTCTCTAAATCGTCTCTTCCCTTCTTCCCCCGATTTCAGGTGACTGGGGAACAGTAAGTTTAATGTGTCATTGGTGCCACACACGTGATTTGAAATCACAGCACAGCCCATTACCGTGGCGGTGGCTGCACTTTGCTGTACCGTCTTGCATCACCCAAGACAATGACAAAGTCACTTTTATATGGGCTGTTTAGGTGCTATCACAGATGATTAGAAAACCAGCCTCACCTGCTGGGGAGCGGATGTGAAGCATTTTGCTTCAATACGGACAGAATTTCACCATATTTCCCTTTACAAAGGCAACATTTCACCTGATGTGCCAAAGTTGCACTTCAGCTTTAAAAGCTTCAGGGTCACAGAAGTCAGGGAGCAAGATCCGCGGCTCCTCCTGACTGTTTGATACAATTTTAGGGCTTGTGCAATAGAACCAACCAGTTAAATCAGAAACACAAGGTATGAGTGAAAGACAGAACCGGAGCAAATGTAGCACATCGCAGGACCAAATACACCCTTAATGTCTTTATTTAGTGACAAATGGGGATATGGACAGCTCTTCAGAATCAATTTTTCTACATACAAATGCAGACAGACTAAAGAGCTCTTGCTCCGTGTAGGCTCCATCCACACCAACAAAAAATTTGGTGTCTCAGGAGAGAGCAGGAGCTCAGAGGAGTTGATGAGGAGAACCCTACATCTACCAGACATGCCTTTCAGGGGCTTTACCTTGGACTAGATTTATTCATGTGCCTCTCCCTCCCGAAGCATCGCCCCTGCCAGTACTTGGAGAGTTTGCAATGGCAGGTGCAGACCACAACATCCCCTCTAGTGGCAGGAACACACAAATCCACAGCAGAGGTAACAGGCTCCTTTTCTCCTAAATAAATCCCGAAAGCAAGACCAAACCCCATCTTTCATTCAGACCAAAGACAAAAGTGGAATCGGTGGATTCACTCCAAAACTGCTCTACAGCTTTAAACCCCGACTTTCAAACACTCAGCTGTTTTGCACAGAAGGCCCTATCAGCTCAAAGAGAAGGAAAAAAATGACATGTAACTGACAAGTTTTCTTACCAGAATCCCTTTTAATTCTTTCATTGCACTTTCAGAGGGCTTTGGTGTTTCTGGCTGTAAACAAACACAACACAAGCAAGTTAAGAACCCGGTGAAATGGACCACGGCAGACTTTGTGCTTGAAGACACACATGTTGTAAGGGCCTGCGGTTGCATGATGTTCCTCTGCTCCCTCCTCCCAGCACATGGCTAATATTCAATCAATTCAATTGTTTCCTTCTAGAGATGAAGGGAAGAGTCTTAAGCTCGTAACACTGTAAATCACAGCCTATCCATAAAGAAAGATTATGCTTTTGTGAAGATGGCAAGCAGTATTTCATAGCAGCCACGTTCATGAATTCACGCTAAGTGTTGCACGAAAGGAAGAAATGCTGCTAAATACAGTCCATTTCTTGATTGCCCCCTTTACCCAAGTCGTTATTCCCTCTCTGCTTTTAGTTTCTCTGTTGCTGTTTGTTTACAAGATGCTTGCTCTCAGTTCCTTTCTGTGCCAAAGAAACTTCTATTTACTTACTGTTGGCTTCACTTCTTTTTCTCTTCTTCAGATATATGCTGCTCTTATTAATTTTATTCAGAATCAAGCAAAGCAAATGAGGTGAGGCAAATGTCTTCTTCTGAATGTTTTACTGAAAGCCTGATCTATTTGCAGTGTAAATTACTGTACTTAGCTAATATTATTGCTCTGCTTTTTATTCCAAACCTTTGTTTTAGGTCTGCTTGACTGGTTGACTGGTCTCAGATGAACTCCCTTTTTAATTCTGTCCATCATTTCCTCAACAGCTTGTCTTTTCAGATCCGTAACTTCTTCACCTGTTCCAAAAAAAAAAAATCAAAGAGCATATCACATTGCAGATATGGAATATAAAAGAAATAGTACAAAGCAAATACCATGCTGAACCACCTCCCAAACAGCTTGCTCACAATATATAGCCAGTTACCATAATCACAGCTTAGTTTTAATGATGAAACAGCATTTACATACACAACGTACTTAGTTAATACTCCCTGCAGGTCTTCCTGCTTGTATCTGTGATGCACATTGCTCACAAACTATCCAAAGCTGTGCTTTTTCTCAGTTTTATTAAAAAGGTACATGATAAGCATAAATATATAGGCTTATTTTTCTCCCTGTATGTGGGAGACCCTGTTCACAGGGTTTTCTTACAGGACCACTGTTTTAACCTTACTTTTCCCCACCACAAAGAGGCACTTTACCGTGCATGGCATACGTCTACGTGGCAGCAGAAACCAGCGACCTCATCTCCAGCTATCACAAATTCTAGTTTCTGGGTGCAGCACCACTAGAGACCTTTGCTACCAGCTAAACCCTCACAAGCTCTTCAAGGATAAAATGCCAATCTCCACTCTGGGGATCCAGCCGTGGACTTTGCCAATGCCAAACCGCAGTGTCTGCAGAAGTCTGGACAGAAGCAGAGCCCAGATCACAGAAACCCCAAAGCTCCTATAACTGCTTAGGAATTGCAAAGCCTCAGCGCTATGAACTGAAGCACCGAGGACTGAAGGACATGGCCCCATTTCCACTCTGTCTCCTCACTGTGGCTCAGCAGAAATTTCCACAGCTTAACTGAAGAGGACCAGCTGATCATGCCCCATGGCCAGGCCTAAATGCAGCCCGTTACAGGATTAATACACGTTTCCTACTCCACATGGGTTTAAGAAACTCACTGGAGCAACATACCAAAATAAAATCACACATTTAGAAACCACTGCATCAAGTCAAAGGGCAAAACTTCAAATACCATGAAAGGAAACAGTTGCTTTTTCAAAAGATTCAGTATCAGGACTGCAAAATACTCAGATGAAAGGGGAAGCTGTGTGATGAACCTAAACAATACCTGTTAACTTATCAGCGTTCTGGATAATGGAACAAAAGACATGCCATACCAAAAAGGGGGAAAAAAAAGAGTACTTAAAGCAAATAGATGGAGAAATAAGGTCGATGCTATTCAAAGCTGCAACGTTGTACCTTATATAACAGGAATTTTAAGTAGACTTTCGCTCTCTCACTTGTCAGGGTACTATTGATGATTCATAGAAATGCAGTTTCTGTATTGTAAGCCAATTTAATGTCAGGCTTTAATTTCACAAACAGGCTGTTTCAAATATAAAAGCTTAATTGGTGGTATGGGATAGAAACCACTCATTCTAAGTCCTTAACAAGGGTCAAAACAAGCCTTAAGTTGGATGTAATAACTTGATCAAGAAAGAACTTTCCCCCGTTTTTTATTTTTATTTTAAGAACAGCTCAACTATTAAGAATAGAAGCAGTATATATGTGATTGAAGAAAGGTCAGAACTGTTAAAGTTTGCTAATAAATAATGAAAGAATGGGGTGTAAACAACTTACAGTGAATTTCATAGTATTTCCTGCAATCACTGTTTGTAACAGTCTCAACAAAAAGGTGTAATCAAAACATCTAGGACGCTTCAAGGAAAGGAAACTTGATAAATGAAGGGAACATAATTGAACTTCTACTGAAAGATAAGATTGATTCTTCATCATAGATCTCGGTGCAAGGTCACTTCCCTAATTATTTTACCCAGACAAACAACCTTATTTCTCTGAGTGGTAACCAGTTCCCAAAGATTCCCCCCAGGGACCTGCCCAAGTCACCCCATTCCTCAGTTCCTCACCTGAAAAACAGGAAAGGTAATACTTCCTTTCTGCCGCTTTCTGCCTGTTGGCCCCATCCAACAACCCAGCCATATTTACATACCATTACAGGCTGCTAACTGCCATTTTTTCTTTAACAGTTATACCCTACACCTATAATTTCAGCCAGGTTCCCTTCTACAGCCTCCTCCTTTGTTTAAGTGGCAGCAAATGAGTTAAGCAATTCATTACAAACAAACTCCTGCTGTTTCAGAAAGAAGAGAGAAACAGCGAGAAAAACCTTGGTTATTTAAATGGCAAGGCTCGTCTAACTGGCTCTGACTCTTCAGGCACTCATGATCATTTGTAAGTCTGTACTTAACTCCTGTTCTCAACCTACTAAGTTTCCAGCTTCCATTAACGACAATAAAATGCAATTTCAGCTGCTACTTTGCATGCAGAGCCACCTTAGTGCAAGATTCTGTTTTGTTTTAGGTTTTCAGTATTATTAAAGGATTAGCATTACAGTCAACTCTGAGTGGTAATTTCATAAGGTATGAATAGAGGGATGAAAACTGAAGCATTTAACAAACCAACTCTGCGGAGAGGCTCTAGACAGAAGAAATCACAAACAAGAAGCCATTTGGAAATTGGAAGCTGTATTATCTTGTATACAACCTGCTCTCTGCTTAATGATTGTTGGGTTTCTTCTGTCTCTTCCAGACACCCTGTGGAAGAATAAAGCCCTGGCCATGCCCTGGCTGGAGCTACACGCTTCAGTGTCCCCAGTGCAGAGGCACAGGCTGAGCCTCTTGACACTGCCCTATCAGGTCCTTCTGTGAGCCTACAATAAACATGACCACTTTCTCCCCAAGGGGAAAAAAAAAAAACAAACCAAAAAAGGAAAGATATTTTTTTCTGCCACATCAGTAAATGAAAGCAGCTCAGTGCCTTATCTGATAAACATGAGAGCAAGTAGCAGGATGATAAGAAGTTTTGTTCAGTTACAGCAACTGCTAGGTCTTCCCTTAAGGTTTATGATCTGCAGCCTCAAAAAATTGTTTCATATTAAAATCCATCTGGAAAAAAATAAATTGAATGTAGATCACTATTGCAAGGGCACAGATAGCTACGAGGGCTACACAAATTTGCTCAGGATCTCAGGGAAGCTCACAGTACCCAAGCTGCAATGCTGAAGACACCACTTCCTATCTCTCGTATGACTGAGCCGCAATCACAGTTCTGGTCTGTAAGGTAGATGGACTTGCTGGGACATGGACAGCAGCTGTTAATGCTGACTATCATAAGCATTTGCATCCCTATCCGTACACACAGCTCACTTTCACCAGCTTTATCTGCAGTACCTGCTTAATAATCCACATGATGTGAGAAAGGATGAGCCGTACCTGACTCCTGCTGAGGAGGTTTCTCCTTCTTGCTCACGTTGGTGTTGGCGTGAGATCTCTTGCGAATCATAGACATGAGAGACCTTTGGGGAAAATGAAACGGCGGATTGTCATTCTGTGCTGTATTACACACTGTCAGAATGAACTTGAACATGACACACAAACAGCTTGCTTACACCTGATTATACAGCTACTTACAAAAGGCTCATTTAACAGTTCTTGAATGCAGATGTATGTACTGAATTACCCCCCACAATGTCTCCCATCAAAATGCACCAGAGAAATTTATTTCTTTTTAACAGACATTAAGCACAAATCAAAACACTCCAAGATTTGAATACTAAAAGACAGCGTCTCATTGTGACACATGAAAATTGAAGCTGCTCCGGCATAATAAAAGGAAGGAAGAGCTGTGGATATTGAAGTATTATTCTCCAGAGGACACTTAAATATGGTGATCAGTATCTCCTCACCAACTCCAAGTTTGCAATCTTCTTCAGCGTCAAGTAATTATCCCTTCGCTATAGTCAAAACATAGAAGTCCAGGCAAGGAAATGATTCATCTTGAAGCCCAAGTATAAGCTCCTACGTGCCCCTGATGTGTCTGTAGGGCCTGCCACTCTCTACAGAACGTTGCTTCGTACGGAGTGGAGTCACCTCCCTGACATAAAACAGTCAAAGCTCTCTCCCAGAAAAAAGCAGGATCCAATGCCCAGGCTCTGAAACCACCCCTACGCGCGTAAAACCCATAGTGTCTGAAGGAAATGTTCTGATTTAGCTACTGCGGGGCTTAAAATAAATACTGTTATTTATTATAAATAACAAAAAAGGGCACAAATGAAGAAAAACAAAACAAACCCCAGAACACCCACACACAGTTAATTCATGGTACACATTAGTGAGCAAGAAGCAAGCAAGCCCCATGAGTTAATGGGCATAAAAGCAGCAAAAGACCAAACACAACTGTTCAGAATATGTTTAGTTTAAATTTCTAAAAACAAAGTAAGATGTGTAAAGGGATGAATTCTCCCTACTAATCATCTCTGTGCATATATTTAACACAGCACTTAACAACAATCCTGTATGTGATTTCTATTATGGGTGGTTAAAAAGTGTCATCAAAGTCCATTTATTTTTAAAACCAAGCAGTCAACATGAAGATTAGCTGAGTTCCTAAAATTAACTAAGCACACTTTAGGGCTTAGTTAATTACTTGGGGTCTAATGCCTGACACACCATATATTGTTCAGCTGCTTTTACAGTTCTTTGCAAAAATCATGCATAATCTTGATAATTTCACCCAAAACTGTTTGATGATAGGGTAGTGATTTTCTGGTTTTGTGTTTGTTTTTTTCTTTTTAACTTATGAAAGCAATTGTGGGAACTCAATGGAGTCTGCACTTTCATCACCCATATCCGACAGGAAGGGACACACACTAATCCAACATATCCTTTGGTTCAAAGGGGGTTATGCAGCAGCAGATTCAGACAAGCACCTCACAAGTCTATAATTACAGCTATCAGGTGAATAGAAAAAAATAATAGCCTCCTAAATTTAGAGAGACAGGTATCCCTCCTCCTCCAAAGTCACAGTCTAGAGGATTTGTTAGGCTGGGCAGAGCAGACACCGTTCAGAATTGGTGAGGGTGTGAGTCTGTTGGCAGGTGGGGCACAGAGTGCATCCTGCTGGTTAAGAGCCCAAGACAGATGCAGGAAGCCTTTTGGTTTTGGTTTGCTTTTTTCTTTAAAGACACTCTTCCTGCCTGGATGCAAAGCTCATGTAATGTATTCTGCTCCAGCAAAGCATTACTGCTGTGACCCTTGATTTAAGCACTTACCGTATAGGGTTCGGAGGAGGAGGAGGAGGAAGAGGAGGAGGGGGCGGTGGTGGAGGCGGCGGTGGAGGATTTTCAGACTGCTGTATGCGTTTTTGAAGTTCATCAACTGCCAAAGAGCAATAAAACAAACTAGAGTAAGTTCTTGGTTTCTCACATGTGCTCTAAAAAACAACTCTGATGGCTTAAGCAAAAAAGCTACTAATTAACTAAAACCAAACAAGACTAAACCACACAACTGCTAGGAAGTCCTATTTTTGGCAATATTTTCTAGCACGAACAATGTCTAGATGCACAGGTTTCTCATTAAACCACTTACCTCCAACCTGAGTTACTTTTGAAACTAAAATGACTCTCTCCCTCGCACGGGATTCTTCACATAAAGCGATAGAGCAGGGAAAAGTTTATCCCATCCCTGCAATGGCCTTTTTGAGGTTGCATTTAAGAATGAACTAAGAGGAGATGAAAAAAATGAATGGTTTCAGCTTCCAGATGTAATCTCTGTCTTGCTGATGGTGTGGGCTTTTCCCATAAAAACGATCACATCGGGGTGGTGGGCAGAATGGATTCTTCCTCTCCTGTTTTCATGTCAGATCTAAAATGTGGAAATTACTTTTCTGTGCCTGAAATGTTGTCAAGTGCAATTAACTGGGGAAGGTCAGAAACAGAATAAAGAAATCTTAAATTTCTCTTAGTTACACAAATTCTCAGCAATTGTTCTGAATACAGCAGGAATTATGGCAGAAATACAGAATATGATTTCCGAAGTGGATATGGTTCTTTGTTCTCATAATGATGGATTCAAATTAAAATTATAATGTTTAACATTTATTTTTAAATTCAAAAAGGAAAAAAAAATATCAACTCAGTGACTTTAAATTCCAGGTACATTCTTTATGCTGATAAATTCCTTCTGAAGCAGCTATCCAGGTTATGTTTCAGAAAGGCATGGTTAGATGTGGATTTGTAACTAAGGATAGGGACTTTGGCCTTCTCTGATGGGGCTCCAATGCTTCCTTGACCAAGTATCATGCTGACAACTGGCATCTGCTTCAGCCCTGAGCTGAACAAGCAATGGAAGCAAATGCACATGCAAATATTTCACCAGCAATAGCCCCAAGTGCCCCACAGGGAGGCTATACTAAGGGGTCCTTTTTAAAAGCAATTTTAAATAAAGAGCATTTGGTCAGAAATTTTCTCATTCAATAGACAGGATGCTGCAGACAAGCCTGGCACCATCCTGACGGCAATAACTGCATAAACATCTGCATTGCAACAGTTGCTCCCTCCAAAGTATCCTGTGAATCCTTCCTGTCTGCATTCCTCAGGCCTTGGTTTAAATCTTTAGAGACATATACCCCCCAGCTAGCAAGAGGGTTTCCTTTCTCTCAGTCACTTGATGTGAAACCAAATATTTGACCAAAGTAGAGAGATTTAGATGCGTAATTCTCATGGATCTGAGTCACAAAAGCCTACCAGATTTGTTTGGCTACCTCCTTTTGGAGGGCTCTGAAGGCAGGACTTACCTTTTTAGTACCTGTTTAAAAAACCTAACCAAATAAAAAACCTAACAACCCCCAGATCATCTCACATCAGCAGAAACTGTTTTCTCACATGCCAATACGAAGAGCTAAATCATGTCTTTATTGCCACTGGTGTCTTCTACTGCAAGGCTATTATGGCTTCAAGCTGCAACGGGGTAGGTTTAGGCTGAATATTAGGAAAGAATTTTTCCCAGAAAGGGTGGTCAGACCCTGGAATAGGTTGCCCAGGGAGGTGGTTGAGTCCCCATCCCTGAGTGTGTTGAAGAGTCATTTAGATGTGGGGATATGGTGTAGGGGAGAACTTTGTAGAGTGAGGCTGATGGTTGGACGCGATGACCCCAAGGGTCTCTTCCAACCTGAATGATTCAATGATTCTATTGAGGGGTTGAGTAGCTCGACAATTATGGGATATTTTTGTACATCTCATGCAATGTGGATGTCACAGTGGTGTGATAAACCACTCTGCACCTTTGCAAAAAAATAAAAAACACAAAAAAAAGAAGAGGAGCAGAGTCACCCCATTTTATTTATTTTAATAACTAGGTAAGAGGATACATTGTGACTGACTATGTAGATTTGTGTCTGTCATGCAAACCCATTCATGTGTACATACCCATCTGTAAGACTCTGGGCAATCCCACAACAGTATTTTTACACCTTGCAGAAGTTTGACAAGATTATTCTTTCCTACACATCCCAGACATGACAGTGAGGAGGTTGAAGGCAGCTGCTGCACTTTATTTCGTGAAGTGCAGGTCTGGATCTCAGCTACACCTAAACTGTTGCTTTTGAGGTCTCAAATGTAACACGTATATATTTGCATAACAAAGGTGTGCATCGCTCACCTCCCTCCTTGTACCTCTAAAATGAAAATTACTATGTTATTTTACCTGAATGCTTTAGGTCTCTAGCTTTTTCTTCTGCATTCTGACACTTAAGCTCCAGTTCTTTTTTATCTTCTTCCAAAAGTTCTAGCTGCTGTTTAAGACGACTGATCTCCTTATGCAGCGCTTGATTCTCCAGCTGCTCTTCCAATTCTTTGACCTGCAGTTGGAAAACAATTGTATTTATTACAATAAAGGCTATTTTCTGCTCTTCCTTTTGACAAATAACCCATTAGGCATGGTTATTCCTGAAAACATGATGTTATAATACAGGAGTGAACTACAAGTCCCAGAAAGATGACATTTTTGACTGAGAGCTGGACAGAATGTTTTGAGATATGTAAGAAGTTTCTGTTACTATTCTGTTTTGTTTTATCTCTTCTTTAGAACACATCTGTAGTTCCAAAGTGCTTAAGCTGTAAGATGTTCCCTTTTGCTTTTTATTAGGTTTTTATCACATAATTAGAATTTAATTTCAGAACATTTCTTCATTTGAAGCACGGGAACATTGACATTTTTGTTCTCTTACTGCCTGCTTGCACTGGCAGGTCAGTTACTTAAACTCCCTTGTCTCAACTCATGCAGATGCCAGCGGGTGAATTATGGAGTATCAGGTTCAGAGGCAGCATTCAGGTGCAAAGTAGTAATCACTTCCCAACTCCCTAAATACATACATTTTGCTCTAGACTTCAAGGAGCCAAAGCTGCAGAGGTTTTCTGTGAACTGGAAATTATTGTTCCATAACACTCATTCAGAAGCATGTGAGGTTACATAAAGTACACTGTGTATTTCTATTACATTACTATATTACATAGAGTACATCAGTAAGATTACACTGATGAAAGCACAGGATCTGCCTACCTACTCCTAGTGCTACTCTTTTGCCAGAACCTTAAGATTAGGCCTCACAGCTAAGGCAAAACTCCTCCCAAAATACCCGTTGTATTACTCAACGTCCAAAATGTTCCCCTGTCATCTCTTCTTTATTTAATGGAACTTGACTTAATGCTTGTAATGGCACTTTATGGCATCCAGAATAAAATAAGTACCTAAACCAGAGCCTTCAGGATGAAAAACCTTCAGGTTTTGTACTTCTGTCTTACCAGTGACCCAGAAGATGGGAATCACAATCTACAGTTTTCAGATTGTGAACTTTCATGGGGGACACGATTTCAAATAACCCTGAACACAACAAATACACGACATTCCTTAAATTCAGAAGGCTTTCAAAGACTTCTGCATGAGATGAAAAGTAATCCTGTTTTACCTTTTGTTGGTGTTGAAGCCTCTCTTCCTCTAACGTGTGGGTTAGCTTTGCATTGTCATCCAAAGCCTTCAAAAGCTGCTGATCAGGAGCAGAATTTTGCAGAAGTAACTGACTTTGCCTTTTCATCTTGTTTTGTTCAATGAACATCTGACAAAACAAACCCACCCCCAACAAAAACAATAGTTAAGCACAGTCAAATGCTCTCCTGGGCAACACAGCAATTGGAAAGAAAGTGAAAAAACTGACACTGTGTTAACCTGGTAGATGTAGAGGAGAAGAAGGTGAGAAGGAAGGGGAAAGGAAACGAGAGCAAAATTTGCAAGAGCTGAGATCATACTGAAAGGAACCAGGTGTTTTCTGAGAGAACCTCCCACTGCTACACCTCAATTACCCACATGTTGGCAGCATTCAGAAGTTAAACACATCTCTATTTCGTTTTCTGGAAATAGGAACAATCCGATCCCTATTCTCAGAGCTCTGGAGAGAGGAACTCTTGAGTGGAGGAAAAAACATTGTTGAATTCACACGCTTTCTCCTCAAATGTATCTGCAAGCCTTGGGATAAAGCCCACTTAATTTGAGGGTTACCTGGTTACGTGCATGATGGAATGCCTTTGGGAAAATGAATTTCAGTCCATGTTTGTGTAGTCAGTGTAGGGGGACTTGCCCCGGGGAAAAGGCATTTCAGGGCAATTTCAGCATTTTACTTCAAATGCTTGTCTTTTACTCTTCCCCAGTTATATTTTTGATGTGGGGAATGGATACATTCTGGAAGGTGCAGGGGGGAATCAAATGGTCTAGAGACATGACATTGATAAAATGATCACACATTTCTCTAGGCTTCACTTATGAGGCACAGAGGCTGTCACAGCACATGCAGTTCCTGTATGAGAGATCTGCTCCTTCCAGACTGTTTAGGAACTCGGGGGAAAAAAAGATTGCTTCCTGCCAAAAAAAAACCCCATTCCTAGTGAATTTGTTCTGCATCTTGACATCTCTTTCAGGTAGAAGGTTGCCCCCCCAGGCAACAAGGGTTTCCACTCTTGACAAACTCAGCTGTGCCTATTCTTACAGCAGAAACAGGGACTGGGACCGGGTGAGGCTGAGCTTTCAGCTGAGTGTGCACAGGTCAGCTGAGTGTGCCACTTATGGCAGGAGAACAGAGAACAGCCTGAGAACACAGACACTCCCTCAGACTGTAAAAACAAAGTTGTATAGCTCAGCAAAAGCTAGAAGATATTTTTTAAGAATAAAGTACTAGAAATACAAAAGTTCCAGGAAATCTTTTCATGTTCCCACACTATTTGTTCACAAATCAAAATTAAAGATAGAATATATAGCTTCTTCCCATCCAGTGCTATTGTAATGCTCTGTGATTCTTTTTTTTTTTTTTAAATAGAACTGCATTTTAAAGCAGCAGCAGCTGATGCAGATTTGGGGCAAGCATTCCATCCCACTTCAACTGAGACTTGTTAGCAAGGAACTCTCTCGCTGGCTGGACACAGAGACCTGCTGACTGGGCTGAACTTTTAACTCACAGCGCAACCTGCTTGACCCTGCGTGCCAAGAAGAGTCAATTGATGCGGCCTTAATACCAATAAAACCTACAATGAACACTTCAGTGGGCAAAGCTGTACCATGGGGGTAGGCTATAAGGGACTGGAAGTATCCGATGAAGGGGAAACAGTGAATACAGGCTCTAGTACTATACGTTGCTATAAAACAAACAAACAAACATTCACCACCACGCACAAGCCACTGTGGTGTGGTGCTAATGTGCACTGGACATCAGCTCCCTGTCCCACAATTCTGCCAGTCAAACCAATTGTGCTTGCATCACCTTACACTAGTAAGGCTGTGGCAAAAACAAAGGCAGGAGATGTTCAAAATCAAAGCTACTCACCTCAGCCCGTAAAGGTTTGCCTTTGTATTTCAACTCATCTACCTGATTAACATTTTACCTTCTTAAAAGAAACAGCATCTTTGAAACATCACACTTTATAAAGGCCTCTAAATCACCGCTAAAGGACTCAATGCTGTCTCAAAGGCTCCTGCTTTCCTGCTAAGTCAGTCAGAAGTTATTGAACCCTGGCAGAACACAAGATCTCTCTAGAAGCAAACACAAGTGCAATCAAACATTACAGTTTATCTACTGTGACCTTTCAAAGCAGTTACAAACTCAGGTTTCTTTTTTTTTTTTTGTTTCTTTTTTTTGGAATCTGGAAAATAGTCTGAGGTGAGAACTCCAGATTTTTATTCACAAAGTTTCTGCCACTAAAACCAAGAGAACAGAGTTGTTCCAGCCTGAGGGAGCAGAAAGCTGCCAAACCAAGAAGAAATCAAGTAGAGGAACTTGATTTCTTCAACTTGAGCAGATACTTCACCAAATGTAGAAAATTCATATTCACTTTGTTTCATGCTCCTCTGCAACAAAATGAAAAAAAAAGTCCCCTTGAAGAACAGGGTGAAAACCTCTTCGTTCAGAAGTTTTCACATGAAGTCCTGCATTTCCAATTAGTTTTACAAATACATTTCATGACATTGCAAATAAGTTCCTGCTTATATTATAAGCAGAATGTATTTCTCCACCACAAAAAAACTTTGTTGCTTATATCTCAACACTGCAATCAGATCCATGGGAATCGATTTCTCCCGGGGAGTCCCATCCATTTCAGAAGTTACTCACACACACGTCCTTGAAGTACCAGCACATTCTAAATGGAAGGGACAGAACTAGAGAAGCTGGTCATGGCAGACAGAGCAGAAAGAGAGCTGGTGATGAACTGATGGCAACTTTTTGAGAGGTTGCTCATGGAACAAAAGAGACCCTTATAAATTAATTCCAATTTAAAATCAAATAATCAAGTCCTGCTTCAGTAGGGCAGAAACCCGACTGCCTGCCCAAGCCTGAATATTAACTAAAGTGACTGCTGAAAGGGCAAAACAGCTACTAACAGGATTATTCAGACTAGGTGGAATTTAACCAATTGATGGATTAGTTCCAACTTTGCCACCTGCTAGACAATTATCTGCAGAGTATCCCAATCAATGCTAGAAACTGAAGGCAATGCTGGAGGAATCTACTGAAACCATGACTGCAATTAAAGGCAGATCACAAAGGAGTGTTTGCTTACATCTACCATTTTCCTTTACAAAATCTCCAGGTGTTGTGCAAACCAGCTACCTGTATTTCCCTCGTGAGTTTATAAACAGGAGCTCCAAAATGCAGGAAATCTGGGACTTGGCTACTTCCCATCAGCAGAGTTTGCACAGGAACTGGGAAAGGGTGAAAGACATGGGAGTGAAATCCTGAAAATAACAGCAGCTTTTCCCCTTGATGTTAATGGGGCCACATCTCATTCTCAGATCCCCCTGCTCTAACCATCACCCTACAGAGCCTTCGCTGCTGGTTTTTGTGTTCTCCAGAGCTGAAAAAGGAATTCTTTCTCATTAAAAAAAGTTAGAAAGCAACTCTGTGAGTGTCAAGTCCCCGGCAACTTCGATCCTTGTTCAAGTAGTGTCCAGGGTGTAACTGGCTGCTTTCCAACTAACAGCTCTCCCAGGAGCAAAATGGGGCCAAAGGAAATGCTTTAATATCCATATGTTGCTTCATTTTCATCTACACATCATTTGAGTACTCACATGGAATAGCTTTTTTTGTTTTGGCTACAGTTTGAAGGGAGAAGAATGTCTCAACACTCATATTAAGGTGATCATTGGTCACATAAAGTAAAATAAAAATCAGTGGTAAATGCTATGAGTAGAATAACAAAAGGTACGTAGCAAGGTAGAATCAACCTTTGGAAGCCTCAAACAGAAAAGAGAAGATCAGTCAACTGAGCAGTTGGTCCTGATCTCAGTCCTTGGCAGCACTGCTCCATCCCCGCCACATCCCACCCAGGGAGAAATCAATAAGTCACCCCCGTGGAGCCAAAACCCACACATTTACATCTGCCACAGTTTAGAGGAGCTGTGAGTCTTTTGCAGTATGTGTGCCCTGAAGCCTTATAGACTCGTGTTCAGACCCGAAATAAGTTCCAGCAAAGGTAGGGCCAAGGTATTTGTACCTCACCAAAGGAGCAGGCTGTTAACAAGGATTTTATGTGATGGGACTGGGGGAGTCAACAAAGTGGTCTTGTCTGATTACACCTTGACAGGGCACCGAGTGGCTCCAAATTCAGGAGGTAATCAGTTTAAAATACAAATCCAGGTGTGGATTTTAGTACAATGGCTAATCAGGGGAAAAAAATTAAATATATATGCACTCTAACTTTGTAACTGCTTCACTGTACTGCATCATCAAGGACATCTGGGCACGTGAGCTTCACTGCATATAAGCATTACAGCAGGAAGCAATGGCTAGTGGGTTTTTTGATAGAAGAGTTGAGAAACAGATATATCTTATTGAAAAAGCATCAAGAAACACACTCATAGTTTGGACATTGACCTAGAAATGCTCTCTCTATACTAAGGCTCAATGCTGCACATCAAGCAATGGTATCAGCCTTGTATGGGTTACAAATCCTTTGTGGTTTAGTGGGTTCACAGCTGTCTGAAGTGCTACTCAGGAAAAAAAGCTACAACAAATAAATAGGTTCTGTGGTTAGAACACAATCCAGAAAAAAATTAAGTATGTGTTGAAGCAAGTTATGTGCATGTGGTTTTGCTCTGATCAGAAAATTTTGTACCCGGTGCCTATATTCTTCCCCACCTGGGAACTGCCTCTGTGGAAAGTAACCACCCCACGATGTCAGAAAGAGGAGATTACCCAAAGGGCTAATATCAAGGGCATGGAGGGCACAGGACAAGACTCCAACAACAAAAAAAAAAAAAACCCAAACAAGTAGGAAGTATGGGACGTATGGAAAATCAGAGCAAGGCAATTTTGGCAATGTGCTGTGACCTTCAGAGAATTCCTCCTTCAGAGGAACCAAAGACCAATTTGATGGGGATTTTCAAACTGTCACAGAAAACTGAGCAACAGATGATGAAAAAGGACATATGCACAGTAATGGACAGACAACAGTCACTCCTCTCTCTCTCTAGATGACTCATAGTATTTTATGGTTAATAAATAGTTTCTGTTAAGACCTGCATCAGTTTTTGACTAATAAAGAAACAACACAGTTGCGCTGCATCTTCACCTGTATATTCGGTTGTATATTCAGCTAACTGCCAGGGAGCTTCTGAAGGGACAAGTTCTCAAGAGCATGAGTAAATTTTGTGGCTAAAAAGAGGAGGTTTGATTTATCCAGAAGGGGGGAACGGGAATAGATGACTTAACCCTATTTTTTGTCCACCATCTGCTTCTCACCATAGAAGTGCTTGGAGTGTGTATTTTGAGTGTGAGAAAACCAGATCCCCATCAGCATTCTGACTTCCTTAAAAACACAGTATTATTTATTTTACCAGCCTCTTCTGTACAAAATACAGCACTCATTCTTCCCTTATGAGGCATAACTGCCCAAAGCTCAAAATAAAGGAAAAAAAAAAATCTCTATTATCATTTATTTCTTCATTTCCTGCAGTTAACAGTTTTCTTTTTGCCATGGTGATAATTCTATAACGCTCAGTTTTTCAGCATTTAGACACCAATATATTCAGAAATAGATCATATACCACATAAAAAGGAGGAAACCTCTTCACTATTTTTCCCCCCGATAGATTAATTGCCTGAACAAAAAGAGAAGGGAAAAAAAACCAACCCCACAACCTGGAGATGGAGACCAAAGAGCTGGTTTCCTAGAGCATACATCTGTTACCATTTCACAAGCCTGTTTCTGGGAAAAAGCTTGATGAAAAGTATTAGTGTTACATCATGCTTCAAAAGTAGTAAAATTCAAGAATTCAGGCTCAGGAGAATTCAAGTACTAACCACTTATCATGACTCTTTAATTATTATTTCCAGTTCAGTCAGCTGGATCACATATTAATTATCTTCAGGTACCAGTTGCTGTTGGACTGTCCTTAGTAACGCACTGAGTGCGGTGCTCCTGAGCCCAGAGTTGCTCCCCGAGTGCTGGTTTTGCAGAATCCACTCACAGATGTAGCACATTAATGCCAAAGTCCTCACAAATTAACCCAAAAAGGTCACAAATGCATCTCAGGAAGAGTTCTTTGGGAGCTCATGTCACTGAGATAACTAAATCCATTGCACACAACCCCCTGAGTAGGGCAGACATCTGTTAAGAATGACAATAATTTTTCCTAAGTCTTACATAATGATAGCTACCTTTTATCTTTCAATGAGGAGAGACTCAGTCCCAGACTAAGTGATGTGAGCTGTGCACTGGCCCAGGTAAGGGATGGAAGGATCTTGAGGTTAACAAGTTAAATGCAAACCTGTTGTTGTGTAATAGTTACTTAGAAACACAGACACAGGTAGAGTACGCTGGTTTAATGCATCCGTTAAGTACGGGGAACTGGAGGGAAAGTCAAGGAAAAGATGAACGATGCACATTAAAGATTCACTTTATTTATTTAATCCATCCGGATCACAGCTCCTTTGAACGCAACCTTTCAACCCCTCAAACCACAAGCTATTTCACAGATAACCATAAACATTTTGGAAACCCTTCATTTCTTTTCCAGTCGTGTGTTCTAAGAAAAAGGCTAGGGTAGCCTCAAAAGCAAGAGGAACCCCAACGGACCTGCTTAGCAGTGTGACATCTCATTTCTATTTATCCAAGCGACAGAGGACAGAAAACAAGAGCTCAATGATAACTCCAAGAGCATGCTGCCTCTCCTCCGTGAGGTTTCCAGAGTAACTTTAGGTGCAGGGGTTGTCCCCATGCCAGCACACATGACACTAATGAACCGTTCACTTTACAAAATATTGTTGCAAGGCAGGATGTATGCTTAATAAACCATTTATGCCAGGTTATTTTGTTAAACTCCTGAGATTTATACGGTACTAAGACTTTCCATTTACTTCTCTGACTGTGTTCCTCCCCTTTTGGCTTGCTTTGGCTGGATGTATTTTATTTTGCTCATCTTTGTGGAAGAGTGCTTTTCAGAGCTAGCCTCTATATTCTTGCGATGGCCTTCAAGATACTCTCTACCTTCCTTTGTTTTCTTATAAACGGCTCCACAAAGAGCTGAGAGATCTTAAAGTGTCTCTTAAAACATGACACTAGAATTCTGGTTAAGCTTGCCAAGATTCCTGTGTTAACAACCCTGTTTTATTCAGGTAGGTACAGATTCTTCCATGCCCCCGCCCCTTACACACTCTATTTATTTAGTTCTTTTATGCAGATTCCTGTACCTTTCACAATGGATTGTGACTCATTTCAAACCCTCTTTCTTTTTCCTTCCCCCTCTCCACACCACGGCTGACAATATTTACTCAGTTTCTTTAGAACCTCTAAAGAGCATGAATTCTAATGTTTGAAGTTGGATCATTTTTGATTAATTAAATACATATTATGGTGGTGCCAGCAGCATGACTATAATTAAAGCTGTATTGGATTATTATTATTTTTTTTTAATCAAAAGCTCTGGTTTTCAAGTGTTCGTTCACTCCTATACGTGCTTGCTCCCTGCCCTGGTCTTGCTCCTGGCCTTTCCTTTCCCCCCTCTTCTGCACACACGCTCACCTGTCCCATTCTCCCTCACACCTGCACTCCCAATTCCTCACGTTCTGTGGCAAATCCTCCTCGCTCAGCAGAAGGGCAGGATGCAAAGCTGCTTTGAACCATAGCTCGCCCCAGCTGCTCATCTGGCCTCCCTCCACCACAGACACAAGGCAGCCCCCAGAGGGGAAAGCTCAGAGATGAAGCCAGCCCATGGAGAAAGAAGGGAACACGGGCCGTGGGCCAGCTCTCCCCGTCAAGGAAAGCTTCAGATACCGTCACCCCTCAGAAAGACACACCAACCAAGCCCCTCCACAGGCGGTAAGTCCGTATTTCAGTGAGCTAAAAGACACATCTGGGCTGAGATGTCACAAACAATAACACGAAACGTGAAAACGTGCTGTTCTAAAGTCTATGCCATGGTGACACCCATGTTACTTGAAGCCTGTTTCCTTTCCCAAAGTGCTACTGAGGAGCCAAGCACAAAGCACTGAGCGTGCAAGTGTGGCCTTTACTCAAAGCTATTCCTTCTCTCAACACTGCACACCTTATCACAGCCAACTGCTGTGGCTTCTGCAAAACTCAAGCAAAAATCCAGCAAGATTTGTTGTTGTTTTTTTCAAGAAACATTATACAGGGACAGAGAAAATATGTGGCTGATGAAAGAAAGCAGAAAATCCCTGCACATCCTGAGCGTAATCCAAGCAGTTCCTGTAAGCACATCCCAGAAACCTCAGCTCTCAAAACACAGCTGTGACCTTGTGGCTTGATCCACACGAGAGGATGCTCACACCTCACCCCAGCACAAAGCTCTGCTGCTGTGCATGAAGCTGTGGGCCAGAGCCTGCTTCGCTGAAGTCTCCTGTTGCTCAAGGGACACCATCAGCGTGAAACCAGGCCAATGACAACACAACTGGCAAGTCATTTGAAATGCTACCAGGTTCCCAAACACAACTGAACAATGTCTTCGTTGTCACCCGCTCCTGTATTTTAAACAAAGAAATTTCCAAGAATCTTTCTGAATCCCACGATACCAAAGGAAGAGAAGTAGGAACACAAAGGGGAGTCTAATGCAGGCCTGAAGCTCACTGTTGTAATGAGTCCATTATGGATGGGAGAACAGAACATCATGGAATGAAAACCCTCAACCTAAAAGGGATGCTGCCAACCTGCAACAACAGGGGCCCGTATTTTCGTCAGAGACAATAAATAATGCCAAAACCCAGCACTTCTTTGACATTGTACTTAACAGCTTGCCTGTCGGTTTGTTACCCAAATACAAAAAGTACTTTAAATACCATCCTTCAAAATGCATAGGTGTCTGTATAGTACAGTCACAAATCTAAACAGAAGCAACATTCTGGCCCAGAGTATCAGATTATATTCTTTTACGAACTGAAAACCACCACATTTATAAATTGCTCATTTCTGAGAGATGTAAGACCTTTACATACAACCTTCTGTTGCCAGTTAATGAACAGCAGCATTTAATCATTCTGTACTTCAGAAGATAAAGCAAAGCAACAGGAGACACAAGACAGACACTGCAATAACGCATGGTAAATGGCCGTACTTAACATTCTTAGAAATTTCTCTTAAAATGACAGTTCTGCAGATCTTACAGTCAACAAACACTGCTAAACAAAGCCATAATGCCTGCACCATCTCAGAAGGTTGGTGTTACAAAAATAGTTATCGTAAAAGCATAGGTAATGAACAAATCCAGGGTTCCTAAAATTAACAAATAGTTGCAAGAAGGTAGTATTTTATAGCACAGACTGGTAACAGTCTTGCAAATAATCCAAATGAATACTTAATAAACATAAACAATATTTTGTTTAACAATTTTAGGTCACTAATAAATGCCTCCCACTTGAATAAATTTGAATGGAATTGGCAGATCTCATTTTTATTTCTGAAAAGCTACCGTTAGCCTTTGATCAGAAGGTCAATGGCCCAATGGCACAAGGCAGAGGGAAGGATCTGGTTCTGCTCAGCACCCACAAAGCTCTGTAGAAGTGGAGCCTGGAAGAGGCTTTTCTGCACAGGTTCAAAATGCATATATGCCCTTGCTTACAATCCCTGACTGAACACAGGTAGAGGTACAGGAGTTATCAAATATATTTTTTAATTTTTTGAGAGAGAAAAATAACAGCAAAGACAAATCAGAAGAGCTCTCTACTCTGACAAAGCTGACTTCCTGAAGGCTAAATACATGCTTGCTGGCAGCCATGGTTTCAAAATCTAAAACCCATTTCATATTAGATGCCAGATGTTTCCCTTATTTACAATATTTTGGTACTGACAACTCATGTAATTTTGATACATAATGGCTTTCTTTAAACCCTGAAAAAATATTACTTAGGAAGCCCAACTTTAAAGAAAATATTGATGCCTGACTTGGGATAGAGAACCTTGAAAATATAAAACAAGTGCAGAGCTCTCAAAATCCAGAGTGCAAACAGAAAAAGTACTTAAGCAGAAAGCAAAGAAAAACAAAAACAAACTTATGATTTTATAGAGCTACAGTCCATCAACAGAATGAAAGAGTTTGTTGGCATTTTCTAAGACAAACATTGCCAGTCACAAGCCACTGCAGCAATGACCAGCCATTCCACAACACTACACAGTAACTCTTTTTCCTCTTTGAGAGTTTCTTTTCTAGAACACAGGAACAATTTTTTTTTTCAGCTTGAATACTCCCTGCACTAGGTTATTCAAAAGGCTTAAGTTAAATAGCAGCTAAACATATTTTTCACATATTTTTCAGGAAAAACACAGTGCTTCAACATTATATCACCAGAAAGGCAGCTAAACCTTCCCAGACCCAACCATGGCATATACCACACCGAAACGCTGTGGCTGAGTAAGGCCATTCCAAATTCAAAGCCTGGCTTTACAGGGGGAAAGAGGTGAGACTGCACGGGTAATTCTGAAGTGCTTTATAAGTGCTGTTGAAATAGTAAACCCAGTTTACAGATGAAGTGCAGAAGTTAGCTAAGTGGTATGTGGACATTCAAAGGCATCTTTTCAAAGAGCTAGGAATTGAAATCAAGTCATGGAAGCTGGTGGGTTTTTGCCCAGGTGCCACATATTCATTTTACAAGATCCCTTTTCCTTGACTACTCACCTCTTGTGCAAATGACTCTGCTTTCTTCCGCAGGTTCTTTTCCAGTTCAAAGTTTTCATGCAGCTCTTCATATTCCTCTACTGCCAGCACTGACACTGTTTGTAAGAACAGAACAAGATCAGAAGTGAAAGTGGAATGGATCAAAGTAAGATGAAAGTACTACTTGATCTACCCGGAGAAGTTGCTTTCCACAGCACCACGAAACCTTGAATGAAGGTATAATTTAGTTTTACACTTCGGTATCTAGTTCCCTTTACAATATTTGCCCGGTTTGCTCTAAACCTCACTATATATAGATGCACAATTCCTAGTATTCTGAATAGAGTAACAGTCTTCCCTCGTAGACACAAAACTCCAGGAAGACATATAGCACAGACCATATTTTACTTCTTTGGGCATGAGCAATCAAAGCCTTGAGAGAGCTTTGCTGAAATTCTCATATATTACTACATTATTTTGGAGGTGCCTACATGTGCCTGTCTGGTTTGAGTGAGGTTTGATGGGTCCATTAAAAAAAATAACCCACCAAAAAAAACCCCACCAAAACCCAAAAAAACCAACCCACATACTTTGAAAGAACCAAGATAAATTCCCCAACTCTGACTGAAATGTTAGGACAAGAGGAAATGGCCTCAGGCTGCATCAGGGGAGGTTCAGATTGGAAATTAGGAAAACTTTTTACACAGAAAGGATCATCAAGCAGTGGAATGGGCTGCCCAGAGAAGAGGTTGAAACACCATCCCCAGAGGTATTTAAAAGACGGGCTGACACAGTGCTTAGTGACATGGTTTAGTAATTGGTTTAGATGATATTACAGGTCCCTTTCAACCTAGACAGTCCTATGAGTCTATGTATTGATTACACAGCTCTGAGGCAGTGCTACACTGGCACAGAATACAGTAGGTATTGAGCAGATACTTTGGTAGCTCATTTCAAACACCAAAAAAATCTTGTTTTGTTTGCCTGTGCACTAGGACCTGGTATAATTCCTCCTTCCTGGAAAACGTAAAACAAGGGGTTGTTCTTCTTTCAATTCTGCTTAGAAAAAAGAAAACATTTCAGAAACATCTGATCTGCCACACCACCCTATCAAAACCTTCTTCAAGCTGGTGTGTCTAATCAACCTATCCAACTTTTGATGTTTTAAGACTTTTCAAGTACTGCCTGTCATAGACTCAAGTAATGTGGACACACGAAAGAGGTAAGAGATGAACACTCGATGGAAGCTTACAGAATATACTCTACTATCCAAACCTCCTCTGCCCACGCTGAGAGACAGCTGCAGCATTCATAGAAGGTAAGGCACTGTCTCACTGGACAGTGAAGGAAAAAAAGAGTGAAAACAATTTCCCACTAAAATTTCATACATTTCTCTGTCATTCAAAACTCAGTTCTTTCCCTGAAAACGTGGACTATGATGATTTTGTACACTTTTTTTCAAAGAAAAAAGAGAATATTGTTGGCAGAAGGCCATGCATGATTGGAGTCTTCACTACTCCAAAGACTGCACTTATCTTCTGTATTTTCACTATTTAGCTGTGGCTATTTCCACAGGCCCTTCTGTGTGAAGGGGCAGCTCTGGCCGTTCTCTTCGCTGCCTGACAAACGTTTCAGAATTCCTGGGAGACATCTTAAAAGCTTTTTCTTTATCCTCACCAGGTAGGGAAGTAAAACACAACTACAGAGGAACAATGTGAAGATAAATCAGAGTAACTGGGAATGCGGGTGAAGACCTTCAGGATGTACTCTTAAGGTGCTATTGAACAAATAACAAAGTGTCTTTGGAATGTATCAAGACAGGCAGGCATTGGAGACCAGACCCATCGGCTCCCACTTTAGGAAAATGTGAAGCAGCCAAGAAGACTTTTAACCAAACAATTTCAAATTTTACAAGGCTAAATCAGGAGCAAGAGAAAAGGGCACAGTGATCTGAGGCACTGAAATCTTTACCCTCCCTTCTGAACAACTTTTGGGTCCACTATTTCTCATGTGGAAGCACTCACCCTCATTAAATAAAAGCTTTCCTTTTCTGAGCCCTGTGTCTTTGTAGACTTTCCTGACCCTGGTTTTACTTCTCATTTCTTTCCAGTCAAGGAATGTCCCTGCTTTCCCTCCATAACTCAGAAATCATATTTGTCTCATTCCTAGCACTTTTGCCTCTTTCTCATCATCCTCTGAACGTATAAGCTGCTCCCAAGTCTTTAGCTATTCAAAACGATTATCTGTGTCCCAACTAAAAGGAAGGCAATGTAATGATGTAGGAAAACTAGAGATCAAGGTTTGAACTTCATTTCTGAAGGACCGCCTTCCTGTCCCAGCTTGCCAGCTGTGCCACAGAGCAAACAGTTTTCCTATTCTCACATTCAACCTGCTATTTACACTGTCGCATTTTTCTGGGCAGAGACAGCCTAGAATAGTCCCTGTGTTTATGCAGTGCCTGCAGTAATAAGGCCAAGTGTCAGATCTGGACCACAGTCACTGTTCTGTAACCTGGTCTTTGTACTGCAACATAAAAGCTCTGAAGCTTCTGCAAAGGACGTAGCAAACTGTTAGAGAACCTGCTGAGACCACGCACCTCTGTTACACTTCTCCAACAGTTTTTGTTGCTTATTAACTTCTGTCGTCAAAACAGCCTTTTCTTCTTTCACTTTGTTCACCTAGAAAAGTGTAAAGATCAAAAATAAGTACTTTAGTTAGTGGTGTAAGGTATATAGCAACATATAATGAAAACAATATTTTGCTTTCAGTAATCCTGTTTCTTGGATTCAGCTTGACCTTAGGGTTTGCAGTGGGACAGAAAGCACGTTTACCCCAATTTACAGACCCCATAGCAGATGGCATTAAAGGGTTATGAACTAATCCCTCACGTGGGGCTCCCATGGCCCAGTCTCACCGCACGTACCAGTCACAGCTGCAAACAGAACATCTTTGGAACATTTCAGGACAAGACACCATAGCACCTGGTTGAAAAGTTACTCACTTGCCCTTGACTGTTTGATTTTAATATAGTTAGGCTGCTGTTTTAGCTCTTTGCCTGGGCTCTGTTTATTGTCCAAGAGCTGTCAGCTGTGTCTTTCTGAATGCAAGCGTCGCGTAGACAGGAAGAGCCACTAAGTCCTGATTTGCATCAGTACATGGCTTATCCAGTTTTCAAGCAGGAATGAAACTGTGCTGGCTCAAAAAAGCCAATTTGTTGGTCTAATTACCATGACAGGGCACTGCCAATGGCTAAGCTCAAGGATATGCTCAATGAAGTAGCACCAGTGATTAAACTGGACATTCTCCAGAAGTATTTCTTGCACATCCACAGGTTTAAGGAAATAAAAAAAAACCCAAACAAAACCAAAACCCTGAGGCTGTGATGGATGAGGGGCTGTCAGGAAGCAGACATGAGAGTTATAATACGGGCATAAGAACAGATCATGAAAAGTCATGTGCCAGCAACAGCAGCAGACTGGATTCTGACGTAGAAGGCCCCTTCTAGGCCCTAAGTCCTTCCATCATACAGGCTGGCTGGAAGGACTTGCGATTTGACAGTATTCAATTAACTTCACAACTGAGTGTTTTTAGCAAAATTAGATACCCAAAGTACCGACTACACACTAACGTGGTCTCGCCTTCCACGGTACAATACATACTTCTTCAATTACTTCTACAAGTTTGCACCTCAGGTTTTCCAGTTCAATGGCTAAGGTCTTCTTTTCCTCATGAACAGATATGATTTGATCTCGCAGCTCTATAGTTCGAGGAAGGAAATGAAAAATATATTTTATTCTTGGAAGAAAACAACAAAGGGAATGTCATGGCAATGCAAGTACAATCGAGTACGGAACACCTTAACTGCATACAAAGCAACAGCCTTATTCAGGGTACGTCCTCAATAATTTAGGAACTTGGCGTAAGTGTCAAGTAACAGATCTATAACTGGGCCACAGTTTCAGATTTACTCTATTGAGGTAAGCTGCCTTGTTCAGCTCTGCCGTCTTTATTTGCATGCTGAATGATTCATTCCCTCCCATAACGGGGCCAATCCTGCCACCACGCAATGTCCTCAGTCCTACTCAGGAGACTGTCACATCACTCTGGCAGGGAGGGAGCAGAAAGCAATTTTTAATAGGCGTCCTTTAAAACAAATTAATGCACTTCATTTCTTTTTGGATCATGAGTTCTTGTCGCAAGGGGAATAAACAGAACAACAGGCAGTTAATACTTGGGAGGTTTTCACTGAAGAAATTGTCCTGAACAGCTGCCAATTTATAGTCTTTGTAACATTATGTGAACAGAGTAAGAATATAACCTTTACTGATGGAAGAATTAATGCTTGTAATTTTCCCCTCAGAATTTTTGTTCCTTAATTATCAAAATATGAAATAAATTAAATTCACATTGGAATAAAGCATTTGATTATAACCACTTCTTAACAGGAGATCAGTTTGCATACATAATACATCAAGGTATAGGTTAACATAAAAACACCACAAAAATATATATTTATTGATATATATTAGCTTTCAGTAAATGCTCTCGTTCCCCACCGGCTTCCAGTATTTCATAGTGCTGCTGTTTACTGAATACTGGCCACGAGTTGAGAAAGCTGTTGCTAATCGATTGCAGATGATGATGACAAGCTGAATGTCATTCCGTTTGGTCTCATAACTTGAAAATGTTGATTCTACTCCAGTCCCCCCCAGACCCCGATTCAGGAGCCTCAGATTTATTTTCCTCTCAATTAAAGGCATGCACGTTCTAAAGTGAATAAAAAGACTTGTTTTCACAGAAGATTCTTAAACCAAATTGTCTGCTTTATGGGTTTGTGCTTTCTAGTGAAATTAATGGCAGAAAGGTTTCACTGACATTTACGGTAACTGGACTAAGTCTGGTCTTACAAGACATATATCAAGTGCATATGGAGAAAAAAGCATATCCATATAACTAAATCTTTATAAATGTGTACAAGAAATGTACCCTTTCAGATATAGGGTATGCACTAAACTGCCTGACCAACACAGTTCTCGTTATATCCAAAAAAACAACTAAAAAGAAAAAGAAACCCAAAACCTATAAATTAATTTCAGGTACTGCTCTGAGACCCCTCTACACTTCCACGAGGAATTACAACTTCACTATCGCCTTTCCCTAATCTATGAGACAGCAAATATAGAGGGAGGTATCTGAGGGACAAAATTTTATCCCTTTAATATATAAGAGGGCTTTAATCAAAGAACCTCAGACTTTACTACCTTATTTGTATATCCTTACAGAAAAGCAGTGGGAGGGATGGAGTAAGTCCAAGAAACATCGAATGTGTTGTTGAATGGTAAGAAGGCTAAAAGACTTCCAAGGTTTCCAAAACACAACTCCTTGGAACCATAAAATGCATGTAAGAGCAGATTTCACCTTGGGCAACACCAGAAAGCATTAGGGGAGTTTTGAAAACACATTTTTCATTGCATATGGTCTCTCACTTAGCAGGTAAGCCAAGATGTAACTTCAGTTTTTTCCCTGCAGACTAACACCACGCAGCTTGGCTTTGGCAGGGGACACAGCCCTAATACTGCCTCGTGTCGTCAGATCACTCTGCTACCAAACACACGCTTCTCTCCAGGCACAGCGATGGAATATCTCCTCCTACAGCAAATGGCACGTCAATGCTTTTAAAAATACTCAGCGCCTGTAAAAGTAAGGTCATTAACATCTAATAATAAGGCCAAAGAGAGGAGCAGAAGACAGAAATTCTAAATCCTTTACAACACGCCACATTTTGCTCTTTAATGAATTCTTCATCAAGACAGAAAGCATATACATCAGAGCTCTTCTTCCAACATTTCTCTCATTTGACCCTGCTACCCTCCTAAACACCTTCTCTGATCTGCAGCCAGAGTCTCTGCTCTCTTTAAACGTCTCCTTGACATCTTTCTCTAATAAAAGACAAGAGGAACTCCAGAGCCTTTTTTCTGATTCAGATGGGTTGCATGGTACGGATCACACCACTCTCTGCCTCTCGTCCTACATCTATAGGACAGAAAACTGCTTTTTATAGATGGGTACTATCACATCTTACTTCTTGGGTGGGATTTTCTTAAAGCATTTTTACAACACATGTTTTTTTTTTTTCTCAGTGGTACTTTGTACCACTTCATGGAGGCTGCTACATTCCAACTGAAAACAATTAACAAGGTCAGGCAGAAAGTTCAGGGAAGCTGTACTTAGACATAATTTTCTATTGCAACTTACTATCAGAAAAAAAACAAACCACTTAATCTACCTCCGTCACCACGTGCAGAATGTGAGCATTCCCCTTTTTTGGATACTACGGAACTGCAACATACAGATTCACGGTGTCTTCATCACAGTTAGATGAGAAAGGGAGGCAGATTTTGGCTTACAGAAATACAAACTGCCTTTCAAAAAAGAACAATAAATTTCTTAATAAAGCACAGATTTCTCCTATCAATGCATTTCCATGTTCCCAAGCTTTGCTGTGTTACCCAGTACAAGAGTCCCTTTTGAAGTGGGTTACTTGGTAATAGCTCTGGAATATGAATGAAGTTTGTGCATACAAAGGTACATAATGGAAATAGAAATGGAGAGTCCTGTCTCACAAGCTTTGAAATAGTGCCATTGAAGTTGAACCAATACCAAGGTGACCTTGCCCTCCTGCTTCACTTTTACTTTGTTAAGGATCTGAAGATACAATTCTTTTACTGACTCAGTAACATTGAACTCTCCTAGCTGTGTAGATCTCATTTTACTACTGCATTGTAACTTCCTTTGCAGGCCGTCTATCCATCGTATTCGTTACGCAGCATCACTACGAGACTGCCATGTTCTTACAGTCCTTCTGGGAGATCCTTTCATGACCCTTCTCAGAAGTGTGACTGGGAGCCAGACAGATCTGTGGTATGAACCAACTCCGCCATTCTTTAGGCAACTTCTCCCTTGTACGGAGGCATAGGCTCAGCAGCAACACTCACCTTTCATTTGCTGCTGACAAAGCACAGAATTGCACGGTCCAGAATTAGCTTCTGCATCTGCGGGTGAATCGTCCCCATCAATGTTAATCTCCTCAGTGATAATGTCTGGGCCCAGTTTTGCCATATAAAGCATACTAATTCTTTTCAAGGTCTTATTTTCCTTGTTCAGCTGAAAGTTGAGAAGCACAAAGGGTAAGAAGCTAGTTAGTCTGTGTTTAAGCTGCTGTTCAAGGGGAAAAAAAAAAAAGTCAACTGTATTTTTTTTGTTCCCTTATCATTAAAAAGGTCTATCAAAGAAGATAAAGTGACATTAGATTAAATGCTCCATTCCACATTAAAACAGTCTGAAAATGGGAAACTTGTCCTCTTTCTTCTCTGAGGAGGCTTGAATTCAACGTGATGCTTCATCCATGCCCTTCTTTCCTCTCTGGCAATTCTGACTAATAACACCCAGTGCAGGCTCAAATCAAATTGACTCTCAAGCCTACTCAATGCTACGCATCCTTTGTGATACCTGCTTCAGCTCCTTACCCTTAAGTGTGTCCAGCATCAACAGGAGCCCCAACTGAATGACCTGAAGCAGGGCCTGTGCTCCTGAAAGCTCATCCGGTTTTGCCAGCAGTATCAGCTGGTCAAATAAAAACTCTTATCTCCTCCTATGCTCTGATTTCGCTTATAAACAACAAACACCATGACTACTATACTCCCAGTCATGGCAGAATTACCTCAAAGTTCTTTTGCATTATTTTCAATTCTCAGCAATTATTACCACAGAGTCAATAGATGTACAATGAAAAGAGTATCATAAACCAGTTCTTTATTGGTTAAACAACAAGTCAGAAATCACTCTGGGCTGGATGCTTAAGCATGTGCCTGGTTGGTGGATGATACAGAAGAGGTTCTATAAGGCATCTCATCTTGACCAAGGTGCCAGAAAAAAATGAACAACAGGGATTGCTGCAAATGTTTCATTCTCATAATTTCTTTCTGCGTCCAGACCCCCAGTGTCAGCAGCTCTCAGCAAGCTCAGCAGAGTCTCAGGGGTGTTCAGGCACATATTGGGGTGTCTGCCCACCCACCAACCATTCCATGCATTCAGGTCTAAGAATGAGGCTCAATTTTCTACTAGGGACTTACAACATGTTGTAGTCAGCGTGCACTTCAGATGTCCAACATTTACCTTGAAAAAGGCCATATACTGAACAGTTAGGCTGACCCTGAAGTTTTACCTACAGAATCATCTTTGATCCCCCCTTTCCTCAGTCCCCCAACTACAGGAGATTTATTTCAGGACTTCTCCATCTCATTCCCAAAGAATGAACTGAGCGAGTGCAAAGGGTGGTGTAAGGAACCTCATTTCGTCAGGTCACAGCAACAGACAAAATTAGCTTTGGCAAAGCAGGCCCATGGGGTAAAGATAGTCTTTGAACTGCCCCTGTATGTGCATTACATGAGAAGTGCAGAAAAGAAGAAAAGTTGCATAAATGTGTTCATTTTCTTACTTATATGCTGATTGTCTATCTTATGAATTCTAATATAGTGTCATTATGCAAACAATTAAGTAAATACCTCCAGAAAGTACATTGCTAATGCATCTAAATTAAAGTGATTTCTTGCTGGTGTGATTTTTACCATATCTAAGGATGTACTTTGGGCAGGGGATGGGGAGGGAAAAAAAAAAAAAAAAAGAAGAGGGAAAAAAAAGGCAGTCGGCATTGCTAATGAAATTTTGCTCAAAATTGCTGTAATCCATTTTCTGATGAAGTGGCTCGGATGCATTTTACACAACCAAAAATATATAACAGAGAGATAAAAACATTCTTTAATAATAATGCACTTCTGATGAGATGGAATATAGAAAATTACACACTTGCTAAATTCATCAGACTAGACGCAATCAACAGAGCAGCGGAGGTCACCTTTCCCCTGCCCTCGCTTTGCTTTCATAAACAATCACCTGAAATGTAATGCAGTGGTTGACTTTTTCCATTTGATTCAGACACTGAAATGCTCATTATTGTTTTATATCTCACACAGGACAGTTCTAAAACTTGTTTTCCATTTAACCTAAATGCATATAAAATGCATATAAAAACTAGATATCAAGATGCTGCTCCATGACTTCCTGTTCCAAAACAGTACTAAATTAAAACGAGTATTCTTTTCGTTAAAGGGAGCAATTGTATTTTGCATCTCACATATATTTTTTGCCACTTCAAAACAATTTCACAGATCTGCAAGATTATAAGGAAACATGTAAGAGAGATGCATACAGTCTCAAGTTTAAAAAAGAAAACCCATAAAATAGAAATCTGAAGAAACACAATCACCATAATTCTTCTCACCTTAGAAGCCAAAGCCTCGGCACTTTCACGGCACGTCTTCTCAATTTCAAGATGGTTCTGAATACAGTTTACTTCCTCAATAACCATGTGAGAAACTAGGGGAAGAGTTTAGAAATGAGTCAGTATTTTCCTTCATTTGACACATGCATCCCATGATCAGAAATCTGTTAACGTTCTAAGCTTTTCAAATACAGGCAAACTGCATGGACAGGAACTGTTTAGAACACTGAATATCTGGTTCTTTGCTTAAAGAACCGCTCTCAAACCATGTCTGCAGCGTTAGAGGGGAAAACTGGAGAACTGAGCATAAACGTATGAGAGTAGAAGGCCAGCAGGAGCCTCCCTGACCATCATCATTCACCATCTTTATTTTATTAACACTTGAGGAATCGGTCACACAACTAGGATTGCTCCTTCAGATTGCCATCATAATCCTCTTGAAAACTTGGTATGGATGCCATTTTCAGAAGACTAGAGCCTCGATATTTTTAAACAGCAAAACAAACTCAGGTGTCGTACAAAGGCTATTTTCACCTCCCAGTCTTCAGGTTTATATAGTATTTTAATTATCATCACATTTGCTAAACACACTGTACAAGAACAGCTGCCGCATGGACATACAGCACAGGCCTGGGGCAAGTTTATTAGGAAATGGAGAAAGGAGTTCTGTGACCAAAGCCTCCTTATTTGTAGTGTCTCCAAGAGCACATGCTCCACTAAAGTCAAATCCTTAACACAGCACAGTTCCTTCTTCCGGTTCTGCCCCAGCAGCTTTGATGGGATACACCCTGATGGATGCAATCCTGATGGAAACCCAACTCTGCTTGCACTGCCCAGTTTTTGACAACCTCAGCTGAACAACCCAAGTTCTGTATTACCATATGGCTGGAATGTCCAAACTGGTCCTTATTTGCAGGCTCTCTGTGCTTGAGCACACCCTTAAAATAAGCCCTGTGGCCTCACATCCTGTCTTCCCAGTCCTGCACAGGCTCGGACACCAGCACACACACATGGACACACAGAGCCCTCCACGAGACCAGTGCCCAGAGTGAGCTGCCTGATTGCTCCTGAAACCCAACTGTGCCACTGCATTTGGAGTCACAGCTGGAGGAGCAAGACACACATCTGTCCTTTGCCCTTACAGGATCCTACTACTGCAGTGAGTACACATCACTACACTGAAGACAGGCAATATTCCTAGAGTGACCAAAAAAGTTACGGAAGGAATCTTATTTTGTAACACAAGCCATCAGTGCGAGTTAGAGGACATTTAAAAGCAGAGACACATTTTGGCTTGTAACCCCTCTCAACTTCCAGCATTGAACTGGTGTTGAAAGTCATCTTCCCACTGACAAGCGTCAAGTTGCGCAGAGGATCGGGAACAAAGCAGAAAAACCAACAATACTTCCCAAATTTCTCAGACTGCTGCCTTGGCTCCTCCCTGGCTCCTGGCACCCTTCGTTATCCCAAGCGGCAGCCTGGACCCTAATTCTGCAACTCATCCCACGGCACAGATTCCTTTTCAGCCCAGCATCAGGATTTTGATGGGCAGAAAGGACTATTCGCAGCATGAACAAGGCTGAAAGTATATAGTGTAAATAGGGAAGACCTTTGCTCGTGTCTTCTTTCATTTTCATGAAGATAAGCTTTAAAAACTAGTGATTTCATACTGTTGGGTAGAAAATCCCACTTGCCCGCCTCCAAGACTTTTGTGTAGTAGTCCTCTTTGATATCTATGCCACAATTAATGACTACAAATCAGGAATATAGGATAAGAAAAAGCAGGCCATTAACAAGTGTTATTTATGCAGCTATACTGATACTTAGTCAATATTAACTAATGTTTTCCTTTATAACACAGGAAAGCAGCAATACGCTGGAGTTTGCTGTCAAATTAGCAGGTGAATGCAAGAAACAAGTCCAACAAAGTATGAGCACCCAAAAAAACAGAGCAGGGAAAACAGAGGATTGGGGAATCGTGGTCCAAAAAACTGTAACCACAAGAACTCTTTTAACAGCAAAGCAACTACACCTCTTTCTTGGGTTGTCTTTTTATTTCCATTTTTTTCTGACTTTGAAGAAATCATCTGCTATGATTGTCGCACCACCAGCTATATTAATTTGAGAGAGGAAAAGCTTCAGGTATCACGTGTCCATCTCTCTTCTGGTTTTATTCCACCTAGCTCTGGGAATTTGGAGCAATGAAATGCTTTGGGCAGGAGAAGGGAGCGGTGGAGATACGGAGCTGCTCCCATTTCACAGACAGGAACCTAATGGCCTCAAGCAAGGCTAAAGTTAGGAAACAAGGATTGGGCTCCCATAGCAGAACTAGGGATTACTCTTGGTTCATTTAAACTTAATTAACCTGCAATTATGATTAACTCAGGGGAAAAAAATCTTTCCAAATTAAATACAAAAATATATTATTTCCTAAGTCTGTCCAAAGTTCTTATTATGTCAATATTAAAATTCATAAAGCAGCACTAAGTGGCCTGAAACATCTCTAACCTTGACAGTTTTTTTCAGGGGTAATAATAATCCGCAGCAAATGCAGGCCAACCAAAAACCACTTAACTAATTAGTAGTTGCAGTCACCGAGAAAACATGAATCAACACTGTTATTACAAGTGGCACATTTGAGTGGCATCTAATTATGACTTGATGAGCACGATACTTGCATTATCAACATTACTACTGCATCCCATCAGGGACTAAAAGCCGCTGATGGCATTGACTGCGAGAAACTCCCACTCAATGGTACTGCAGCACCCAACAATCTCCTTGGCAGGGGCACCCTCACTAAATGACATGTTAAGCGTAATTACTGGTAGACATTGTAAATAAACAGGATTGGAAGTGAAAATTGTACCAAGTGCATAAGACACAATCTGACACATTGGAAGTGGCAGCCTTAATTGAGAGTTTCTTTGACTGCTCAAGATCATTTCAACTGCATTTCTCGGAGGACAGTGATTATAACTGTGGAGACAGACGGCATAATGGTATCAGCACTGCTGACAGAGCAGTGAATTAAATTGTATCTGCTGTTGTGTGAAAGCCTTGATGAGAGGTACAGATCCTTAGTGGTCTTATCATTATAACACAATGGTCATGTTGTCATCAACCTTGCTGGCTCCAATTGAAAAGAAATGATTGTGTGTTGAAGCTTTCCCCCCCACCACCACCTTCTATCTCTTGTGCTCAATAGAACCAATTTTCAGAGAGCTATGAAATCACGCAATAGGGCCTAAAATGCAGCTGCTTGGCATACAAACGGGGCCCCATTAAACTGGAATCACACACAATATGTGTTTATGCCAGGAGAACAAATAGAAGCTGAGTACAGGCCAAGTTTATTCACAGACACAAAGCCGATGTAGCTCTTCATCAATATAATTGCCTTTTATATTGTCGTTTAAATAATGGGCTCTATTATTGCCTTAAAATCCTAATATTCCTGGCATTTTATCACTATGTTTACAAGGTATGTCCTTTAAAAATGTGAAAGGAAGATAAAAGAAACCTATAAAATTTTACAACATCAAATATTACTCCAAATTTTAAGTCTTAACTACTTGACATTTTCTGCCATGCTCTGGTATTCCTCATATCATAACAAAAACAAAACAGGCTACAGTTTCTTCCAGAGGAATTAGATTTCTTAGAGAACATTCTTGCCTCACGGAACAGTTGTCCAGGATCATTTAGGGCAGTAGATCATTCCTGTTGATTTTAGATTATTTTCCATAATTGTACCGTATGAACAATTATAAAACAGAAATGAGCAAATTCCTCTATTAACAGTCACACAAAAGTATAGACCATGTGATTTCCTTCTCCTGCATGAACTTCATTCACATTTCTGATGCTTCATCGTGCAGTTCACCATACTGGCACAAACCAGACATAACAGACCACAATCCCATTGTAATTGTCTCTTCTAAGGAGCTATTCCACCAGGATACTTCCACTCCCATTAGATGTGCTTTGTTGCCTCCAGACACCGTACAGTTTCAATAGAATCATTACCATAAAAGTGTAAAACTGAATATTGCCATTCTCACAGCTCGGACAAGACAGAACTTGCCCTAGAAAGTATCAAGAGATAGTAGTTCCTTCTAGAAATCTTTATTGGTGCCTTTATGCTTCAGGTAGTTCTATTCCTTCTTCATGAAAAAATGACCATTATTGTTATGATTATAATTAGCAATCTCAGCAACAGGGACAAACCCCACTCAATCCAAGCACACATCATTCCAGAAGTCACTTGCAGAATCCAGGTGTGATAGAGATGCCGTGGTACTAGTGCATTTTCACCACTTTGCACCTTAAGAATGGCTACCTATGTCAGAGCTTATAAATGCTGTGACAGCAGTTAGGCTGACAATGGTCAGTCTCGCCAGATTAGCTCCTTAAAACAAGGCTTTGAAGGAGAAACAGCAAGTGGACCTGAATCTCAGCATTCTTAACACTGCTGAGCGATGTTCATAACTCTATGCCAAAAAAATCCCACTATCAACTTACTTTTCTGAAACTCCTCCAGTTTTTTGACAGCCTCATCTCGTTCTTGCTTGATTTTGTCACACTGTAGGAGAAGAGAAAATAGAAATGAACCACTGATCCCAGTTATTTAATCAGCAGTCACAACATGCAAAATCAACAAAGATCAATTGCCAGCATAGTAATGTACAGAAGCACATGAAAACATAGCTTCTTTTTGCTCACAGTCATGTAAGATCAATGAAAATTATGCATAAAAAAACCTCATCACCCAGAGTATCTCCTAACCAAACTGCAAGTTATACTTGATTTTAGGTTCCAATTCAGAGCTACTCTGAAAATATTTTAGAAGAGCTCATTACCCAAAACTGATATAAACAGTCATATCCATGTTCCACATAACAGTAAAAGCAGTACTTTGCTTGTCAATAATATGCTTCAAGTCTAGTTTCTTTAACACAAATAGACATGGAAAAGAGGCCTACATTTATATACCTACCACGTGAATGGAAAACCTCAAAGCCAACAAAGAGGGACATGCTGTTCAGTTCCACAATATCACGAGGAAAGCTTTGGCCCTGAAGAGGGAGGATATTCATTTTCACACTTTGAGGATTTCTCATCACCTCGGTTTTATTAATTTTGGGGTTAATGCTAATACTACACAGGGCTGCAATCACTGATCTTATGATGGAAAGGTCTCTTCCAAGAGAAAGAATAAAACGGACATTAAAAAGACTTCTTTAAGAAAACCTCCTCTATAAGAAAATGAAAGAATTCAAAGAAACGAGTAAAAGAGACACAGAGACAAGAGGCACAGTCAGTGATTAACCACACTGTGAAGAACACATGACCCGGGGGGAAGTATGACTGGCACTCAACGTGTCTCACACACACAACGTACCAGACATCCTTCCTCACACGCAGCTGGGTACGTTCACAGTAATAAATCAACGCAAGACCATGAGTTAACTTTGGGAAGAGATCTGTGTGACTGAGCTCCTTACAGTGGAACTGCCATTCCAAAGATACCAGTCACTGGAAAAAGAACTGGGAAAAAAAGCCTGAAATTATTTCGCTCGATTTTCAGTTTTTCCACTTGAGGACCCACTTTGAGTTCGCTGGGAAAGGAGCCTGCTGTTAAGTAACAAGAAGGAGGAGAGCCCAAATCAAAGGCAGCCAAAGTCAAGAGAGCCCTGCTCTCAGCTCCGGAGGACGTTGGATGAGGCCCAAAGAAGGATCTGCTCTCAGGCAAGGAGAGGATGCCATTGGAAGCTGCTGCCGACGGCTCTCTGTGGGAGCAAAAGGAGCTGCGCTCAACTAGCAATCTCCCTTCTAGTGGCACTGGGGTGATGAAGCAAGTGACAGTGGCTGAGCAGGAGGGACAGGTTAGTCACCAGGTGCTGTGAACGTTTGTGAAACAAGGAGGAACTGCAGAAGGAGCAAGACGTGCTGAGCAAGGGGGTGCCGGACAAGGACTCACAGTTTCATCCAGCCCTGTTAAAGAAGAAGCTGTTTAGATAATCTTGCACAGGAGAGGTGGGGAAAGGAAATATGTTCATGGATCTTGCTGCCCTCCCTCTCAGTTTCCTCAGGAAAAAATTTGCCTTACCTTACTTGGCAGTAGGGCAGTCTAAGAACAGAAGGCAGAAAAGACACAGAAAGAAAGCATTTCGGACTGCTCCTGCAGCGCACAGCCCCACTGCAAAAAGGGGATCAGTGTGAGCTGCTGCCTCTTTTGTGTTTTACAAGAGAGCCACTGTAAGCACACTTGCATACCTCACCCACGGACGTGTCTGCACGCTGCGGGCTCTCAGCCCACTGCACATTAAGCGGGCAAGCGCTTTAAATGCTCAGCGCAAAAACCACGATCTTATAAACCTGTGTAGGCCAGTGGAAGTCAAAAAGGCACTTTCCTACTGATGGAAAGCTTGATGTAGAGAACACGGTACATTCCCTGTCCCAATGGTAGGACAAACTCCTTTTGAAACCCTCCAGCGGGTGCTGTAAGGTGTGACAGCTTTCTCTCCGCAGCCAAAGGGGAAGTTAAATGACCTGTTCCACTTCACCTTGAGTGCTATTTGCAGAGACGGCTCCATTGGGGCCACGACAAGCTGACTGTTCTCCTGATAGCGACGCCTGTTTCTCTGCACAATCAGAGGCTGTAGGTTTGGGTCTCTGCAGAGCAATCCCTGCTCCCAGTTGCAGCTTTCTGAGCTTTTTCCTTTCGCTGCTACTGTGCTTCAGAATGAAAGAGCAGGAAGAAAAGGAGAGCAGGAGATTGTTGCCCTTGCTGAAATGATCAATGGAAAGCACTTTCCCTTTTGTCTTGCAATCAAACCTGTGCAAGCAGAGCTGTTACAAGTCCCGCCAAAAAAATAAAGAAAGAAAAAAAAAAAAAAAAAACCTAGTTTACCTCCAATCTAGCTAACAATTAGAAGTTGAGACTGTATTTAACTACTTGTACTGCTTCAAACTGGAAAGCTATGAAAACAAAATATTCATACAAAGCAATTATGTTTCATAATAAAAAACACTGTCACCCCTTAAAATAAATTGACCTTACCTTTACAACAGAAAAGTTTAAAAATATCAAAATTCAGAAGTGTTAGCTACTCTCAAGTATCTCTGCAGCTTTCAAGTATTTACTAAGTCTCCCCTTGTCAGTATGAACAGACAGCTCCACATTCAAGAGAATATTCATAAAAAAAAAAAAAAACAGAAAGAAAGATGTTGCTAACTCCTGGGTTGTCGGTCAATTGTCTGCTTTTAGCTTTATTTTGTTAAGAGTTCCAGCTTCTCTGCAGAGGAAAATAAGCAAATGAACCATTTTATTTACTATATTTTCAATCTAATACTTAGAGCACCATTATTTCTATAAAGAAACCCAAAGGTAATGGACAATATTCCCACGCCAGTCCTGAAGTAGCTACAGGAGTCAACGATAATTTCTTGGCAATACAAAGAGATTGCTTCTGTATTTTTAGAAACAAATTAACAGCTCAGTTTCCAAAATTAAATTTGTGAATAAACTCCCTACAATCCTTCATCTTTGCAGAAGCAAGTTCAGGAGCTTTGCTGATCCCACTCAATTGCAGATTTTTGCCTTCTAGGTACACAAGACAGGAGGCAACACTTGCATTTCTAGCACAGAGAACTGATAACGCTGACTACATATAAGTAAATCATGGACACGTCAAAGACTGGGGCTCATACCAAATACTCCATATATACTGAGGTATATGAACTTGGCCTGTACTCGGAGCCAGCACAGCATCAGAGGACAGTACCACGCCAGCACAGGAACCTGACTCTACAACGTGATGTTGGGAAGTGGATGCACACAACCACCTGGAAGCCTGTGGACACGCAGTCCCCGCACAGCCGTTCCCACCAGTCTAATGACTCTTTGCCACTAATTCCAGGAAGGCCTGTGTTTCTTGTCTATTCTCTTCTAACAGGCTTCTTTTTTTGCCAACTATTTTGCACATAAGCTCCTACTGACTTCAGTAAAGGGCCTTCAAAGGGCAAAAACAAGAAGGAGATTGTTCAGTCCAGATATTAAGATGCAAGGAGTTCACGTAGTAGCCATATAGTCAATTAAGCCATTGCTAAGCAACACAAGATACTTTCTTTCCCATTTATACAGATTGTGAAATTTATGCAGATTTAGTGCTTGTTCTAAAATTATGAGTTTGGTACAGTGCTCAAAAGTATCCTATGACATTTGCTATACTCAAAGAAAGAATGAGCACGTCGTCACGGCAGAATCCCTTCTCCGTTCCCATTTGGTGACAAAACCTATAATCCACTCCATACATGTGCTTTAACAGAGCAAACACCAGGAATGAAGTAGCAGAGACACAGTATTGCACCTACCCTTTTGAAAAGCTGTCTTGCTATTTTTTTTTTTCCCCTACTGGCAGCATGACAAAACACTGTCAAAACCAGTGTTCAGAGTCATTTCAGTCTGATTAGCAAGTAGTCAAATATTTATTCATGATCTGACTCTGAATATGTCAGAACTGCACATCAGAACAGAACATCTGCATTTGTGTGCAGCTGAACGTTAGTTATCAATTTGGGGAGGGGGGCTGGTATGCATGTTTAGTTGGCTACTTCAATTAAAAGGACAACCTAAGAGAAGTAATGTGCCAAGCTATTTTTGTTCCAGTTTTGAACGTATTTAAAGACACTGATAAAAAGCATGCCCACACCAATTTTGTCAGAGACCCCACCAGAGGTCTCCAAATTGGCAGTTTAGCAAGGCAATGAGGAAGAGATGTTGTGGATCAAAGATCTTATATTTTGCTCCTGAATTTTCATGGTTATTAGCATCCTTTTAAGCAGCAGCGCTTTGAACAAAATGACCTATGTAAAAGTCAACTTACATTCTAATCTTAAGAAAAAATACAGAACAAAGCATAAATTTTCAGAAATTAAAATTACATCTTATTTTAAGTTAGCTGTCTGTTATGCACCAAGTTCTGTGTTTCCAATATAAACTGGGGAGTCGTACAGGAGTCTACTGCTGACTTAGAAAAAAAATTCCATTGACTGCATCAAAAGCACTCAGATACAGAGTGCTATCTACCTGTGTGGTGCTACCCATAAATAATCTGCAAATCTTTTTCTAAGTAAGTTCTTCTCTTCCTCCTATCGAGGCACTTACTTGATCACAACTGATAGAGAGGATGCTGTCTGCTTACACTCATTCCGACAAACAGGGGCAGAAAACCCAACACAAGTCACCCACAACTTCCCAGACCCACAGGCAGAGATCGCTGATGCTTCCTCCAGGTTTGACCCTGCATAAACTAAGATACAAAGTTAAGAGAGACACTAACGAGCTTTCAGGATTACCCAGCCCTGCCATAAAACAAGGCATAGCTCCTTCCCGTATTGGCACTGTGAACAAACTTAACCATGAACTCTGTATCAGTAGAGTCTTTTTTTTTTTCCTTTCTTTTTTTTTTCTTTTGTAGAAGAAATGCACTTAGGGCCTTACACTTAACCACTTGAGACTGAGCACTTAAACAATTAAGCAGGGCTACTTACACAAGCCCACCAATTTACAGGATGGAAGTTCTCGGATAGAGAACACTTGCTTAACAACTGAAAATCCTCCAACCCTGAGCACGTGCTTAACTAATTTGCCTGGCTGGGGATGTAATCCCCGTGTATTCAAGGCTGGAGGATTTTCAGTTGTTGTGCAAGTATTCTGAAAAACCATACAAACCATACATTCTGAAAAAGGCCATACTAGCCTTCAGGAGAAACGCACGGGAGCAGTTAGAGAGATACATGGTTATAGCAAAGAAGTCTTGTGAGAGAGAGGAGCAAGAAAGAGAGAGCAGAAAGCCAGAGGCAACCTCAAAACATCTCATTTCATCTCAATTTTGTCAACAAAATTTTTATTGGAATTGCGCTCAAAGGAAAAACTTTTCTAAATAAAAATGCAGCTCAAGAAAAATCCCCTAATTCCTGCCCCTGTCCCCAACCTAACTAAAGTGTTGTTCAAGGAACACCAAAGCCAGCAGGACTTGGGTTCAGGGCAAAGCTGGGGAGCCTGTTTTCCATGCGGTGGACAGCTTCTGGTATGGAACTCCATCAGCACGGACCTGGGGGGAACGGGACAAATATAAGGAAGAGAGCTGTGGAGGGCAGAGCACACTGAAACCACATGCAGCTGATGACGTCTCCAGGCTGCAAGTAGTTTGGAGACATGAAGAGTACCCTGTGGAAGTGTAGAATTGCTCCTCCCTCTCTCTTGCTGTCAGAGACAAGATACTGGGCTAAATGGATTCTTGGTCTAACTCATTCCCCTTTTGTCCTGAGCACTGGGAGATGAACTGCCACAGACTTTCAAAGTACAAAACTAGAGGACAGATTTCCCAGGATAACAGGCTCCCGTGTAGGATAGCAGAACAGGAACGCAGCAACAAGCACAGTAGAAAAGACAAGAAGTCAGCAGGGAGGAAAGACTGAAAGATAATATGCTGGGCTCAGTGGAAATAAACATAAACGCTCCTGAAACACAATATCAATATAAGCCTCAAGTTTTATTTGATAATGAGAAAGTAGTTAAGGACGAGGTCTTCCCAATACAGCCTTGAATTGCAACCTTTATAACAACTGGACTAAAAATGATCCCTCAGAAATTACTTCCCAAAAAGTCAAATTAAACCTACGTGCCTTGGCAGCTAACAGCGATCTGAAAACTAACATGTTTCTTTGCATCTTCAGCTCACTAATATTGCAGAAAGAAGAATTTTCTGTTCACAATACAGCATAGCACTGGCTCCTCTGCCTTCCTTACAACCCAGAATTGATAAGTGGCTTTTTCTGGCCACGGTTTCTTTTGGCAGATATCTGCTAAAAACCATTTGCACATTGACATGGATTTATGCAACAATGCCATCAGATCGTTCTCTGAGTTCTCTGTTCCTGTCGGCTTCCTCGCAGAAAGCAAGTGTGTTGAATGAGCAAGAGTCCTGGGTGGGAAGAGATACTTCACTGAATGTGCTTAATTTTACTACTGGAAAGACTGTTCATCATAATTACAATGAGCAATCTAGAAAGCGGTCGTTATTTCTTTCTCCAGTATCTCTGCACATTGAAAAGTGAAGCCTGCAGTAACACTCCAAGTTCAGCCCATACATTCAAAGCTTCTTTTCACGTTGGACAGGCACACAGACTCCACAGAAGAATGTGTGATCTGATGCTGCGAATCCGTTTTATGCTGCAGTACCATTCTGCAAGCTCAGATAAGAAACCTTGCTCTCCTATTAAAAAATTGGGTTGGATTTTTTGGCAGGGGTGGGGCAAGACTTCAAATACCTTAAGAAATCACATTTCTACATTCTGAATTTTCAGAGAGGTTGGGTGAAGGGAGTTGTGCCTTTTTTTTTTTTTTTTCAGTAAGTCCTTCTGTGCAAATCAAATTTAATAAACCAAGGTTTAGGTACATGGGAAACAAGTTTTCTTAAGAAAATCTAAAAACTTGAGTTGGTCTAAGCTCACATCATAATCATACGCAAACTGGCTATAGCAGCAATCATTAAATATATATATATTTATAGCAGCTTTGCTGGAGTGGGGCTGCTAGAATAGCAGCTGGGAGTTGCTTTCATTACTCCTTAATACATATAGGTACAAGTAATATTTATTACTTGTAAGTAATAATAGTAATTAATAATAGTAATGAGAGTAAGTAATAAGCTGTCATAGTCAATAAGGTATTCTGATATTTAGCACTTAAGGATTAAAGAGATAATCAATAGATACAAACCTCTTCTTTCTTTTTCTTATTTTCTGCTCTAAGCTCTTCATATTCACCAATAGCTAAAAAAAAAGAAAAAAAAGAAAAAGGTTAATATTGCAACCCCTCATTTACCCCAATTAGCACCCCATTTTATTAATTTTAAAGCTCTTCTGGCTATCTACACAGACTTCTTAAATCACGTGGGTCATAAACTTCATTAATAGCCTATGGATGAACTGGATATCCTTTTAGAATTGAAGTAATTGGAAAGTGTCTGAAAAAGATGGTGGCTCCCAAAACAATCAATTTTTGATCAATGGAGAGTTAAACAATCTTATTGATTGGGTTCAAAAATTACAAGGTGAATGTACTGGCTTGCAGTCACCATTTTAAACCCACACTGGCTCAGGTTACAGATCAATCCCAGAAAGCACAGTTAACGCAATACTGTTACACACATGTACCTCCAAAGTAGCAGACCTTAATTTATTTATTTATGTATTAACATTTTCCTCCAACAAGAGTCCTAGGAGAGATTTTTTTTTTCCTTTAAACTCCACAGTGGAGATGTGAAGAGACTGCACGAGTTACCCAAGATGACACAGGAACTCAGCTGTAGCGATCAGCAGGGAAGGGATCAACCTCCAGGACGCTGGAGGTCTGTTGTTTCAAATCAGTAAATAATATGCAGAAACAATCGATCAGCTACCAATTACGCTTCCAGTTTACTGTGTATTTTTTGCCTGCCCTTCTTAAACTTTTGATTTTACTACCTTAGGGACATGCCCCAACCTTCCAATTCTGTTGTTCCTTCAGTGTGTCCCATTTGGGCCTTTTGGCCTTTCAGACCATAGAAGTTTTATTGTCACTAGAAAGAAGCCAAATACACCTCCAAACATTAGAGCAACAAACCTTGCTAGAAAGGAACATTTTCCAGTCTTTAAGATGCATACTGCAAGCATTAAATGACAGGACCGTTGACATCTGTATCTTATTCCAGTTCCTCAGTATCTCCTCAATTTTTATCTTGTACCTAACAGAAGCTACCCTAGCACACAGGTGTTAGTTCAAGCTAATTTAATTAGAGCTGTATAAAGGGTATGAATCAGTTTTCAGCTGATGGTAGCAGGTATTTTAGAGTTTCATCTTAAACTTTACATGTCTTACCCTACATCTGAAGATAGCAACGTGTTGAATCTGGTAGATTAACCACCTGAAAAACCTAGTTGCCCTTTCTAACTTTAGATAGCTAAACTTTTTCAAACAAGAAACTCTCAAAGGTACGCTTTACACTTTTTTGAGGTCCCTTTTCTCCCCCCTCCCCAGCGTTTCAAGATCTGTTGAAATGAAAGCAATTCAACTCACTCCTGAACACCAGGTCCACAGCAGCACTCTTTTTGCTTGTCTTCAGCACAAATATCACTCACAGCAACAGCACAGAAGTATCTCAGATGTAAAAAACTTGAATTATCCTAATTCCTCTTTTCTCCAAGATCGCTCCATTTTAGAAACGTGGGACTGGCATACAGTAAGTCTGGATACAGACAGCAACATTAGCCCCTGGACTAGTAATTCAAAACACAGGACTGCTCCTCACGTGCCCAACCAATCAACAAGCAAGACCTTGTTGACTAACATTAGCTAGAAAAGGAAACTGAGGAACAGTACAAATATCTAGGCCAGAATCTCACCTCTGCTCTTACCAGAAAGTGTTGAAAGATTTCCAGGGCTCTCAAAGAAAAAAAGTTAAACCCCTGAAAGCAAAGTCACAGGTCACACACAAACTCACAGGAATAATAATTTAAACAGATGAGAAAAGTCCTCACTCCTGCTCATCCAAGTGAAAAGGTTTATATAAAGAGTGGAATGAACACAATCAGATTTCTTAAAAATGTGACCTGCATCCCCACACCAGTTAACCCCAGGTCTCTCATCCATCCCTTTACTTTGCACCCACTTCTCCTTACCTACTGGAGGCACCTACCCACCTCCCATACTCAAGAAGCAGAAAGAAAACAACAGGTAGATGAGTAGGGAATAAACCACTCTGATGCAGTTATTCTAATAAAGGGCACCTGAAGTGAAACAACATATTTCCTACACGGGAACAGAAAAGCCATTAATCACTGTTCCACTTCTAAACCATTTCCCTGTTCCCTTTAGCATAACAGAAAGAGATTTCTAGCATCCAGAGGCAAGAACATGAATGAAAACTGTATCAACAGATACAGTTCAAGCTTCTTCATACTTGAAAACTGCTAGTGTTTGCTCACCTTTAAGACAAACTCATATATGTTATTCAATACTTCATAAATGACAGGGAAATGTAAATACTGATTTGCCCCACCCTTGACAGCTCTCCTCACAAGCTCCATGAACCAAGAACTCTGAATCATCAGCCCTTAAGGCATGAATACAAGAAGAAGTTACCCAAACCCAAGGATACAAACTCACACAGTGCTCCTGCAATCCCCAGCAAGGGCTCACATGCGAGACTGGAAATTAAAACTGCCTCTTTGGGGTAGCCCTTCCCTCCTTTACTGCAGATGGTAAACCACAGCACGTTCATTTGGAACACAAAATCAACAGCTACTCCACGCTGCACTCACACAGCAATTTTCTTCAGCGCCTTTTTACTGTGCCCTTCCCCTTACTGTCACTGCAAAACCATTTGCAATTCCTTCAATACAGCTCATACGTGGTAAGGGTCTGGTGTCTTAAGGATGTTCTTCATGGGTGGCAACATTGAGACAACGCTCCCATACAGATCCTATCATTTGGATTTTCGGGTATGGATTTATTAAACAGTAGATCTAGTGAAGAAACTGCTGCTTTTATCAGGCCTGGAAACAGAAACAATAACTTTTAAATGACTACAAACACTTTATGCTGTATATCATCAGCTGCAAAGGCAGAAGATGACTTCAAAGTTATGAATTGTGACTGGGAAGTTGGNTTTGGATTTTCGGGTATGGATTTATTAAACAGTAGATCTAATGAAGAAACTGCTGCTTTTATCAGGCCTGGAAACAGAAATAATAACTTTTCCAGTGGTTTATGCACAATGAAGTTTTGAGCCCATCTCAAAAAAAGCCAAGAGTCTACATAATCTCCACTGAAGCACTAAATGGCATAAAGGTGACAGCGATCTCGTTGCTCTAGAACTACCCTGAAACAATTAATAACAGCAGCGCCAGGCAACACTTCACATGTTACAAATCTCATCTAGATTATCAAGCCTTAAAACCTCTTGGGTAGATTAAGAGGCACCATTACCACTCATTTATTGATTGAGAAGCCATAAATCCTGTTGTATGACTGCCCCAAAACCTTCTCTGAGAGACAGGACTACTTTTTCTCCTTAACCTACGAAGGCTCTCACACAATATACAAAGACAGCACCTAAGCATCTCGAAATGTCTTACATCTCACCTTGACTCAATCAGATTATACTGTATATAAATTACTCTAAAATAAAGACATCTCTTTGCAATAAACTAGTGGTGAATGAAGCAAACAAGTGAAGATGCTTTACTAAAGGTGCTACTAAAATTCCAGTTATACATAATTTTCTCTAAGAATCAATATTGCAGCATGTATTGATAGTAAAATGCCTACTCGCCAGCCTCCAGTGGATCCTGAAGAACTGTAATAAACATGTATCAGAGACTTCTTGAGATACTGTCGCTGTATGACGTTAACTTAAGTTTATCCTTAATAGAATTGTTCCTGATATACACCAGTATTATATAAAAATATAATTTTTATATAACCACACACCACATTCCTTTGTTTCAGGCTACCTTCATACTGCCCGAGAGCGACACTACAACCTCATTCCAAGACTAAGGGAAGAAAAAGGATGGAAAAAGGAGGAAATAACAGAATATTTTGTGCTGTAGCTCTTAACGCACCCAAAATGTATTCCCAGCCCACCCTGCTCTTACTGTATAACAGTCAAACCACAAAACAGCCAACACGAGTGAGCACAGCGTGCTCCTTCCCAACATGACCATGCTCATGCCCCTGCTACTCACCCCTCAGCCTGGCTGGGCAGAAGAGATTGTCCTGTCAACATGTATCAATGCACTTCATCTGTATTAAATTAAGCAGGTAATTTTCTATACAGAAGCTCCTTTAATTATATCTTAGTCTTTTGATTTTTAGTTGTGAACCTGTGTCTCCTGAGCCTGGATTTGCTAACAGAAGATATGTATTATCTAAATTAGATGTTTTATATATTAGATACTTATTATGGCTAAAAAGCACTTATTAGTAAAACAAGGTCACAAGGGTAAAAGTATATAATGACTATAATCCATAGTGAACAACAGAAAAGACACCTTAATTTACACAGAGTAAGGTGGTGAGAATCTTCCTACTCTTTTTATTAAAAAATTCATCATCCTCTTTTCTAAAGCTATGTATTAAAAAATACAAATTAAAAACCCAACCTTTAAAATGCTACATGCATATATTTCAGCATTTATATTGTAAACCAGGGTGGCCCTTCAGGTAGACTGGGAGCCCTTCCATACCAAATCAACGAGAAATGCCACCTCAGCATTTCAAGTGTACTTATTTAATCAAAAAGTAAGCAGAGCTGTCAAGGAAAGCAAGTGTCATTTCATTATTTATTCTTCCATACTACGGACCAGGCATGTCTTTACTGGTACAAGCAAGAGAAAGAGCTTACAGCACAAGAAGTCCTTCACTCTGGATCAAAGAAGCTAACCTAACAAGTCGGTTTTTGTCGGTAGAAATAAATTAACACCTGCCCTTTTGCAGGTTCCGATAGATCACTAGACAGAGAATTATCCCTGACAGCAACGCAGCAGCACAGCTTTCATAGGACTGTTGCCACCAACCTTCTCATCCCAGCACACCTGGAATAGCAAGAGTCAGACCAAACCCGTTGTACAAACCACCTCCTAAATAGCAATGGTCTCCCTATAAGCAAAGCACGCACAAGAAGAGTATCAACAAAAATCAAAAGGGCTCAATTTTTCTCTTGTTCCCTGGTTTAAGCTCAAAGATCCCTTCCACTTAACCCAGGTGACCTCTATTTCAACAGGACACAGCAGCACAAGCCACATGGACCTGTTGGAATAGGTGCAGCGGAGGGCCACAGAGATGACCAGAGGGCTAGAGCACCTTTCCTACGAGGACAGGCTGAGAGAGTTGGGACTGTTCAGCCTGGAGAAGAGAAGGTTCTAGAGAAACCTATTAACAACCTTCCAGTACCTAAAGGGGGCCTACAGGAGAGATGGGCAGGGTCTCTTTATCAGGGAGTGGAGTGATAGGACTAGGGGTAATGGTTTTTAATTCAAAGATGAGAGATTTAGGTTAGATACTAGGAAGAAATTCTTTACTGTGAGGGCGGTGAGGCACCGGAACAGGTTACCCACAGAAGGTGTGGATGCTAAAAGACGTGATATTCTGAGGGGTTTAAGGCCAGGCTGGATGGAGTTTTGAGCAACCTGGTCTGGTGGGAGGTGTCCCTGCTCAGGGCAGGGGGGCTGGAACTCCATGATCTTTTAAGGTCCTTTCCAATTCTAACCATTCTCTGATCCTATGCTACTTCAAACTGACGCCTGGGCAGCATTTTTAACACATCTCCTGGGCCCCCATGATGTTTTAAAACATCTCTGGGAACCCCCTGAAAGAGAGATGGAGCTGCAGAATAAGCTCTTATGGGCTTGTGTAAAGGTGGATGTATGTGATGACATTATTCTTGTTACTTTATGACTCCAAATCTTAAATCAGCCAGAATATATAAACCTATTATGAGACTTAAAGCTTATATGCCCAAACCAAGCTTTTTGGCCAATTATCAGTTGCACTACTTCATACCTACAAGATTAAACTACCAAACAGTTCTGCTGGGGAATGATGATGGCTCTGTATCAACACCAACATACACAGGTACATGGGGAAAAGACATAATCCACACAGCAGGTGATTACAGAGGGGAATGCAGCAGCCAACAAGGTATCCTACCCTGAACAGAGAAATTCCTCTGGCCATAAGAGCTACCCTTTTGCCTCAAAGAAGTATAAATTTGTCAAACCACACTAAAAGCTTGTCTACAGCATATTTTGAAAGTACTGCTCTGGGATATCGTAGCCAGTTTGTTAAAAGACATATAGTATTCCCTTATTCAAAGTTTCCGGTGCTTTAAAGACTTTTTTTCCAATTTCTATTTGATCTCTTAAAAAAAAAAAAAAAAAGTCATACAGAGCCACAGTGTTTGGGTTAGAAGCTGAAGATCATCAAATCCTGCCAACAGACAGAGCAAGACCTTTAAAACGGGTGAAGAAAGTCCAGGCAATATAAACACGTTCAGTAGGTGTGTAGTTAACAGTACTTGTTAAGCACAATAATTTTGCTAAGTGAAGAGAAATGTGACCATGACAGTGGCAACTGAAGCAGAATTTTACCTAGTTTATAACTCCAGATGTTTTGGTTGCTGACTCTTGTTTTCAACTGAACAAAGAAGTGACCAGAGTGGAAGATGACTCTGTCTTTAAGGGCAGAGTTCCAGCAGTGCCAATAAAACCAAAGACAAACAAGGCAACCTTCCAGGCAGGTAACCGACCGCTGCTCCCATGCAGCTCTTAGTCACTTCAGTTACTTTGCTACAGTTCTTTCACCTTCTACAACCAACCATTAATAACACAATGTTTTGCCCACCTGAGTTCTGTTTGTTTCACTTTTAAGTCCTACCCACAGGAATTAAAAAGGGCCAGTTGAACAGAAAGGTGCACTAGTGGTAACATCACTAGTGGAAATTGGTAGGTAATACAAATATTTATAGCAGATCTGCTTTATCTTTCCAAGCCATCTCAGAGAGCTATTCACAGGATTAAAGCTCAAACCATACTTTTAAGTCCTAAATATCATCAAAACAGAGATCATGTTTCTTTGCGATGCTCACCTTAAACTTGGTAACGGAGCGAGCCAAAGAATGATCAGTATCAGGTATCTGAGTGTAACACACAGGACTTGGAAAATTCAGTATGGATTAAAGATAAGCATATCTCGCACACAGACAGTCTCGGTGTCCTTGTCGGCGTTCAGAGCTTTGCCAAACAGCCAAGTGAATTTGCCCAGACACCAGTCAGTGTCAGAGCTGCCACTGAGAATCGAGCAGGCAGCTCTAAAACACCTGCCTCAGGTTCAATCTACTGACCTTGTTCAGGGAAAGTAGAAGCAGCAGTTGAAACGTGACAGCTATCAGCCACGTACGCTGAGGTTTGCCTTCCCCACTACCTTTCCCATCGCTTCTCGGTCAGTTTGGTTACCTGGTGTCAGGCAAGCTTCTCAAGACTAGAAAAAACACATGCTGAAAGAGACACCAAACAAGGGCTACTGAACAAACGTTCTCTGAAACCCCTTCAAATCAAAAATCTTATATTCAAACATCTGACTACAGACCATGATGCTACAGTAATCTGCAGCCAAGCATCACTTGGAATACGATAAAGGTAGGCCGTATGTACACTCATTACCCCAGGTATTCACAGACAGATCCTTCCATCGCTGCATTTGCTTCCCCAGTTAATACTGCTTATCTACACCTGAAAGCAGTAAAGAGGAAAAGTAATAGAAAAATTCTCCTCCTCTTTTCAGGTTGCCTCTGTTTAACAGAGCATCCTCTAATTGGTTGAGAAAAGTTGTTAGTATCTCAGTTTTGTTTTGTTGTCAAGAAGAATGGAGGGCAAACTACTCCAACTTACAGTATATAAAGAGGAAGCGAACTTACTTACAGTAATAATATTTAGGTCATGGCTGTTAGGATAATTTTATGCATCTAATTACCTTTTTTCATCACTTGGACTCTTTGTCTTGTGAGTTAATATAATTTACTTACAGTGCACTACCACAATTTTGCACTGCTTTAGATGCATAACAGCGTACAGAAGAGTATTTTCAAAGGTTTTCCACCAGGTAACTTTTCACCCACCAAAAATAACATTTTTGCCAGCCATACAATGACAAAAACATTTGTTAGCCTCGCAACAACGTATTAAACTCTAACATTTGGGAATGAACATCCACTAAGAACAGTGGCCTTACACGACAGAGTCTGACAAGTACAGTTTCTATTTCAACCGCTGAAGTGGATCTGGGGCAGCCCATCCTCAGGTTACAGTATTTTTCCCTTGAACTAATTCCTGCAGTCCCACAAACTTTCACTAGATGTTAAAAGAAACCCAGCAGAAGACCTTCACATATTGGAACTGAAGCCCTAATCCAAGCAATTTCAAGAGGCTACGATTTCTCTAAAGAATAACCCAAACTTGCCTTTTTATTTTCAACTGATTGTTGTCATTTTACCAACTGTACTTTTGGCAAAGACAACTTGTCTGGAGCCAACAGTACTGGGAGGACCAGTGTCAGTCACCAAAAAAACAGCTTTTTAGCCTTATTTTTTGATCCTGTATTATCAAAATGCACAGCTGTTAAGATTATTGTGAATTTTACACCCACTGAAATCCTCATAAGTCAGAATGTACCCAGTGCAGCCGGTAGTCACGAAAACAATGCTGGGTGTACAGGAATAATCAAAAATAAGTGCCAAAGCAGATCATAACTAGTTCATAAATATCCAGCTGAAATGTGACCAAGAAAAGCTTCCGCTATAGAGCCAAGGTGACTGAGTGTGTTTGTGGTCAGAATGAATGACAAAAGGGGCACTGACTGCATGATGGTAAATTTCACTCTGTTACACAACTTTGTCCAACAGGTCCTTTCCCCACAGCTCCTCCCAGGCTCCCAGGAGAATGCCCCAGCAAATGACAGCATTGGTACTTGCACCTACTGCCCATGACACTGAGAGACAGGAGACATGCCAGCCACTTGCTGCATGCCCACAAGCAGATGTCCACTATTCAAACAGATGGTACCACTGGTTATTTAATGTTGCCCACCTGCCTAACGAAGGGAGAAACTTTGATTGACCAACCTGGTTGGGGGATAGACTGACCAAAGGAATTAAAAAACAGTTCATCTTTTGAGCATCCAAGCTCTTTTCCATGGCCCCTCATAGCAGAAGATGAAATATGACAGTGTTTTGGCTTCTGATCCACTACGCACTCACAAAACTGAACACAGAATCATAGAACCATCATAGAGCCAGACCATTAACCTAACACTGCTCAAAAGCACTGGACTTTTCTACAAAAGCCCCAAGAATAACTCATTCGGGGAACGAAACCAGCCTGGGACAAGTGCTTCCTTTCATTTACACTGGAACTGTTACAAAGGCTCCACAGAAACTTCAGGCATATCAGGGCGAGCCCTGAGCTATCAGCGGGAAGTTTGCAGGCTGAGGGACAGCAGGACAGAGGGTGACAGCAGAAAGGCTGAGTTAGTATCGGACCCTGCCACGCAGAGCAGGAGCGGGGACAGGATGGCAGGTTAGTGGCTCCATGTGAAGCTTGGCTCCACACAGAGACTGGGAGGCAGAAGGACTTTCACCCCTGGAGCCGGCCAGGCACCCGGACTCACCAGCTCCACGTTGGCTGTTAGCCAGGCACCCGTTACCAGCGCCGGGGCCAGGCTGAAG
>VXBJ01001545.1:26015-52827 GCA_013400055.1 Nycticryphes semicollaris | reverse complement strand
CCATCGCCCACCGCGATGCCCACCCTGCTTCAGCCCAAAGCACCTGTGGGAAGGCGAGGCGGGTGGGACCGAGCTGTGGGGACAGCCAAAACGTTTCACACCTCTTTTAATTTTTTTAAAGGCTTTTTTCTTTTCTATTTTTTATTCCCAGGTAAAGGGGCCTGGGGACGAGAGAGGACGCGACCACCGGGCCGGGGCATGCCAAGGCCGCAGNGCGGAGGGGTAGGGCGGCGTCGGCCGCAGCCCCGGGGCGCGGCGGGCGCGGCGAGCGGCCCGGCCCGCTCTGCACATGCCCAGACTCCCGCGGCGCCCCAGTGAGCATGTGCGAGGGTGCGGGCACAGCGGCACCTCAGCCCGCGGGTGGGCAGGCTAGGGCAGCCCGCACACGGGCGGGCGCGGAGCTCCAGGGCACCTCCCCGACCCCTTCTCCGTGGCCTTCGGGGTGCAGCTCGGGGTGCGAGCGGAGGAAGCCCCACCAATAGCCCACCGGGCAGAGGAGTCGTGTCCTCCTCGCCCCATCGGGGTGGTTGGTGCCACAGCCGCCCTCCTGCAGACACCGATGGGGTATGGAGACCCTTCCCTACAAGCCCCGGGCAAAGGTCTCCCACGGGGCCCCCGTGAGCCCTCCCACACCGCTCTCCATACAGCTGGGGATACATGGGTTTTTAATAAGACCTTTTCCACAATTTCCCTAGGGCAGCCTTCCACTTGGGATCCAGGAGCAGGGTCCACTTGAGGTGCTGACCCAGGTTGTCCAGAGAATCTGTGGCTGCCCCACCCCTGGAGATGTTCAAGGCCAGGCTGGATGGGACTTTGAGCAACCTGGAGGTGTCCCTGCCCAGGGCAGGAGGCTGGAACTCTATGATCTTTAAGGTCCTTTCCAATTCAGACCATTCTGGTTCTATGATTCTGTGGTCCCTGTACTGCCTGGAGGGGTGGTGGAGGGACATAAAACAGCTATTTGAGTGCCATGGTATGAAGAGACCTAAAAGCTTTAAAAAAAAGAAAAAAGAACTGAAGGGTTGTATTGCTGTTTGTGAGAATCTGAGGTAAACAACTGCATGCCAGCTCCAGTGTCCAGCACTTAATCACAACTTCAGAACAACTTTGAGAACAGAGGGCTTTGAGAGGGACCCTGCCTTGTTCTTCTCAGAAGAACACAGTTCTCTCTGCTGGTCTTGGGTGATCCCTCTGTGAAAAAAGAGGGGATCCAGTGATGATGTCTATTAAAATGGTTACCTTATCCCCAGGCTGACACTCAGTGCACTGCAGAATGTGTTTCTGCCTCCATTTTTTTGCTGAGGCTCAGTAGTGGTCAGCTGAGTGGCAACAAAATTCATACATCTCCCTCCCTCCTCCTTCGTCAAATGCCTGTTGTCCACTGTGGCAGGCAGGTCACAGATATGGCAACAGTAGTTAGAAATATCTGGGAAGAAAAGGAAAAAGACCTGACTATGAAGAGTTGCTGAGTGCTCCTGGCTCCTTCATCCTAGACTGTATCCTCTACTCATCTCATCTGAACCTAGTAAACCTTTAATACATGAAGAGGCTCCATATCGATGCTTTGCAGCATTATCTGTCCTAGAAGTAACTAATAACACGTGTAGCATCCTGGAAAGAAGGAGATCCATGTGAGCTGTACTCGTGTCCCATAAGCGTGACATGCTCATGTAAAGCGAAGGAGGCCACGCGGGGAAGTTCATCAGCTAGTCAGCTTCTTCTGAACTAGTCAGCACAAAACGTGTTTAACAGTACCAAATAGAAAGTTATAAATTCATGCTCCTAGCGGTGGAGTCATATGCAAAGAATGGGAAATTATCTTGGAAAACGAAAGTTCTGTAGAAGAAGTGGGAGGCAAAGTGCAACTAATTACATACGTGCTACCGGTAAAGGTACTGCAGCAAAAGAATGGGATGTACACTGACAGCAGGGAAAAAAACCCAACTTCTCTATGACATTGAAAAGACTAAAAATAAAGTTACTGCATCCAGTTCTTCAAAAGATGGTAGAGACATTTATGGAGAAAGCACAAGAGAAAGAAAGTGACCTAAGGTTTGAGGGAGAGGGCTTTGCAATGAGACCTCAAACCCTTGATCCTTTTAATTGAGCAAAAGGGAAACAAATTATTTCATAATGTTAATTTCACAGGAGAAAATCCTCGATACTTGAGGGCTTTTTCAGCCACTGGAAAAGAGTCAATCAGAATCTGTGTCTGTAACCATAACATAAAAACTACAAATAAAAGTCGCACATCAGTAAAAGCCTCCATTTGAAGCAACACAAAGGTCCTATTTAGGTCCTTAGAGTTCAGGGCTGACCTCGGTTTCTAACAGCCCCCACTTAACTCAGAGCAGTTTTGCAAGTGTTTTACTTTTTGTCATCCTTCCTTGGGCTGCCTGTTGGCTTCCCTTCAGCCACAGGTTTCCTTCCAAGCCCCTCTTCCCAGGGCTTATATCACCACCACCACTGCCTCCGTTGTTTCCAAACCAATTTCCTTCACGCAGCGCAATAGCGGCATTTGCAAAAGAGAGTCATTGTAGGGTTGCTTGTCCCCGCATCGTGCCAAGACACCGGACATCTTCGTCTTGCAACAATGTCCTGTCTGTTGTACACAGCCAGAACAGGGCATAAAATCTCTTTGATATCCACAGAGACAGTAAGCTGATTCTTCCATTATTTTATTTATATATTTATTCAAATTGAAGTAGTATGGCTCTGTCAAAAGAATTCCCTTCCATAATTTTTATATTGCGGCTTCATCATTGTTCTTATTGTTATTATTCTCTTCAATCTGCAACAAGTTACAATGCCTTGAAAAGTAGGCGTTTAAAACAAGAATGTCCTTGTAGCAGACCCTTTTGGTTGCCATAGTAAGATGGGTGCCACTACATTATTGCTCAAAGATATTAATTGATTGTTAATCAAGTGTTGCTTTTCTTTTTCTAAGTTAGCAGACAACAGAAAAGTTAACTCCATTACTAAATTTGCTAATGGATTCCCCCTGTTCTCTAAGGCTTTCACATCCCCAGAAATGTTTCTCTGGATCACAAATTCAGTTCATTGTTTCAAGGTTATTTTAAATAAAAGTTAGTCCGTAATACCTATTTCTATGCAATACAATGTCTGCATTGTGATTTGATAACCGATGCTTTAAACCACTAAGGTTGTAAAAGGCCTGACCAGGCAATTTGAGCATCCAACATGGGATTTCACAATGTTTTAATAGGGCTTGAGTAGCAAGAGCTTCCTCTGTCAAAGAAAATCAACGTTGTACTTTTAACGTACATAACCAGTTTCAAGAATGCTGTTTGATCTTTGTTAAATGGGAAGGCTAAAGACTAAAGGTGTCTGAAAACTTGTGCAGCACACAGTTGGTACAAGTATTTGTGAAAAGAATCAAGGACTTTCTACATGGATAACCCATGTCAGCGGCTGGCATGTCATGGATAATCCCTGTCCATATTGAGAAGAAAATTCAGGTGGATTCACCATATCTTTAGGTTTTACCCATATGTGCCTGTTCTTTCAACACCTGGGACAGCTTTGTCACAGACTGTGCGAGGTTTTGAGAATCACAAACGATGCTTGGTAGTAAAATTGAAGGCAGACATGGGAAAGGCCAGAAGCACTGTAGAAAGTGGGACTGGAATTCAGATTTTGCCCAAGTGGAGCAGTGATTTCAGCTGGGTATCATTCTACACAGTGCTCTGTTGTGCAACGTAAAACATGGTAATCAAATGCATCAGTACAATAAGAGCATAATTTGTGGAAGTTTGAGTAACTGCAATATATGGATATATGGCTGTGAAAAAAGACAATATCTGGAGACTAAATAAGTACATAAGACACATTGTGGTTTCTTCCTGCTTTGCTTGGCTCTGGTGAAACATCAGAGTAGGATGCCATCTTCTACTGCCACGCATCAAATAGAAACACAGACCTGTAGGGGAGAGTCTGCAGAGAGCCTGCGAAGAGAGAGGTCAGCTCTAAACATAACCTGGGCCTGCAAGAAGAAAGCGTATGCTTGGCGGGATCATTTCCCTTAGGGAAACCCCAGGGAATGAATAATAATGTCAGTGAAGGACTATCACAAAGTTGTTACTGTGCTGTCTTCAGTAAATGTTGGGTTCGAGAGCTAGTGCAGGGTTTAAACTGTGAGAGAGGAGACAGGTTAAGTATAAAAACCAGGTTTTATTAGTGGAAGCACTTCCTAGGCTTCCTAAAGTAGAGGGAAGGTGAAATCTTCAGAAGTTTCTGACAGGTCAAGGTGACCTGTGAGAGCCTGCCCTTCTGATAATCCATGTAGGTGACAGGACAGACAGCAAATGTACCACTCCCACTCCTCTCTGCCTCCAGTTCCCATCTTCCACACCAAGGCCAACTTCACATGAGGTCTCCCCTGCCATCTTCCCAACCCTTCGTGGGCAATTTCTTATCTCTAGGCATGTCCACATATAGCCAGGAAGTGGTGACGGACTCTGACTGAGCTCCGAGAAGGATGGAAGAGAAAACTAGAGCTGAATGGCAATATCTCTCCCCTGCTGAATCTCTCAACATAGTAATGCAAACCAGATATTTGGAAGGGTTTGAGGAGCTTATGTTTTGAGGGATGATTCAGTCTTCCCGTATCTCCACTCCCATTCCTCTGTTGTTCACGGACGATAACGTTTAGAAGCTTGGTTGGAAATAACACTCTGACACATTTGTTCAAGCCCCTTTGTTGTTGTTATTCTCCTTGCTGCTGGACAGATTTCTTCTTCACATCTGCTGCTCACTGAGCCCTGTACAGGCTTGTGTAGGCTCACCCGTGGAAACGGAGTATGGCCCTGGCTCCGCAGCTCCTGGTGTTGAATGTGCAGCATCCCTGAGCAACAGCAGTGGAGAGCAGCAGCTCCAGGTGTTATCTTCAAAACAAGACGTGGCTGCTCTCCGTCCATTTGCCTGTGCACCACCTCTCATCACCTCGTGGGGCAGCTGGTCATTTCTATTGTAGGATTTCCAGAAGGAGAGCTGGTGCTGATATGAAAGAGCAGGTGATAAGCGAGATGATAGCCTCAAACTCTTGCAAACGGATGAGTCACAAGCCTGTCCTGAGCCTGCTGACTTCAAAGCAGCGCACGTCTTATGTTCATACCCAAACACAACAGGAGAGCAGCGCTAAAGCACAGGATACTTTTGAAATGACAATGCCATTCACAGAGGGACAATTTATTTTGGGACTGTACATGAAGTCTCCTAATCACAAAATAGTTTGGGACCTTCACTGCTTATCATTTCTTCTGGATACCATTGGATTTTGATAATATTTTGAGAGGCACTTCCTCACGACCTTTGGAAATTTTTCCAAATTTTAGTTTTGCCAACTGCAGTTTTTTGCTGACTTGTTCCTACTCGTGACGTATTTAATGTCTTTACATGCACCTTAATGTATTTACATGTATGTCTTTTCCCCAGTGTTGCCCCTCATCTGTTTAAGCTGTGTGCAGACAAACAGTACAACTATTTGTTTGCTTGTTAAAACTTTTATTGTTTATATTGCTTGTTAAAGCTTGTTATCCATGCTGGAATGTGCATATTGCTGTTCTTTATTTGGGCTGAACGTTATTTGGACCTTTTAATGGACACAAAACCAATCTTACCTTGTATGAGTAAACAAGCCCCCAACATCTCCAGTAACAAATGGCAAAGAAGGGGAGCAGGGGACCTCCTCTGGCTGGGAGAGAAAAGCATTCTCTTCTGAGGCAGTGGCACCCATCAGTCTCTGAAAAGCCTAAATTAACTCTTGAGGAATCATCTTCCTCCTGTTGAGGAGAGCTACCATGTGGAAACAGCTGCAACTCCAGGCTGAAGTTACCCTCAGCCAGACGTTTACCACTTTCAGAGCAGACATATTTCATATTTTGAGGCCGGGGCAGGGGGGAAACAAGGAAGAATAAACTGCATAATCACTGCACAGATAAACAACTGTTAATAAACTCCATAAAAAAATGGCAATAGCTATTTGAGAATATAATTAACACGATGAATAAGACTAAGCAGCTTATCTGCTGAGGTAACGTATATTTTTTCATCAAACCAATCAGTGCTGAATAATGACTAGCATAATATAGCTGGATAAATATAAGCACTCCTTGTTTCCCTAAGATGACAACTAACTAATCAACACACATTCAAACTGGAGTGTAAGTATGATTAAGCATAAAAAACTCAGATAATATGGATACATTTGAAAAACGTAACCATTTGATTAGAGACACTGGCATGATCTTTGTGAGTTGTCCCCATCTAGGATGGCAAACGTGTCTATCTGCACAAAAAAAGACACAAACTGATTGGCGGATAAATCAGAAGATTAAGTATTTAGCATGGCATTTTAAAATGCTCTAATTATACCGTAATTAAACACCCTGCATATTAAATTTGCAACTATAAAATATAACTAGGCAAATTATGCCTTCCCGCCCTTCATAGCAGTACATCGTACTTTATGGATGCTCACCTCGGATAATTTGGTTGAAATAGGTGCTTCCTCTGTCTGCAAGCACAGGCAGGTGGTGGGTTTCACCTCTGAGATGCGAACACCTGCCAACACGTGCAAGGACACATTTAAACATAACAGCTCAGAAATGACTCACTATGTTCCTACCAGCAAAATGTGAGACCTGCTTTGCTTCCATTGCGTGGGAGGGAGAAATACCATGCTCTTGGAAAGCTAGAAACTGAGTTGCTCTTCCTGAGGTGAGAGACTTCATTTCACCAGTATCGCACTGAGAAGTATGTGCTTCACCAGTTGTTCCAGTGGCTCATTCCTGCTCCTCTGAGGTTCTGCTCTGGTTTATTCCATAGCTCTTTGGATAAAACCAGAGCAGAGAAGAAGAGGGTTTGTACAGGAATGTCCTTGTGTGTCCTGTTTCTTCTTAGAAACTACATTAGTGTGTTCACTCAGAGTATTTGAGGGTTGTTTTGTCCATTTTGAGGGGAAGAATCAGCCACTAATTAGGGCACTACATCACCACTTTAAAGCAGTTGTAACACTTCTTTTTCCTGTAAATTTTACATCAGTGACCCAAGTAATTAAAACCACAAACCATCTTACAGTTCCCAAATTAATTCTTTGGCTTCAGATGGAAAATGTTGCATAATTTAACAATCAATTGGTTCTTAAGTCTTAAAGTTTGGGGATTTTCTACATGTAAAAGAGAGATGTCAGCAAAGGGCGTAAAGGCAATTAAGGACCTGGAGCACCTCACACAAGAGGGAAGGCTGGGAGACCTGGGACTGTTCATCCCAGAGAAAAGAAGGCTTGGGGAAGGGTCTTATCAGTGTGTGCAGGTATCTGATGGTAGGGTGCAAAAAGAATGGAGCCAGGCTCGTCTTTCAGTGGTGTCCAGTGACAGGACAAGAGGCAAGAGGCACAAACTGAAACTCAGGAAGTTCCCTCTGAACATTAGGAAATACTTTTTCACTGTGAGGGTGACCACAGCAGGGGTTGCCTGGAGAAGCTGTGGAGTATCCATCCTCAGAGATATTCAAAAGCTGTCTGGGCATGGTTGTGGGCAACCGGCTCTAGGTGGCCCTGCTTGAGCAGGGAGGTTGGTCAAAATCATCCCGATATATTCCTTCAAACCTCAACCAGTCTGTGAAAAACACTCTCCCTCCACTGAAAGCTCTGGTTGGATGTTCTCTCTTCTATGGTATTCTGCAAAGAGGAGAGATGAGCTGGTAAGACTGAGTGTGAATGTGTCTGCTTGAAAGGGAATCCAATGTTCCCCACTACAAAAAAAGTTCCTCCACACAGTGTTACCAGCACTCTGGAAATTCCATATATTACCTATTAACAGGTATCTGTCTGTGTATTGCTTATCTGCAAATACTTTAATAGCGTTTACTCCCAATAGTGCCTATTCAGATATCTTTAAACAGTTACAGTGTGTTACCTGATGATAAATGACAATAGCAAAGAAGTCTTTTTTATTTTTTTTTCCTCCTAGGACGAAGGGATGGTCTATCAGATTGGGTTAAAAAAAAAAAATAAGTCAAACCTAATCAGATTTTGATGTGGACAGATGTTTATCATGGGTGAAATCTCAGTGAAAGAACACACTGAAATCTGAATTGTCACCAGATACAAAAAGTTATTCCTCCTTCCTGGAGCTCATAGTGCTATTTTAGACCTTGTTCTTTGATAAACAACTAACATCGTGTCAAACTAAATAATAAAATCAGTTAGTTAGAAACTTAAGTGTTGCTATACAACAGTCAAGGTCTCTTGGTACAGATCATAGGCAAGTTAATAGACCATTCATTATGCATAGCTTTTGAATTCAATGCCACTCTTATTTTGCCTACATCTTTATTACGCTGCTCTATAAAGTTGCCTTCATAATTAATTTCTACAGGAAGGGTAATTTATTTCACTTATATTTAGTAATTTTACAGCTTATGAGAAATAACCCATTGCCCTGCTTCCTCAACACACTTTGTATCAAGTATTTATGTGCAACTGAAGTCACTTTGTCTGCCTGTCTCTCTTTCTCTCTCTCTCAGTTGAACTTTGCATACAGCTCAACAGCAGTTGATGCTTTTGTCCCTGTTGCAGACTTGTCCCTTTTCTGGTGCTTGCACTACCTCCGTTTACATTACTCAGTTAGGGTCAGATGCTAGCCCCTTGAATTAAAGGGCATTTGGGCTCTCCTGCCAACAAGCCCTTCTACTCCCTTCTTGCAAAAGCAAAGCTGTCACATGCCTTCTTTAGGTGGTGTTGGATTACATTACACCACTTGACCACACTCACAAAGCTAAGATAATTATGCCAGGTATTTTGCTGATAAAAAGCACCATGGCATTATTGTAAGCCATGGAGCTCTATCAATTCATGCCAGCAGAAAATTTGGCTCTTTGTAAGAATTTAAGGACAGCAACAAAGCTGAAAGTTGCCACAAGGATTCTCACCAGGTTAACCAGTATTTTTGGAAGTCCTTCAGCAAGACAGAAGTAAAGGGACCAGAAAGTAAGCAAATTTACTTCCATAAAAATATCAGACAAACTTCCATCCACTTGGCCAACTGTTCATCATCAGGTACCAAAGAAATATATCCTTTGCAACACTCCTCATTTTGCTGCTCTGCTGTACCACAGGGCAGCTCCTACAGCTCACTCAAGCATTGTTACTGGCCATACTATAAACAGAGATAAAGAAATTGTGTCATGAATCTGGCACTAAACGTTCCAAGAAGCTCATAAAGGGCTGTTCAGGTGCTAGAAAAAATGTTTCACAGTGGAGATTTATTGGGACTAAAGTTAGCCCAAAGTGTTTGTCAATGCTTGAGAGGACTCCCTGCGCTTGGAGCCTACATAGAGCAACTTGTATCTGTGAGCCCTCAACCACCTGAATGAGCTTGCTGCAAGGATCAGCTGGAACCGGGGTTCATCCTGTAGCCTCTCAGCGTTAAGTGGCCTTTTCAAATGTTACAAGTTCCCACTAGACTCTGAAACTGAGACTCACAAACAGTGAAAATGGAGAAGAAACTTGCAGGGCAGTGCACCCACCAGTGGTTGCTCCTACAGAGTGTCTTGTCCAAGGACACTCCACTGTGCCTTTCCTATCAAAACAGGTCATACAAGAGCTCCTTAGAGTGGACATTGGGGGTAAAAATCCCACGTGCCACACTAAAATTAGTTTTCAGTAACCATTTTGAATTTAAAATTATTCTTGCTTCACCCCATTTTAACAAAATGAAGTTTACTCTATCCCTTGTATGAGATTATGTACTATTTCTATTGCTAGAAGCAGTATACATCATCTCACTATGTCTGTTGCCAGAAGCAGTATATATCATCTTCTCATCTTGACAGTGCTTTTTATTTGTATACTGTTTCTACATCAAGACTTCTTAAGTAAAATAGATGGCAAAGCATACATTAACTACATCTCTGAGTCTGATCAGAAGATTATTTTGCAGATTAATTGCATTTCTTTTTAACTCATTTCTTTTGTGTTCCAAATATCAAGCATATGTTTACTTATATATAATAAAACAACACAAAACTATGTGAAAATACTGCTTAAATGCAAAAAATGGGGGAAGTCTCAGCCAAAAAAATCTTATTCCCTACAATGTACAAAACTAGTGCAATGCAGCAATCTAATAAATCAGAGTGTTCTCACAAGGTAAGTTGTTTTGTCAGTTGAGTGCTTGAAATGCTATCTAATGTCTCTGTGGAAATGCCTGAAAGAAACAACAGATGTCTCAGATTTTTGCCTTTCATGTCCTATTAAAATCAAAAGAAGATGAAAGGGAAACAAAGGGTTACTCATAATTTTTCTCTCCCTGGAAGAAGTTCCTATGAACACCGCCTACAAGAAGAGGCAGCGATAACAGAGAGACAAAAAGCAATTTAGATAATGATGAGCATTAATAAACCAAAAGGTTCATCAAGAACACCACTCCCAGGGATTAAAGGTAGAAAGGAGACAAGAAATTCTGCAAGCCCCTCATCTAAATAACACAGCAGTGCCACTGCCGCCTTCAGCATGGCCATCTTGTCTCATTTCCCCCCCAAATGCATTAAGCTGAGAAACTGTGAATGAGATGCTTCTGATCTGATTTGCGTTGGATAATTTGGACTTCACCGTCTCATTCCGATTTGCAGCAGTGGCCCTTGAGCCAGGCCCTCTGCAGGGACTGAAAAGCTGTTACCTAAGTTGGGCTCAGGTTACTTTGAGCATCTCGATGTTTACAGCAGGGCTTTCCACTGCCATTGTCTAAGAGGTCTCCCTCTCTTACTTTCATCAGCTCCCCACGCTGCCTTGTACATGAAACAGCAAGGTTTGGCATTGCTGATTATCTGCTAAACAACAGGAAATATCAAAATCTGCTTCACATTGCTATGGTAGCCACTTACACTTTGTGCTAGAAGCCAAAGCAAACCCACCCAGTCCCTTACTTGATTATTCTTTCTCCTTCTGTTCCTGGAGGAAGGTGACTATGTAATTTGCATGGGCTATACCAAGAGTCTCCTGATGAAAACACTTAGAGAAAATGCATATGCAAAGCGTGACCCAACCAGCCTTTCTGAGCCCATATTTCAGCTCTGGGAAGAGCAAGTGAGCACGCTCTGGGGAACAGACGTTCAACCAACGCCCCTTGTGCCTGTCACCATGCGTTTGCCGTCAGGCAGCCCTCCACAACAGCTGCAGGCAGCGCTCTGCGATGCTGCCTGCGCTGCCCACTGCACCCCGTGCACCACAACTCCCTGGGGATGCCTTTTCTGCTGCGCCCTCACCCCTGTAGGCAAAGGGCCAGATATTACACTCCGAGTCATCCCCGGCTGCATACTACAGCACTCAACAAAACGTTAGAGAGAAGGTGCCAGAGCAGATCAGGCTGTTCTGCAGCACAAGCCGCTTAAAAATGCACAGAAATCCAGCTGATACAGTTAAATAAATAAATAAAATAATAATCCTGCTTTTGCATTCCTGAGCTGAAATCCTGTAGAGGAGTTCACACAGAATAGGTTAGCTTTGATCTTAAAAAAAAAGGAACTAAAAATACAGTATTTCTTTCCTTGGTTGTTTTCATTTAAGGTCTCAATCCCAAGGTGTTGACACCGAGGGGCTGCGCTGATGCCAAGTGCCACTGAAAATTGTCAAAACCAATCTTTAAACCATTCAGTGAATAATCTCCTACATAACGCCAAAGGCTACAGGCATTGAAAAGGGTCTGGTTGGTGGGTAGTGTGTGTGAACATGTCTTTAAAGCTTTAAAGAAGGCTGTCCCCAGGTTCTGTCAGTTAGAGGGCCATAGAATGATTTTTAAAAACCCTATGATTGACTAATTTCTGATACTCCCCACAAAGATACGGTGCTAGGTATTTATATACAAATGCATGGGAATCAAAACACTTACATACCTACTGTAAAAGGTTTCAGACTAACTGTAAAGCAGGTCTAGTGTCATGTACATGTCATTATAAGGACTAGTTTGCTTTTGTCCACAGCATTGCTAAAAATATGATATGGACTAAAGAATTCAGTGGCGTGTTTCTGGCTAAAGACAAATTTTGAGATTGTTTCAGCAGTTACATGGCCACTGATTTGGGGTATATTAAGGAAAAAAAAAAATCAAACCCAAAAACATTTATTGTCACTTGGCTGGGAAATTATAGCACTTCACCATCTTGTGGCAACTCTAAAATCCCGGCCAGGCATCGATGTGTTGACCAGGAGACCTCTTGACCATGCAGTTTGGTGTTGCCAAAGCAGAAGGCTGGGAAAGATGGGGCAAGGGCTTCCTGGAGAGGGTTGCCTCCACCACCACCTCAGCTGGAGCAACCCAGAGATGGGCAGAGACAGCCTTTTTGCCTCAGGAGGATGAGGGGGTATATGATGAGAGGAGATGGCTATGGTAAAGAGGAGATGGAATGCATATGAATGAGAGTCACTAAGAGAGGATGGGAGAGAGGATGGGAAAATAGGTGACCTGGGGGACAAAGAGTGTCAGTGGGGTCCATAATAGCAGGATCCATTGCCCAGCTGGAGTGGATCCCATTATTTTTGAGTGTCAGACTCCTCTCTGACCCTAGAGCTGATGATGGAGCCTACTGTCACCTCCAGTGGGGTATCCACACTGCAATGAGCTCCCCTCTCTGACAACCAACCCCTCCAGACAGCAGCTCTGAAAAATTTATTCTCAGTGATCACTCATGTTGAGGGTAAGCTCCAGACTATTCCTACCTGCCTCCTGTCCCTCCTCTCCCTAGATTTTAATGTGCTAAAACTTAGGAAATGGTGTCCAGAAACACAGCAATGAAGCATTACCCAACAGTGGAGCACTTGCCAGTTTGTTCCCACAGCAAACCTGGCTTTTCTTGCCGTCTCTACACTTGAGGATGCAGGTTTTTGGTATGTTTTGCTGTGGGACCCATCTTATTCCTTACGCTGCTGTTATTAATAGTAGCTCTGCTCATCTTATTCCAGGAGCTGGAAGATGGAGAACTAAATGCCAGACCCTGTTAGACCTAGTTAAGGAAACATTCTGATAAAGATGGTATTTATTTTTTTAAAGTATTATCTAAGAGCTTTTATATTTTTTTAAGAATTTAAATCCACTTTCTATACTGAATTTTTTTTCTGGAATATGAGGAGTTAAGGTATAATTTTAGGCCTGGGTTTATAGCACAAGGTAAGAACTTCTTTCCTCTTGGTGGCAAGCATTTTTCGACGGGGGGGTGGGGGTGGGGGTGCAGCTAGAAACAAGACCTTTGAGTAAATCAGTCACAGTTATTCTCACACTTTTCAAAACAAAGGATGCCAGCTTGAGAAGTCACAGGTAGAATAAGAGAGCACCATTCCTTGCTGCTTACAGAAAACCTGCCCTGCTTCATAACGCATTAAGATGAAATACCAGAAGGAAGCTCATTTCTACAAGAGCTGCTTGAGTCTGAGTGTGGCACCATGGTGCCCTGATGTGAAAGAGCTACATTTGAGCACTGAAACTACAGCATGAGCTTAGCAGGAAACTCCCCTGGGGTATGGTAGGAAATGGTCTCACTTTCTTCTGCTGGCTACCCTGCAAAAGTACTGCCCAGAATAGTGCTCCAAACTCTTCTGTACATCTTTATCCACTACTTCAGCACATTTTCAGTATCCATTTAGGTTTTCCAATATATACACCAGATACCATCAAGCTCAATACTTGGGTAGATTGCCTTCCCAAAGTCTTGGACTCTGAGCCCTACAGGAAGGGTAGCCAGAGCAGTGCAATGGCCATATACTCTCTCATTTTTGAAGTAACTCACATCTGGACCAGAACATTTGCAATGTTGCCACTGCAGAAAAAAATAATCCCTGTTCTGAGAAGTTTGCACAGCTGAGAAACGCTGGTGAAACTGCTTTGATGTCTGTTGGAAAAAAAACATTACAACTCCTATGTGACTCATCTTTCTGGGACATCCAGTTAAAGAAAAGCCTTCAAGACTGTGATTTTCAGAAGAAAAAAAAAAGAGCGTTTGTCAACCCAAAGTCAGCTAAGGCCTCTAGGTGGTATTACAAGACAAACACAAAATAACTACCCTTTTGAGGACGGTAAGTTAGGCACTCAACTTTGCAAAGAAAAGATTTGGGTCTGAGCTCTCTAAACAAAGGCTCTAATCTTGACAATTCTTTGCTGGAGCAGGAATTCACAGCAGCAGGTGCGGAAGGAATGGAAAAGGGAACGCCACGAAGGGGGCATTAACCCTGCTATTAGCCCAGGCTGCTGTAACACACATTCCTGTCTCACAACAGGATTACAGCTACAAGCCCGAGCAGCTCCATCCCCTCCAGAGAGAGGAAGACTTGGAGCTGCTTCGTTCTCTGCTGTCACCAAAATCATGTTGCCCATGCCTATATAGCACTGCTCATGTGAGACTATTGAGGCAGGAGGGTCATCCCTATGGTTTGTACAACACCACCAGCTCCCAAAATGTTTACGGACTAGCTGTTGAAATAGGTATAGCATGGCTTTGTAGTAAAGACATTACACCAACGCTTTCATGGAATGGTTTGGAAGGGACCTTGAAGATCATCTAGTTCCAACCCTCCTGCCATGGGCAGGGACACCACCCACTAGACCAAGTTGCTTCACTGTGGCTCTGGTCCCCACACCAAGTGAACTGAGCTATGGCCACACCAGCTTTTGCAGAAACTGCTCTCCCCTCCGCCCAACACGAATGTGTGCCTCCGAGCCGGTCTGGAGGCAGCAGAAGAGCCAAGAACAGGCAGTCTTTATTGAACAGCAGATTTCGTTGGAACAAATGCTTGGCAAAAAGATACTTTTACATTTTTACTTCCTACAGCGCCTCAAGAATTACGTCTGTTTAACTAGCATGTGCTCATTAAACCGGTAAAGAAGGCATTCTGCTGTGGTTACTAAAAAACACAGGCAATTGTGTATTGCGTGGGACCCAGTCCAGCTTGCCTAGCTCATCTGAACACCCTGTTCTGCACTGCCATAAATTACATTCAACTTTTATAAAGGAACTAGCCATATTTTATCAAAGTAAAGGCAGATCCTCTGACCAAATCCATTGGCAGGAAGAGTCTGGAAGTGAAGGCAGCTTGCAGAGGTGAGAATTCTTGCCTGTCTGAAGGGAGCTGACACTGCAGGTCTGTGGGATCTCCTCCAGTTCTGGCTTTGCCGTAAGCACCAAAGTTAGTAATGAGTCTCAAGCCCATCCAGGTCTGATAAAGTCCTTGGCATGCACCAATGGCAATTTAGTCTCTATTCCTACTCTTTCTGCTGAAGAACAACGGACTGCAGCCAAACCCACTATAAATTGTTCCACCAAATTTATACAGTTTACCAGTGCTGACAGATGCTAATACCTTTCTGTCTCTTTTTAGAACCTATTTACAACAGAAAATTAATCTTGACCCAGTCTGAGCTGGCAACCTAAAGATGCACAGTTTGAAAATCAGTCTCTTCGCTTATACTGCCTCACCAGAACGCAATCTGCACATCCAGAGCTACTAATAGCCAGTTACACTTCCAGAAAATCTAAATTTATTGCCCAGAGGATACTTGAGGTCCCTTCCAACCTGGTATTCTACTGTACAGAATTTTCTAGCATTGCTTCTTCCAATGCTTTACTGTCTTTCTCTGTTCTGGACAGTTAGTATCTCAGTAACGCTTTTGAAATGTGTCTTAGAGTTGGGTTCCAGGCTGAGAACCAACTGGCTTTTGTCAAATATCAGAAAATCATCCTCCCATCAGGAACACAGGAGGAAAATAACTTCAAACTACACAGTGCTTTCCAGTTCTCTTATGTCTAGGATGAAGCCAACTGCCTCAGTGGGGCTACATCAAGTTCAAGATGTCTACAAGCGGTCAAGAAGTTGGACAGAAGTGTATAAAGAAGGGAAGGGGTGGGGAATATCAAACAAACTAAAAAACCAGGTCAGATCACAGTAGGAAAGAGTTTGACTAGGTGGGCAACATTTAGCATTGGAAGAATCAGCCTTCTATTGTGTACTTTGTCTCCCCCTGCCTTTCTGCCCTCTTTCTTTCACCTGCTCAGCAGATAGAAAACGTTGCATTAGTCGGGTATTTTCCAGGTTCCTTCAGGCTCATGATGCCCACCACCCACCCATTGGAGCTGGGACAGGGATTCCCCACCTGGAATTTTTCAGTAAGTTGTATTTGGTTTATTTGTTTTGCAATGACACCCAACCAGCTCTAGCTGAACCCTATACTCATCATCCTAGCTGCCATAAAAACCTCCCAGAGACAGTATACCAGCTAATCCTCTCCACCTCCTTCCCCCCACACCCCGCCACACCCCCCAAAAAAAAAAAAAAAAAAAAATAATAATGAGCTTCAATAGATCGTGCAAACAGAGGCCAGTAGAAAGGAAGCACTACCAGTGCTGTCATTAGACAGCCTCTGTTGCTGTTTGCTGTTTTTCCATCTCCTTTTGCCCATCAGCAGCCCTTGGGCTCAAGGCTCTGGGCCTTTTGTCCTTGCTTTGGAACATCCAACATGTGGGATTCATTACCATCAGAAAGGTAACATCTGCTTTTAGCTATGCAGGAATTCTATAAAGCATTGATATCATTGCTCCCAGATAGGAAAGCTATGAGCACAAATCATCCAGATGAACTGAAAGAAGGATTTCAGGATTAATAGATCTGAAATATTTCTGACAGATCAGTTAAAATATGCATTAAAGCAGAATATAACACTCATCAAGCTCAAGAATTGCTTTTCTTTCCTTGACTTCTACCCATTGGAGCAAATCCTGAGCCACTAAGGCAGCTTGTTGACATACAGTGGCAGGAATCACTGAACACCAGTAATAAAAATACACCACAAAAGCTTTGTAATAATAACCTGTATCTTAACATTACTGATATTTACAACAGTCATTCTTCATAGGATTGTTCAGTATTCTGGGCAGCCAGAAACCACATTCATCTTAGATTATTTTTACTAAGGTACAAGTGCATCACCATTGACGTAAACTTGGAGAAGTATATCCAGGGAATAAAAGTCATCTCTACCTTCCACAAAATTAAATCAAGGAAGATGACTGCAACAGAGGACGGTGACAGAGATCCTGCTTCAATATTAGTGTTATAACCAGAACTATTGACTTCCCACTTTGTTTTGATATAGAAAATCTAATGCTGTATTTTCAAGCAAAGAGAGGGGTAGTGGACATCTTGAAGGGGCCACCAAGAAGTCAAACATCTCCTTGCCAAGTTGCCAGCAGTGACAGAGGAGTTGTTCCTACCTCCTGGCCATTACATGGATCAAAGAGGTCTGGGCTCTCAGACTCCATCCCATGAGCTGCAAGGCTGCCTAAGGAGGCTGGGGCAAAGCAGCTCAAGGAAAGGCTTTTGGACTGATGGAGTCTTGCTGAACAGGAGGCAGGCCTATGCTCTGATTTTTTTTTAAATAAAGGCCAGTTTCTGTACCAAGGCCTCCAGAGCAGCAGGAAGGTCTGAGTGGGAGACCTGCCCACTTGGAGACAGCAAGTGATCCAAAACTGCCTTAACTAAGACAACTGCATCTTAGCAGCTGCTTAGCCATCAGCAGCCACTCCAAATGTGAGCCATCTCACAGCAGGTGCCTCTGTGTAGGCAGGTACACTGCAGCACTTCATCTTCCCATTGCTCAGAGACAGACTACACAGTCACACTTCAGATGGCCAAGCTGTCAATACTTCATCTCCCCTAAATACCACCACTTATCCTATACAGCTGAGTTTACTTTTATGGCATTATGGAATCTCTGGACACTTACAAATAGAACTGCATTGACTAATGCTCCAGCCAATATATCGCTTATATAGTTCGAAGTTAACTGCATGACCAATTCGTACTAAAAAGAGGATGGTCTATTATCCATCCTGGGAATAAATGTAGGTGCTGCATAAACACACTTAGCTGCCAAATACAAACTGGATTATGGCTTTATTCTTATAGAAATAAAACACCAACTCTCTCCTATAATGGTAAACAGGAACAATATTTAAAGGACCTAAAGTACATGATGAGCAGTCTCAACAATTTTACAAAAGGAAATGTAATAATAGAGGAAGAGAGGGGTCTTATAAAAATATTATAATGAAAATGGCATTCAGAAATCCATTAGCAAGTGACTGTGCTTCATCACAGCACTGAGAAAGTATTTTTAATGTAAGCAAAGATCTCTGCTTTTAAAATCCTTAATGAAGATGTCAAGTACTAAAAGCCACCGGGAAGTCTTAAAAAATGAAAACAAGACCAAGCAACAAAGCTAACACCTTGGTTCATAATGGATTACAAGTCGATACTGTTGTTCTTCCTACATTACAGCAGACTATCATTATCTGAGTGAATGATACTACAAAACTCATGTACTCCCCCTCCCTCCTTGGCCTCCTTACTTCTAGTAAGATTTGCTTCATTTATTGATCTTCCTGATGGGTACCATAGCAATGGATGAAACAGGAATATTTATTTAAACTGCCTTTTATTAAGATAAACAAAATGCATTGAGGTGAAAACTCAGGGCACTAAGAGAAGATAAAGTAAGCACTGAGAAATGTTAAGGAGAGTACTTGCAGAGGATTGGCTTTTGAAACCTAGCTTAAAGTGTGTACTTTTGGCAGGAAATGCAATGTAATCTGTACATTGCAAAACTCCCAACTCATTTTGAGAAGAAAGTCAGGTTTTACTAGGTGCAGAAGCTCCTAGTTGGGCAAAGGGATCCTGTAGCAACATCTGGAGTTCAGAACCCCCCAATCCAGATGGTGAAGACACTGCTACTCAAAGACTTCTTTAAAATGCCTTGCACCAAAAGGGAGCTTTTTCCCAGAGATGTGTACTTCAGACAAGAGCTGTGATTTTTTTCTATGACCACATTTATTTTTTTTGGACTAGTGCTCACCTTCTGTCATTTTGTTGTCAGGTGTGACTATAAGAGAGTGTGTTGTGCAGCCCCTGAATGTCTTTGGGGAATGCAAGAGCTGTTTATAAAGGCAGGACTTCAAACAACTCATTCAGTTGCACATTGCTTACTCTGCCACATGAAGGAAGAGAAAATGCCCTGGGAGTTGCAGAGTCCAGTAGTTTGCTCTTTGCCAAGAAATGAAGTGAGGAAAACCAAGCTGATGCCTCATATTTGTTAAGGCAAACCATGATTAAAGGAATTGCAGAATGATACATGGTTGGAAGGGACCTCTGGAGACCATCTAGTCCAAGCCCCCTGGATAGAGTGGGTGCACCCAGAGCAGGCTGCACAGAAAACTTGTACAGAAGTAATAACAGCTTCCAAGTCAAGTGGTATCTAAGAAAAGGATATTTTTAAAATTGGATCCTTTGCTTTCATATTTTGGGTTTCTTCTGCAGCAAGAGCACATGTTCTGCCCAAGCTAGTGATGCTGTGGAACACTCCTTAATAAGCCATTTCCCACTGCTGTGCTTGAACCAGTGCATTTGCGTGGAAGGTCCTGCTCAATCCACATTTCATATGCAGGGGGGTGTGCTGACAAACACCAGGGAGGAGGGGGATGTCCCATGGCTGGACAGCAAGGTGCATCCCTCCACGTGGGTAAGTATTTCTGACATATGGCAAGTTCCATTGCCCCATGCAAGAAAGTTACCTATTTGCTGGCAGTCTTGTATTTTAATTGAATTACTGGTACAAGGGCACTGTCTCAGCTCTGCTGGATACTGTATTTTTGTTTGCAGGCACGCTCAGCCTGTGATACATCACACTGCTGGACATGCAGAGAAATGCAGTCATACAACCAATAACTGAAAATTAATTTCTTGGCAAGGACTGAACTCCAGCACCTTTGTAGTAGTAAATGAAATCCTGGAAAGTAATCAGTTGTAAACAGTCCCCAAGGTCTCCCCTTTGGCCACCATTCCATCAGAAGTCTGACATACCCCTGGACTCCTGGGTCGCTTTCTGCCACACGCAGCATCTGCTCCTGTTTGGCACTTTCTGAGTAGGCATGCGAGTAGCACAGCCTCCTTGCACCTCCTCTGCAGTGCAGAAAAGGTTAATGTTCAATCCTAGATAGAATCAACCTGGCTCTGAGCTCCCAGTTATCTTAGATACAACCAAGTACGCTTTTCTAAGGTGAGAGAAGCTGATGTAAGGGCACACAGCTACATAAGGGATGAGTAATTCACTTCCTTATGCCTGATGGGAAAGAGAAGTCAACATCTGAAGTGTAATAAAGTTGATGAATTATGGGATTAGAAAGGTGGATCTTGCATTTGAATAAAAGATAATGCAGCAGGCATTCAGGGTTGTGAGACTACTGTTTACGCACTCCAGAGCTTAACAAAGAGCATAACAATATACAGACATTGATTTTATAAGTTCACATAATGATTTCTTACACAGTAGCTATTATAAAGCAATGTATTGTTTTTTTCAGTCAATGACCAGCAGTAACTGGTTATTTGCTGTTTCCTCAGACAAGAAGGGAGTTGGCAGGAATCTTACCTTGAAGCCAGTCATAAGACTAATTTTTAAATGGTTGGTAAGAAGCCCTCAAATGTTCTACTTTACATAAGCCTCATGAATGTCAGTATGCATTTCTTCAGACATCTGAATTAGTGCAGTTAGTTTTTATCTCTCCAAGCCTCAGTTTACCTTTACAATCCAGATGCTGCAGTCAGGATGGGAGGAAGGCTCCTTTCTCCTCAAGCACCAAAGCCCTCTGCACCCAGCCACCCCCGGGTGTGATCTCTTGCCACTCGAGGAACTTGAGCTGTCCAGGAGGTGCTGTTCAGCCCGTGCATCATTTCACACAGTGCCTCTCATACACTGATCCAACTCCCTTTTTAGGGCCCAGTAGACACTCCTCACATTCACTCTGATTGCAGGGCTGCTCATATGCTAGAGGTTAGACAATATCTAGCCACCTATTCATAGCATCAACCTTACCCTACAGCTTTTGTCTCTCAGGGCTCTTTTCCCTATATTTTTGTAATGCATAATGATTTCCCCTTTTTCATGCTCATTTTGATAGGATAAGCAAGCAAAGCTCTGTTAGCCTCTCTGAACCAAAGCCTCTCCATTTCCCAAACTTCCAGCCTTTTGCTCGCTTTCCCCACTCCCCTCCTCCTTCACACTACCCAATTAGTTGCTTTCTTAGCAATCCAGCATAAGTACAACTTGCGCCAATAACTCTACACAGATATGCTGACTGCTATGGTCCTTCTCAAAGTTTGACATAAATGCTCAAGCTCAAACACCTGTGTTTCATGAGGATCACTATGGCATGAAGTACAGGTTCCATCTTTCACCTTTATGTCTTGGTTTTCAGAAAGGTACTGCCTGCTCAGGACCTCTACTTTGATGAGAGAGTCCATCCAAGTCTCTACAGTCAGCACCAAAAGGAAACCTCACGATTTAAGCAGTCCTCTCAAGTGCTCACTGTCCAGGTACCCTGCAGTTTACTTCTACAATCATTCACAGCGGTCAGTACCAGGAATTTCCTAAAGGTTTTTTCAATAAAAACTACTTATTTGAGATAACACAGAATAAAGAAGACTAAGGTGCAACAAGCCAGCCCATTAGTCAAGATTAAAACTTAATTCAAGGTACACGCACCAGCAATGCAGGGTTAGACAGAAAACAGTCAGCCAAAGACACAGGATACAAACTCTCTCAGAGAGACACTCAAACCAACCTGAGAAAAACTGCACAAAACCACCTCCTCTCTGTGGGGCTGCTTTATATAGAACTATGGCTCTCAGCAGGGTGACCACAGGTGTAGTTAGGAGCCAATAATTGCTTGGTGGCATCAGCTGGAACAGTTTATGGCCTAGTCCAGGAGCCTGATGCTCATCAGTTGAGGAACACAACTGTATGTGGAACACAACCAGTGTGGTTTTGCCCCACTTCCAAATTTCCTTCCTTGTCTTTTCCCTTAGCTTCTCTGTCTCAGACTATTCACTCCTTTTCTTTTTTCCCTTTTTCAGGACTTTTCCATTCTTTTCACAAAGTGGACAGGGAAGAAATTATTTGAGATACAGGGACTTCCTTTCTAAGCCAAGTTAGTCACTTGTTGATGGTTTCTAGTGATTGTCCATTCAGAAGGTGTTACAAAGGCTATATCTGTGTTGATAAACACAAGAAGTCCTGGGAGAAATTACTGTCCCCAAGGTCAACAAGCTCAGTCTGGCTTGTATTCTTGCTGCTCAGGGCTAGTTCCTCTGGATGGGCCATATTTACACTATACTACACTGATAGTGGCTCTTGGTATTTCCTAGGCACATTGTGGCCTTAGGCAGAAATAATTGTATTTTTAGAGTTTCTTTTTAGCTTTCAAAATACCTGAAATAACACAAGGGCTGTGTTGCAGATCACTAATTTTTTAAAAAATATTTTTCTTTAATTACCATAAACCAAGACTGTATGTTGTGCACTAGGGTTGAGACATAGTGGGGGGGGGGGGAGCTGTGAGAATGTCTGGGACTGCAAAGCCTGTTGGGATAATGCCAGAGGAGCCAAACTGGATGGTGTCACAGGACATGCTACATTCTGGGAGCAATCTCTGCAACAACCTGTCCTTACCGTTACCTTGGAGACTTAACCTTGAGATCAAGCTGGGAAATGATCTAAGCAATGTGGTCAATGGAAAGCTGAGGTGTCCAGCCTACTCCTTCCCTTTTATTTAACCACGTAGATGGAAACAAGGAGCACCCCCCCTGCTTTCCATTGCTGGTCACCTTGTGAGGCTGTCCAAGTCTGCACAGCAGCAGTGAATTCAGCTGGAAGGTCACTAACTTTTTTTCCATACCTCTTTTACCTGGGGTGGCCATCCCGAGTTGTTAGACACTTTGACATCCCAGTGACTGGGACAAACACACACATAACGGAGGGTCTGGTGTGGGACTGTTATCACAGGCAATTTTTAATGATTCTACTTCTGCTTTTTGGTTAGAAGAGGGGAAAAATTCTTCCTTATTAGAAATAGGAGGGAAGGATCTGCATACCCCTATTGCTCTTCCTTTTTAATCAGTGTTTTAGGAGTATTCCATATAGGAAATTCCCACAATGAGCCATGCAATGAGGTAGGTGAGACACCTTTGAATCTACAGAGAAGAAAGATGGCCCTGTGCCCCCAGCTGCCACCCAAGCCCCCTGCCTCTCTCCTGCACTGAGATTTTAGGTGTCGCTTTGCCAACCTAGGTTTTCTACTGATGCTTTGGGGCGAGGAGTGAGAGAGAAAGAAGCATTGCTCTGCAAAGCCAAGAAGGGTGTTGGGAAGGGAAAGTAAAGCTGATGCTGAATGTGCAAATCTGGAAATACATGTGTTGAATCCTGGCTTCGTGGGGATTGACCAAGTTGCCATGTGTTCAGGTCTAAGCAGATAGTTGGTTATTTCTGACAGGTCACATGTGTATCAGACCAAATTCTTTCCTCAGCTGGGTTTTGCAAATTCCCATTATTTAGTGGAAGTTGTGTCTCTCTCTGAGGACAGTGGCTGTGTGGTGGAACAAAGACTCACCATCTTCTAAAGGGGAGAGATGTTAAGAAAATAAACATCGAAAGAGTGAAGTGACTTGTGCAGACTGAAAAGGTGAGTGTGTGTGTGCAGATGTATGCAGCATCTGTGGGCACCAGCTGGTTCTCTCTGACATATTTGATGGTGTCAGCTATACCTGCCAAACGCCAGGCCTGATCCTTCTTTCTTCTTTGAACATCCCATGTCCTTTTTCTTTTAATTTGCAACAACCCTGCAGTCCTTGGGTGGTGGCGGAGAGGATTCACTATCCCAAAGCGTCTTCATTTGTGTGATTTGCCCTATTTCACATCAAGCTGTCTGCTCCTGTGGGCATGGGCAGAACCAGGGCCATGTCTGTTCTCCCTCCATAGTGCCAGGGAATTAGGATTTCTACATAAGATCTTGGGGCTAGAAGACTTTTAGCCATTCTGGTGTCAGTGGAGCCATTCTGGCACGTAGCTGCTGAAGTTCTGGTCTGGTATTACTGGGTCAGCAAGGGGTTTGATGTTGCAGCTTCAATGGACCCTTTTTACTCTTATTATTTTTTTCTGCAAGAAAATAAAGCCTTGAAACTGCTCAAATATTGTCGGACTTGTCTTATCGTGTGTAATTTTGAAGCATTTGTTCCAGGCACACTACAATTTTTGCCATTTAGTGATTACCTTTAAATTCTGCGAAGCCTTTTCTCATGTGCCCTTGTGCAGCGCTTTGGGAGATTGTCTGATGTGAAAGGCACTATTACACATTGAACTGATTATTGTTGTTTGTTGCTGTTAACACAGACAAGAAACCCTCCTGGCAGGGAAACAACTTCTTTGCTAATAAGTATTCATAATTTGTATTTCAGCAAAAGATGTAAACATATATTATCATTAAATAGGCTGTAATTTTAATTGCCTATAAATGTTATTAATTCTGATTGTGATTATTCAATAGGTAATAAAGATAAAGGCTGTCAAAATTAATTAAGTACATATTCATTAAATTCAAGGTAGCTTCAGTTTCTTTATTGCACAAATACAATTAACACTTAATCTGAATCTCAGTAAGTTACATAATCATGTGACTCAAAATAAAGGGAGGATACAACCTTGGCCTTTTACTTTTTACATGGGAAAACATTAATGATGCTGACATTGGAGACAATTAGACAGTGTCGGCCAATTGTTTTTAGTCAGCTTTCTCTCACATCTGTGGTGTCTACAAGCAAGAAGGGCCATTGTTTCTGCAGGCCTCCGTCGCGCTTTGGCTCTTTGTGCGAACCGTCAATCTCTTGCTGAATATCAAAGCTGTGAGGAAATTAGAACAGACCAGCTCTACTGCACCACACTAAAGCTTAGCAGGGTGCATCCACTATGCTACTAATTAGGCAGTGGCCAACAAAATAACCTGTCAATGTGTGCTTGCCATTTCCCACACACCTGCATTTCATACACTAATAAGCGTACAGCCAGGGAGAGAAAGGGATAACTGCTGAAGTGTGAAAAATGAACAAAATATAACAATGTTTCTCTCCCCACCTATACTACTGCCAATTACCATTTAACATTAGGTAGAATCAACATGTCGGAAGAAATACAATACAGTATCTGAAACTAAAGAGGGGGTAGGAAAGGGCAAAGCCACACATAGCGAGTGTATTAATGTTTGCAGCAGAACGTTGCACTAAGTGGAATCTCTCCTTGTTTGTATAAACCAGGAGGTTGAAAATGATCATGATTAGGGTTTTTCTATTCACGTCAACCTGGAGAGAAATCCATATTTTTGTTGCTTACCAACAATACAGGAGTAAACACCATAGTAAATGACGTCCAGTGCTCTTCTAGCAGACCGCATCCTTCGTGTGTACGGGTGCGTCTAAGCCACTGCAGACTTCTGAGCCAAACTTCTCATCTCCCTCCTATTTACTTTTAGCCAGTTGGTTGCAAGCCTCTTGGAAACTTTTGTGCACCCTCCTTCCACTTACAATTCCTTCATTTAAAGTCATACCAGTCAGAATGTCAGTACCAGCTTGCCGGGTGGACTTAGTACATTCACGCTATTATTTCCCATCATGAATCTTTTCCCCATCAACCGCATGGTTAGAAAACTTGTAGAAATGACTTTTCGGTCCGAGTGATAAAAATATACAAAACTGCCCAGTTATTGCTGTTATGAAAGGGGGAGGAAGAATGTTTATGCGGTGATTACAAATATTGTGTTTGAAAACAGCTCATCCTCAAAATACCAAAATCAGTTTCATTACAATCGTTCTAACATAGCATCACTGCAAACTCACACAACTCCCACTTACAAGCCTTTGTAAATTGCTAGGTTGCCTACAGAAGTAATTCGCACACCGTATATTTTTTTTCCCTTTCCCTTTGCTTTAATGCCTGATCAGATTGCAAGAGTGATGATTTAGAAGTGATATGCACTGAAAACAAAGCAGAGCAGAAGTAAAGATATTAAGTCAGGTGCAAAATACCCGGGGCCAAGCTGCTAAGGCCATTACCTCCGCTGAGGATCTGGCTCAGCTGAATTCAACACTTCAAACTTGGAGCTCTTTAGTTTTTTCCCTCTTTGCACAAACCTGAGGGGTATAAATGCAAATTTACTCATATGAAACGCACCATTTCCTTTGCAGGACTCCCTCCCCCTCCAGCCTGATTCATACACTTAAATTCTCTCATGTTTTTTTCCATGGGCTTTGGTGGATCTGGTAGATGAATGGCACAATTCCCTTCAAAAAGAGATTTATGGACATATATCACTCCTGACCAGCCATCCTACCAGGCATCTTTAATGTACAGCTGAATTTAAAACAAGAAATGAAAACCAGAAGGGCCGATGCAATGTGTGGATGAAGCTGTTTTCCTCTATGAGAAAAATCACTTCATCTCAATATGTAGGAGAAATGACTATATTGTTATGCTATCCTTGATGGAAATCATACAATAAAGGCCAATATTCAAATGGTATTTGTTAGATACTTTTGATCACCACTCTGCCTTTCATTAGACTTTATCCAGGAGCAGCATTTTCAATTATAAATAAAAACTTTCTCCGCCTCTTCCCACTTGAGCTCAAGTACAGAAGGCCCCTATTTAAAATGCAGCTCCCGAGCAGGCCACCAGGCCGCCTGTTCAGCTGCCAGTGGCTTTTGTGTACAAAGATGTTAATTGGTCCTAATCCCCTCCTAGAAGCTGTTTTGGTAGCCTGACCTGGCACCCCAAAGGACACCTTGGTGTGAAAAACTAAAGGGCCCATTGAAAAGAGAGTGAAAAGCAGCACTGAGCATTCCAACACATTTTAATTTCAGGAATTAAAAAAA
>VXBJ01001545.1:4346-25992 GCA_013400055.1 Nycticryphes semicollaris | reverse complement strand
AAAAAAAAAGGGAGGGTGTAGCCAGAGGGGTTACAGCGGAGGGGGGCATGGCACACATCATCTTGCTGCTTCTGAATCGGTCATACAAAGCTTTAGTAACCGTGAAGTAAGCTCTACAAACACCCTTTCTGCATGCACACAAAAAATAAAGCCAAGGGCTGCTTATATTTCAGCTTCAGGTTTGGGTCCCTCTTCCATTTTGTTATTTCTAACACACCAAGTGTGTTTCAGAGGGCTGGAGAAACCCAAACGCAACTCAAGGGTCCGACATCCCTTTTCCTGTCCTTCTCGGGAGGAGGTGGGTAAGTCCAGGCCAAGGTCCCTTTCCCTGCATATTCTGCTGGTCCATTACGTGGCACAAATAAACATCCAGGATCTGAAGTAGAGAAGACATTTTTATTAGACACTTCCAGAGCAGCTGGGGTAAAAAAAAAAAAGAAAGGACGGAAAAAGGGAAAAAAGGCAGCTATTATGGCAAACTTATAATCAAATGTGCACAAGAAATGTTAGATATAAACACTCCCCCTTAGGAAGTTGTAAAATGCTATCTGTTCAGCATGCCATTGTACAAAGTGTACATTTACAGCTTGGGTGGTAAATTATGCTAATAGAATGCACAAACCTCAACCGTGAGGTTTTGAATTTTTTGACACAGTTCACAGATCAACTTCATAGGTCAAAGGAGTTTGCCTCCCACAGCCTGATAAAGTAGGAAGATATAAAGTGTGCGTGCATTATTATAATCTTGGTGAATGCAAGTTTTTAGGTAGAATACATTTGGTATATTTTCATCCTCGTGTTTGCTCATAATGAATATTTTTCATTAGGCACTGCACTAGGCAAAGGCAAAACACTTAGGAAACTCTTTTCACGGAAGCGTTTCAAGATGCTGGATGTGAAAAAACAGTAATAGAAGCTTCCATAGCACATCAGTGTACACAGAAAGGAAACTACAGTAGCAATTCTTTCACCAAAGAATAACTCTTCAGATGTACTTTTTCATGAGTGTTTCCAATACAAGAAAAAATAAAAAAAAACCCCGAGGCATATAAAATGATAGATTCCTTAACCAGCAAAGACTGGCTACTCAAAGAACAAGGACCCATCGGTAGAGGTGGAAGGTAAGACAAAGACACGACACTTACCATAAGACAAACAAAGCAACCCTCCCCATACAAAGTGCCAAGGAAATGTGGAGTATCCCTCTGGAGAGAACTGCAGAAAGTGGTGCACTCTCCTGCCACTCTCTAAAGCACTTTTGGTGATGGAAGGGTTGCAAATGAGATTGTCAGCATTTTCCAGACTCATATTTTTAAAAATGAGTATTTTTTTTAATGTCAAATACAGAAAGGATAGCTACCAGAAGTTAATCTTCTTCAGTTATCTCAAGGTGCATTTTCAATATGAATGACTGAATCACTGCTCTCATCATGATTAAAGTAACTCTTTCTCTGGCTTGGCACTTTCTGGGTCAGCTGCTTAAAAATGTTAATGCAAGGTATATCTCAGAGACAAGGCAGGATCACAAAAGCACCTTAAGAGATAGATGGAAAAGCAGATGATCAAGCTGGAAAGAAAAGGTTTCCTTGGAAGCTGAAAAATTAAATGAACAGAAATGTCAAAACTTCAATGCATGGGTGAAAAAGCTGATAACATTCTTTTTCCTACAATGTATTTTTCATTTGAAAGCATATAGTTGGATTTTAATGATTTTTGATGTTTCACCGGTTTACTTCTGTTTCAGTTTACTTCTTAGCAATAAAAGCGAAGGGAAGAAGAAGGAATTCAAGGTGACTCAAGGAGCCAGGGTTGGGTAAGTGGCAGGGTGCTTTCATGTGCCTCCCCTGTGATGCACTGGAGGAGCTGCTTAACAAGTGCAGGGCATCCACCGGTGGAAAAGGTGACATATNAAAAGAATCTGTTCTTCAGCCCTAGACTTCAGTCTCTGAGTCGTCTAGAGGTGAACTGTGCTCTGTCTCCTGAACTGAACTGATTATTCACATGAGAAAGGTAAGCAGATCTTGTTCCAGGGTCATCCACATACAGTGCTCATTATAAAACAGGCCTGAAATTGCAGGAGATGCAGCAGCAGAAGGGACTGAACGCACTAACCCAAGAAATCCTGCTGCAAACCCCTCCGGGTCTCCCCGAAACTCTGCAAACTTCTCCAGAGATACACAGGATCAGAGCAGAGGACAAAGTTTACCTCAAAGCAAGGGCTTTCCCTGAGAACCACAGCAGATCATTGCAAACAGAAAAAAAATCGTTTTTATTTTCAAAGTGAGTGAAAACTAACTGCTCTGGACCGACAGTTTTTCACTGGACTGCTCAGAGAGAGAGCTTCCAGATGAAACCATGTTTATGAAATGCTGCTGCTGTGCGTGAATCTGTGCTTTCCACTCAGTATTACTGCACTGAAAAAAAAAATATCAGGGAGAGAAGTAGCCTCTGAAAACCACTCCAACCTCTTCGTGGAGGTGAGTGTATAGAGAATATGTCCAACTTTTTTTTCCTCCCCATTCCAATAATTTCCCTTCACTCCCCCTCACATTTACAGCTCTAGTGGTATTTCAATCCAGTTAATGTATGTGTTGTAAATGTCACAGGGGTTAATCTCTACCAAGCTTTTAAGAAAATAAATCAGCATTTTGACTGATTTGATACTTAAAAAAGTTTCCACCCACTCTTCCTTTCTTCTCTTGATGTGGCAGGAGGGGTATTAAACTCTGGGTGAGCCCATAAGAAACTGTTGGGTATTTTCTGTTAGCCCAGCCAGGTGGCAAAGAACCACAAGAATATACAACTCCTTTTTGCCAGAGATTAGTAAAATGGAAAGATTCCTAAATAAGAGCCTGATCCTGCTGGGAACTGTCTGTTCCCTTTGATTTCTGTAGTAAATAAGAAAAAAAGTGAAGAATTTAAATGAAAGAGTGAAGAAAAAAAAAAGAGGAGGCAGAGCAAGCAGTGGGATTCCTCACCCCTGTTGTTGCCCCATGAAACTTCAAGCTGCATAGCCACCAAGAATTTCTAAAGTTGTGTATTTTTTGCCTTTGATTTTACATTCATTGCATTTCAGGGACATTGGTGGAAAACACAACCACACTCACACCTGCTTGAATCAGCTCTTGAAGGGTGCTACTTGCTCTAAATGTACCTAAAACAGTGGGGCTGGCTGAAGGCAGGGACGGAAGAGGGCTGTAGAAGGCAGCACATTTCCAGGGTGCAAAAAATGTCCTCATTCCCATTTTTGTGTATGTCAGCAACCGGCACAACCAGGCGGCTGGGAAGGAGGGGTCACGGTGTGCACGATGCCAGCTGTTGGAGGGAGATGTGGGACGACGGGGAAGACAGACACACCGTCATCAGCAACCCCAAAAGCAGCATGTTCAGTCCTTCCAGGGTCCTTCTCCATCCTGAGCCAGGGATGCAGGCACCCCACTGCGCCCCATCCCTCGTGAAGAGTCTGGGGTCAGCTCTGGAGAGCAATGTCGCAGGACAAAACCGAGTCGGCAGAACTGCAAAACTGAGCCAATCTCTCCAGAAGGATGCAAAATATTACTCTTGTGATTTTATTGACAGAAATTCCTAGAGCCATTAAACAGGTAAATAATACAGGTGTTCTCTTCACACCCCATCTACATCAATGAGATAGACTTCCCACCATCCTACTCTAAAAGGAAAATATTAATATCCATGTTGTAGTAGTGGGGAGGTTTAATAGAACATCTGACCCATGACTTTCACAGATGATCTGTCACAAAACCAGGAAAGGAACGTAAATATAATATACAAAACTTGTGTATTTGACAGTATGCACAGTGTGCCCTCTGAAACCTGCTGGCATTGAACCCAGGGCTAGGAAACCCCGTTAAAGGAGGTCTTACAAAACTCAAGAGTGTTTAACCTCTCACACAGGGGACATTATCCTCCAGCTCAGACTTAGATGATAACACTGATTCCTGTGAATCAATTCATTCCTTCTCAAAAATTTCCATTCACTTTACTCTCTACCTTTTATTGCAAAGTCTAGCAGTATCAAAATGCATAGTTTTTCTAAAACAGATCAAGAATAAGGGGCCAAAAAACCTCTCTTGTTCTCCCTAAATAACCTACATGCCCAGGAAACAGAGAATACCCAATGAATACACAATTTGAGGAAAATGAGTCTACAGCTGTCCCCAAAAGCACAGCAAAGGTAGCGGATGTAGATTGGCTTCCTGTATTTGCATTTCCTTCACACAATGAGTGGATCTAGTTACATTTGTTTCACCTTTCAGCTATTTCTCCAATTTTCCTTTCTGAATGGAGGAATTTATCCCTTTTTTTCCTCCCAGAGTCAATGCTGGGGAGGGAAGCAAAGAAGTTATCAAAGGGGGGAGGGTGGGGAGAACAGCCTTGCCAGAGCTAAGGCTGTAATTACTTTAGAAACATAAAGGTCTATTCTCTCATTGCTGAAAAAGGGGAATTACACACATAACTTCCATTAGCATTAATGGGACTCACCTACATAAATCCCTGGTACATCAATGGGAGAATAGATCCTGTATGACTATAGGTACTGTTTACTCAAAGGAAGTGTGTACCAAAGCATACTGCCTAAATCAGGATAGAGTGGGTGAAAGCTCTACCTTACTCATTTCATTGTCATTTGCTCTTGAAGGGCAATTATCAAGAAATTATTAGGTAGTGGCATCTTAATATCATGCTCTCCTGCCTTTTTACTTCTTGTCTGACAAAGGCAAAAGCTGACAGAATGTAAAATATTTTCATAATGGATTTTTTCCTAGTTGTTTTTCTGGTACTCCTCCAGGTTAGTTTTCTACAAACAGAGACATATATCATCTGGGTTTATTGGTTTATTCCCCTCTGCTCTGTCTCTGTATGTGATTATGAAGGCTGGGCCAATTTATAGACAGTAATGTATCTGAGGGTTTTATCTCTTTTTGTTTTCAGGGATATATGAGAGAATTTCCTCCCCCCCCCCCCTTTTTTTTTTTTCCCAAATTGGTCTGCTCTCCAGAATGGTTAGGAGAATGCCTTGCATGAATGTCACTCCAGAGATTGCACGTAGCAAGGGGTTTAACGCTCACTATTACTGCTCCACGCAAAGCAACAGCATCTCATTGAGTCAGTGCGGTCACAAGGAAGAAAACTGGGAGCACCAGCTCCCTGCACTGCTTTGGATTGCTCCAGATTTTTGAGTGGTAGGACAAGAGTACAGAATATTTAGAGCAATTCTGAAACTACTAATCACTGTCTCAAACCTTACAGCTATAAAAGTTAAGCTCCAGTAATTTTACGGGCTTACATTGGCAGGCTCTCTTAGTCTGCTGCCAACACGGGGGCTGAAACGCAGAGTCCAGACAACTATAATTTCTTATATTCCTACAATATAGGCCCCAACGTACTGAGTGGTTAGTCCTGATTTAAATCTTGTGTAGGGTTGGTTTTTTACTTTCAGGGACTGTAAAATTCATCCAGAGAAGAGCATTCATCTTTGGAGGAGGCAGGTATTATCCGTACCTGGGAATTTAGTGAAGGGGAGATATCTTTCAGGGCATGCAGAGCAGGACCCAAGACGTGTCCTACCAGTGAGTTGCCTGGTCTGCTCCACATCTCTGCTCCCTTGCTTATTCTTCCCTAGTTTGTAGGGGGCTCTCTGGCTGCTCAGATGGTTGCATGGGTTTGGGAGGGAATGCTTTTACCTGCTGTTCCAAGAAGACTATCTGAAAGGGGCTTTTATCCAGCTTGTGGTGCTATGCATCCCATCCATTGCCAACTCAAAATCTAAAATTAAAATAACATGTTATGGGGGAGAATTTACCTGCGAAAAATGTAGATGGTGCTTCATAAGAGCCACCAACTTTAAGTCTGGGAGCACTGCATCCAGCTCATCCTGTGCTCTAGGAGTTATCAGTTTCTGTTACTAAGTGGAAGGATAAAAGGGGGAGGAACTGAAAAGGAAATGCAGACCCATTTAGGTCTGATACACATGCCAGGGACTAGACTGGATGGAAAGACTGGATTTATGAAGCAACACAGCTAATGCGAGCAGCATGAGTCAGCTCAATATATCATATTCGGAGAGGGAAATCATTTGTGATGGTCTTGCAGCTCTTCCAGGCATCTGCAGAGATCGTATCAAATCTGTTTAAAATGTGAAATTTCTGGTTCTCTAAGTCAAAGTCAATTAGTGTCCCTGACTTTGATGAGGGCAGGCTTTCACTCACTGTAAAGACAGAGGGTGTGCAGGGTTGGAAGTTCTCACTGTTGACTTGTTTTATACTTTGGAGCTGCTCCTCAGTGATTCCCCTTTTAATCAGACGTATTGTTCTGGCTGTGAGGCAAGGCCAGGTTCTGCAGTCCTTATTTCTATAACAGTGTGGCTGAGTCAATATCAGTTTTTCTTGAGCCAGGACTACAGATGTGACCCTGCATTTGGTAAGAGGCAATTCATTTTGTAAGCAGCAAAGGTGGGGAGAGTGGGACCAGCCGGCTACAAGAAGGGGTTATAACTTCAGAAAACTGGTGAAAACAGGGGAGAGATTTTTAAACCAAAAATCTATTTTAGTTGAAAACAAGTGCCCTGCAAAGCTCATACAATTTGCCTGCTCAGCACAGTATGCAGCCAGTTGAAGCATAATGTATTGACTTTTCTTGGAAAGATTAGCTTCCCTTTTGTACTTAGCTGCCTATTTTTATGCTGAACTTCTGCCTCTCCTGGAAGCTCCTCATATGAGCACTTGTAGCCAGATTTTATCTATGTATGTAGAGATCAGGCAGGAAGACTACACTAGCTATGCTATTTTCTTCTTTTCACGTCTTAGAAGACTTCTGTTTAAGTGAAGCCTGATAATAGGCCTTGGATATAAAGTAAGCTATGATTAATGGAAAGCAGTGATTTTGCTAATTGAGCTACATATAAATGCATTTCCTCATAGAAAGCAGCTAACGAGCCTCCTCTCTTCCTCAAAAAAAAAATAAAAATATTGGCATTCATAATTTTGTCCACAAATTCTGTAATCCTTTCAGAGTGTGTCATATCTGGGAAACCTCCCAAGAGCAGGTAATTCAATTTCGTTGATGAGTAGACATGCAACATCTGGCACAAGTGTAGTAGATGCTTATTGAATGTGTGATCCTTATCTCAAAGAGGTTATATGTTTGTGTGTATATGTATATGTAACTAGACAAACTGGGTTGCTACATGGACCCATCTATGGAAAAGCCTGTCTGTGAGAAGGAATAAACTAATGGGTAGGTCATGCTCACAGAGCAGCTCTAAGGGGATAGAGGGTCTTACTCTTGTCACACTGTTGGACAGCTGCAGAGTTTGAATTTATACCTAAATTACCTTACATCCAGGTCCAGAGTTGTAGCCACAAATCCATCTCTAAGCTACAAGGGCTTCCAGATGGGATGCAATATTTGATACGCCTAATGTTACTCATGAAAGGCAGTTAAGAGACTGAGGGATTCTTTTCTGCATTGCTATTTACTCTTCGTAATTTCCTGTTGATGTTAATCTCTGCCATAAAGCATTTTCTGGCATAAAGGCTTAGGATAGTGGGACTGTGAAGAAGGGGATCCTTGGGTCTGTGCTCCATGGGGCTCCCCACAGATATGATACCCTCAAACAGGAGTGAGGGATCAAGAGTCCGGCAGCACCTCTGGGTTCACCTTCAAACCCTGGGTTGCTGAGGCTTATGTACCTTGAGTTTTGAGAATGAGTAATTAATTAGATCCCCTTTCCATGTTTAATTTTGTCATGGAGTTGCCTCATCTTACAGCTAAGTTCTGCAGAAAGTGGTGTGTAAAGCTCTGAGATATAGCTACAGCCTAAAGCAAATATATGTACTCAGACATTAATTTAAAAATTTAAAATTTAAAAATACATTTAAAATTACATATAATTAGTTGAGTTCTGTAAAAGCAAGAAATATAGCTATTTAATTTCTCATTTATACAGTCATTTCAAAAAAGGATTTGGACCATGTGACATATTTTCCCATAGAACAAATCCTATTGATAGAAATAAGCCACGAATGTAACTGCTAATAAATCTCTTCTTCTCTGAGAACGGCTCCTGCCACGAGACTTCTCACTGTTGCCAGCTTGGGGCTTTTGATTCCTCCTCAAAATGCATGTTTGTGCCCTGTGCACGCTACTAACACTTCTTAACATTTCTTCCAAGAGAGCAAAGCCACCTCAATTTGAGGGTTTAACTAGTACAGGCAAAGAAAATCTGCCCCACTTTAGCAATATTCCTCAGTCAACAGAGTGTGATGCCAGTTTCTGGGCTCAGCCTTAATTATTGAACCATTTTTTCCTTCAGAAACACGCAATTATCAAATTCATTGTAGACATACTGTATGTACTAACTTAATTTTAGTCGTATAATCTCATAATGGACATCAATGAATAGAGGATTAGTCAAAACCTATTAATAAAGAGATATAACAGGCCCTCCAATATTTTCTTTCAAAAGGCACAGTAAGCTTCAAGTTCTGCTTCTAGAGCCAAACCTAAGTACCAAGCCTGCGTAGTGGGCATCACAGTAGGGGCAAGAGGGAGAAATCACTGTTTAAATTGTGGATTAGAAGCAAATCTACCTTGCAGGTCTGACTGTAGTTTTAATTTTGCAGCAACTGCCTTGTCTTGACATCTCCCCTCTTTGAGGTCCCTGAGATCCCCTTAGGGGATGGTGTCTGAATTATGTCCCAAGCCCACAAGAGTACCTGTTTGCTTCTGCAGGAAGGTTTCTGTGGATGGACTGTGATGGTGTGGGGGTGAGCCGGAGATCGTACAGTGTGTCACCAGGCAGGGAGCAGCAGGGGAACCTCCAGCCTGCACATCAGCTGTGTGTTGGCATTGCTAGATGCAGCACAGCAAGGGTACCCAAGTGTGCAAAATATCCAACCTTCATCTGTTCTCAGGTGGAGTAGGCAGAGAAAAGATCTTTTATACTTCTTTTATATGTCTGTGAACATGCATTTATGTATTGAAACCTTAGAAGGAGTAAAAGCTTCAAGTAGTTTGCATGGTAACTTCTTCCTGATGGACTGAATCAATGCACCTGAAGATGATAGAAACTTTCTCCTGCCAACAGTGGAGGCTGGATTGGAGTTTAGGTGAGCTGTCTTTAAAAGTGTATTTCAGCACATATGGGAAAATTGTTTGGAAAATGTAGACTAAGTGCAAAAACGTAGCTAGAAGTGGAGGTTAGCTGAACACCACCTCTGTGCCACCAGGAGTAATGTAGCTGCCTGGCTTTAAAAAATTAGCTAAGAAGAGAGTGACACATCCAGAAAACTATCCAGCAGCTTTTTCTAAATATATCGCTATCAAAAAAGAAAAAAAAACCCAAACCAACAAACCCAAAACTATTTTATAGAGTTTTCTTCCATCTTTCTTCCCAGCGCTGAATGAATGACTCCTGTCCTCAGGATCCCTCATACCCCCCATACCTATAAAGTCATTCCAAACACAGACCAGGGAATTCTTTGGGAAGGTCACATAACACTGCTGAAGGACCAGTCTGCCCCAGCCAGCCAGCACTGAAATTATCCAGCAGGTTCCTACCTGCCTCAGAGACAGCCCAGCACCTGCAGAGAGTCTACCCAAACCTGTGTCCTGGAGCTCAGTGTCATTCTGCCATGCACCTCAGGCCCCAGCTGGCACAGAGGCTACAGAGCCCCCCAGAGCAGCTCCAGCCACCCATTCCCTTTGTGTCCATAGAAGAGTGAGGACAAGACATTGATAACGCATCAATGAGAAGGAAGGTGACTCCTCTAACAGTCAGTGCTGCTTGTTTCACAGGACATTTGCTGTGTCACTAGTGATTTCCTTTGCTACCTACACAGCAGACTATCCCAAGGCTGTTCCTGCAGGGTTTGTAATTCCCTTCCCAGAACCCAGAGGGGTGATGGACAGAAAAGGGCCAGAAATGGTCACAAAAAAGAAAACAAAACCCCCAGTCCCCTGGCCCCTCAAAAAACCAAAACCATGAGATGGGTGGGACACAGATGGGTAGTCCTATGCCGTATATTCTTTGTGGCTTTCTTAGCTGAAAATACCAAGGCCATTTTCCAGGACACCCATATTCAATTTTTAGCAACATTTTCAATTCCAAACTTATACCAAAGATTTGCTGTCTTGAAAAAAGCACAAGGGCACTAAGATTATACTGGTGGTGTTGCTGGTGGTGATGGTGGTGTTGCTTTCATGTAGCAGTAGGTAATAGCAAAACTCGAAGTACTCCCCTTAAAAACAGCCTACGTAAGGTCAGAGCAGGAGTGTCCTGTTTCCTGGGGTCCGGCGGCAGCTTTTGCATCGTGGTGGAGGCAGGTCTGTGAGAAGTGCTTGTAGAAGTGCTGGCTGGACCACAGCAGTACTTAAGAACTGCTGGCAGATCTGAGGGGCGATAGCTGTCACTTTATTCTGTGCACTTAACTCCTATTAGTATTAATAGAGCTGCACACAAACAGTGAGAGCAGATCATGGCCTGCAGCTATTTATGTATTTCTGCCTCATGTCTTGTATTTTATGGCATTGTTCGGTGGTGTCACCCATAAGCTTGCAGTCAGTGTGTTTCTATTTTGACATACATAGGAGTGTTCATGTGAAATTTATAAAGGCAAAAAGGAGGCATACAGTTTGAATTGAAGTGTATTCTTCAATAAGGGAAGCGAATTTCCTTAAGTAAACGCTCCTGCTGCACAACCCCCCACTCTAAGCCTTCGTGTGGCCCCAAGAATTGCTTTTTGTAGGCTGCTGGTGCCCTCACCATCTTGTGCAGAACTTGTTTATTTGTATTGCAGTGGCACTTAGAGCTTCCTGAGGAGTGAGGTCCATTGTGTTATGTGCTGGGCACACAGCTGAATTGGAACGAGCACGGCTTTCTGTGTGAGGGCTCTAGAGAGAGAATAGATCATTAAGGTCACTTGTTTTCCTTACAGAGGCCAAGGCAGGATTGATTCCTACATTATATTCTATCTGTGTATGTATTTTTCCTTCCCAGTTTCAAATAGCCAAGGTGCCAAGATATTACTTGCTTCCCTTAGGAGAGTCTCCTGTTACCCAGACGTCTCATTCAGATAAAGTTATGCCTGAATTTTTTAAGCCCACGTTTTTAAAAATTCCATTCTATTATTTCCAGATGGGAATATTCATGCAGAGAAGGAAGCTTGTCACGGGGGGAAAGGGGAAGGAAACCTCAGCCCCTGCTAGAGCAAAGAAAGGATTGGAGGAGGCAGCCTGAGTCAACCATAAGAAGGGTCCCACCAGTTCTTTCTACCTCCACCCACTTCTAGACACTCCTGGCCATGTTTGAGACAGCACCATTGAATCCATTCAGCACTACAGCATTGTATCTATTCAGAGAAATGCACTTCAACAGGACAACCGCCCTTAAAAACAGCCCCATTGTTTCTCCAAAAAGCCTCATTGAAATCTGCGTATATAACTGCCTGCTGTTTTGTGAGTTAGCTCTACTTGCGCGTTAGTGATTTGAAAGTGAATGCTCCTTGGAGGGTTATTTTACTTGAAATACAGCTTCTTGACAAAATATTCCTCCCTTCTTCAACAATATCATTGTGGAGATTCCTCCTTTTAGAAAGATGATCAATATTGCTTTGTAAGCTGGGATCTGATAGGAATTTGTGTTGTTAAGAGCATTGGATCAGTGGTTTAACAAATCACACAGTTGTGTGTCTCTGCATGTTTACTGGGAAGGAGTTTTACCTGACTTGCCCACCAGAGAGAGACACAATCACTCACACAAGAACATGTACACACTCTCACCTTTGCACACTGTCGATAAAAAGGTAAAGGTGGCTGGACTAGAAAAAGTAGCTTCTCAAGAACAAGGAGGAGTTATTCTACATACTGCGTTTTTTCCTATCAAAGTATCTGGCAGTAGCAAATTTGTTCAAAGTCTTAACAACACAAGCACAGACTGAGTGGTGGCAGAGCCAGCAACCAGACACTGTGGCACCTATTCCTCCAGGTGACAGTGCAAAACAGGGCAGAATGAAAAGGCATGGCAGATCTGTGAAACATACTTCATGTCTGGTTTTGCCAAAGTTGCAGTTTGTTTCATTAATTCTAGCTAGAAATCCCCCAAACTATAAAAAGACAGTATTGGAAGCTGGAAATGGAACACAGCAAACTTATCTGATGTCTAAAAATCTAACACAATGTGCCAGCATTCACCCCTTTTGTGAGCCCCACGTTGATGATTAGCAACTTAAAATTAGCTTGTTTGGACCTTCGTCCAAGTAGGTGCTTCTTTCAAGGTACAGCTGTAGTCTGGGTGTTTACCCACCACCTGCGTCCACCATCCAGAGAATACAGAATTATAGAATGGTTTGGGTTGGAAGGGACCTTTAAAGGTCATCTAGTCCAAGCCCCCTGCCATGAGCATCTCCATGACGTCTTCAACTAGATGAGAGCTCCATCCAACCTGCCCTCGAATGTTTCCAGGGATGGGACATCGACCAACGCTCTGGGCAACCTGTGCCAGGGTTTTACAACCATCACTGTAAAAAATTTCTTCCTTATATCTAGTCTGAATCTACCCTCATATAGTTTAAAGCCATTACCCCTTGTCCTATCCCTACAGGCCCTGCTAAAATATCTGTCCCCATCTTTCTGATAAGCTCTATGTAAGATCAGGTGCATCTGCATCCCAGCTCCATATGGCTCCTGGCTGTAGGAGCTTTTTCTGCAGTTGTTTTCCTGTGGCAATGAGGTGTGTGCTGAGACTGGCTGTTAGGTGTGTTAGGAAAGGCACATTCAGCCCTCAGTGAAGGAAAAAATTTCCATCTCCACTTTCAAATGAGGGGTTAAACAAACCTGTGGCAAATTTGACTGCTTCACAGAGTGTGGTAATGGAGTTGATGCCATGTGGATGGCGGAAAGTGTACATGATATTGGCCAGTTGTTTGATACTGCCACTCTAAAGGCCCCAAGAATTAGACCAATTTCACACTAGAAGAGGTGCCTGTTTCTCACATTTTCTTTCACAGTTGGAGTCCTGGTCACTTGTTGATCTTCTGTCCTCATAAAATCTTTCCAGTTCATTTAAAAGTTGGCTCTCTTGTGCATTTCTTAAATTCTTTTTGAAGCTCAAGGTTTGAAATGCTTCCTTACTTCTGAGACTGAAAGGGCAAAACTGGGAAACTGAGCACCTTGACCCCAAAGGCCTTATGCTGCCAAATACAGTCAGCAAGAATTTGTGGTAAATGGGGCTGTGGGATCATGCTCCAGTATTTAAGTACTAGTTAAATTGTAATTTGTACTCAAAGGCTTTGAAATCTTATGCTTTCCCTTCAGCTTTCTCCAATGGATCTCTGTGGTACAGGCTAGAAGTTCTCCACTGAGAGATTTCCAAACTTCTCTTTATAAAATTTTACTCTCCCTATAAGAAATGGCTGGTAGGTTATTTCCTTACAGTTAAGGATACCTCTTCTTTCTACGTCACTGCTGTTGGCTCTCTCTAATTTTTTTGTTTGCAGGATAACCCATGAAAAAATGGTGCAGCCTGTGATATTCCCTCTTTCCCTCTCTCAAAGCAAGCAGGGTACAGACATGCATGGAAATGAATATTTATTACATAGCAACATAGACCAAGTCGTTTTATTTTAACTAGTAATCCTCTAGTGAGCATTCTGGTTTAGACAGCATCTAATGATTAGGCTGGCCTTTAATTAGTCATTATTGAATATGTTGCTCTAGAAGTGAAGTTTCTTCTACATCTTTAAAAATTATTGTGCATGTGTGAACTGAAGCACAACAGCTCAACTGAATCCTGATGAGTTCTGGACCTGAAATAATCCTGGATGGATTATTGGCCCATCCTTAACATAGTTGTAGCTATGGAAAGAGCTGAATTCAAGTTCTACACTGTTTTGTGGTGCAGATCTTGCTGATTCTAGACAGTTATTTTATAAATTCACCAGAAGATTCACTCTTACATTAATCAAGACTTAAAAAATTGTTTACTGGTATTGTTGCAAGATGCATCAAAAGACGAGTAACTCATCTGGTTGGTATCCCAGACCACGCTGCCAGGAGTTAATGGACTTGATATTAAGCCACACATAGTTAGGTGATCCCCATGCTGGGTTGCCTCCCATCACCTGCCAAACCATACCCTGCAAGGACAGAAGTCCTTCACACTGTTAATCTGAAGCTGATAGACAAGCTCATTATATGTAAAAAAAAATATTTTACATAAGTTGACTTGTATTTTCTCTTTCTTCTGGTACTTCTGACTTCTTGATCTTTACACACCAAGAATTTACAATGGAACATATAATACTTCTTAATGAAAATGTCAAAAAAAAAATCCTAGCTGAAGGTTTTCTTTACTCTTTGCTTTTAAATGTGAAGCAATAAGGTTCAGAGTAACCAAAGTAAAAAAGACCCTACTTTCCACCAGAATTTACTGCACAAGAGCCATCTCAGGATCCTGATCTCAAAGAACCAGTATTTCTCATCTTCCCATCTTCCACTTTATGAAGCCATGTAATTAGGCAGAAATATTTCCTTGGGGACCCCTCTGTGCTGATGCAGATTTCAGGAGAGAGGTCACTTTATGCCTTTGTTCCCTTTTGTCAAAATGTCTGCCCTGGATTTGTTCTGCTGCTGGAACTGTCACTGCTTTGGCCAGCACAAATGGACATTGCAAAATCTTTGTCACTGCAATTTTTTCTGTTGCCTGCATATGCACAACAATTAGCTGTGGAATACAGGCAGTTTGAAGGTTTCTTCTTAACAGAAGCATACATACATATAAATATAGCCAGATATTAAATTTCTTGGAAGGTCTCAAACAGGTGAATCTTTTTTTTTTTTCATTAATATATTCCCATAGGAGTCAGCAAGGGTGTTTTATAGTGGTGGTGTATCCACTCACACCTAGAGAGGCATGTGTCTGCTCTCTACACTGTGAAACCAAATGAATGGGTAGAATTTTATCATTTATTGTGGGTTTAATAAAAACTACCATTACAGTTTCATTAAAGGGCTTGAACTTCTGGCTGTAGAGTTTTTAGCATTTACTATATGCCTACAGATGGAAAAGCTGTTTATTATTGTTATTCATATTAAAGAAATGTTTACTGACTGGCCTAATTATGCAAATACATAGCAGGAGAGAGTTTCTACCTGCAAATCTTACAGTACAAACTAAATAAGAGTGGGAGCAGGAAGGAAAAGGGAACTAATGGACAAAGTGCTAGAACTGGAGTTCTCTGATTACCAACCAAGGTCTGCATGTTCTGACTGCACTGAATCTGTTATAACGTGATACTTTCTAGCAGAAGTTTCCCAGGCACACAACTGCAGGTGTGGAAAGAGCAGAAAACACTTCTAAACAAGGATCCTGATCACCTATAAGTCCTTGAAGTGTCTTTTAAGTGATGTCAAGGAGGTAAACTTGCTCCTGTTGACTGTGATGGGACAAAACTGTGTTTCATGTACATTTGGATTATCTGGAGGTTAGGAAACATGGTAATATGGTTAGAGCAGTAGGGCTGAATTAAGCTGGCTAACCTGCCTGATGGAGATGGGCAGGGTGGTAGCAGAGGAGTGTTGCAGCAACAAAACTTTTCAGCTGAAATAACTTTGCTTTTGCTGCATTCTTTTCCTTGATTAGAGAGATTCGTGGTACGATATCTCATCCCTGACCTCTGGTTTGGGTTTTATCGAGACCTACTTTACCATTACAGATGCATAGTTGGGAAGGTTGAGATCCCGGGGCGGTTGGACCCCTCCACCCCGCGGAGGGCCCGCCGCTGTCCGCGGTGCTGAGCGGCCCCCGGGCGCAGATTCCGCCGCCGCCGCCGGGGCCAGGCCCCGCATCTTCTGTGGCTCCAAACCTTGGGCTTCACACTAACTATATACAAATGGATGAGGGTTCTGGCTCCTGAGGAAGTTTTGAGGCAGTAACACCATCACAGAAACAACACTCGCTGTCCCCCCGAGCCCACAAAAGGTAAACACACGCTCAAAACTCCTATTCGCAGATAGAGATTTCTAGAGACATATTCCGAGTAGCATGATTTGGGTAGCTTCCATCAGAATGAGAAATGTTTCTCCTTTTCTTGGTTTGGTTTTATAAATGGATTTTCATATTCATTGAGTTTTATCTTTTCCCCACTAATCCAGTCTCCTCAAATAACTTTTGCATATTTGTCCTCAGCATTGTATACTTCTTAGAAATACTTCTTAGATACTTCTTAGAAATACTTCTTAGATACTTCATTGATACTTCTTAGAAATTCAAGGTGTGCCATAGAAAAGTTTATACTGCCTGCTTAGATGTCCATTTCTTCTTTCATGTGTACATCTTAGACCTTGATTCTGTGAAGGTCCGTGCATACAGTACAAGGCATTTCCCTAGAGGAGTTTTGATGCTAAGTCTGACTATCACAGTCCTGGATAGAAACGTCAGGAGCTCAAACTGGAAACAAAATACAATCTAATATAAAAATTGGAAATACAGTTTATATGACTGGTGCTTTCTCTTTGCAATCGATAAATTCCATACCTAAAAGTTTAAATCTGTTCCACCAGATTTTCCCTCACTTGCCTTTTCTAATGAAAAAGAAAAGTTATTCTGAACACAAATGGCCCATAATAAGACTGAAGCTAGTGAATATCAATATCATCTATGGATATCATCTTCTCACAAAACACCATTTAAACTCTATGTGACAAGAGATCAGATTTTATCAAATAGAGGCAATAGGAGAATTAGCAAGTGGGAGAGAAGGAAAACCACAAGTTTCTTAGGATCTTAGACTTAATAAAGGGCAACTAATTCATATATCTCACACTATTTTCCCTAAAACCATATTAGAACTATGCCAATGGAAGAAAGTATTAAATATGCATGTGAACACATTGAAGTGGGAGTAAATATCAGGTCTCTTGGTAAATAATAGTAATGACAGTAAGAATAGCTAAGAAGACACAATGCACTAAGAAATAATAAGCATAATCCCTTTCATTAAAAATGTTTCACTCCATGGGGCCAGTAATCCAAGGCTGTTTCCATAAGACTCTGTTGTTTTAACAGCTGTGGCCATGGTATAAAGTTTCACATTTGGAGCTTGGGCACAATTAAATTCCCCCTCAACACCTGATGAAATGGGTTCTTATTTACTAATTCATCTCAGTAATCAGCTGATTTTGAGGATGTTCACAGTGCTGTGTCCAGAGGAGTATAGAGATTATCTTGGAGTGTGCACTCAGGATGCCTTGGATTGCCTATTTATCCCTCCTTAGCTCTTCATGGAAACAGACACTTTATTCTCCTGCCTACTTCTGATTTCCATTTCCATTTAGGATTTGGCTTGTGAAATTGTTTAAAGGTTTCAAAGAGATTACAACCATCTAGTGGTAGGCATAGTTTAGAGGTTTAAATTAAAGAGACCATGGAAAGGAAGAAAGATCAGGACTAACGTGAGGGAATAACTGGAAATGGTGAACTGAAGTTGTCTGTGGTGGATGTCAAATTTTTGGTCACAAATTTGCCTCACTCTTGTTGAATCAAGAGTATATACAAACACCTCCTTCTGTGTAGGTTTAGACAGGTATCAGTATTTCCATTTCAGAGGAAGAATAGCAAGAAATTCAGTGACCAAGGACTGACAATGTTGTTAGGATCAGACAGAAATTGTGAGGGAAAGAAGGACTGATCTCCTGTTCTTCACTTCAGTCTAGGGGCTAAGCCACAAGGTCAACCTTCCACATTTCTGTACGCACACTAATTTGTCCTTCACTTGCTTCTCTCTCTGACAGAATTTTTGTAGCCAGGGTGAAGATTTCTTTCATTTGACCTTTCATATACTTATCTTCAACGAACTTTTTCCCAGGTGTGGTGTCAGGAACTTTCCTCATCTCTCTCTGTGCTCTGGCTGGTTTCCTTCCCTTTGTCCAATCTGAATCCCTCAAGCCACAACTCCTGACTTGTCAACTTGATGTTTGGCAGCATAAGTTTCTTTCTAGCCCCCTCTTTTTTCTGTGCCCTAAAATAAGACAAAAAAGAATTGTGGAAGGGAATTTAGAAGGACAAGAACTCCATGACATTTCCCTTGCGAAATTTTCTCTGGATTAACCGCTGTGCAGCCAGGCTAATAGAAAGAGAAAGAGAATCACTGAATATGTAAGGAATACTCAGCTTAGAAACAATTCAAATTCATGTTGCCATTTGTATTCATTCTTTTGGAGACAGAATTGAAAAAACAATTTCCCTTTAGTTTTCCATCAATCTCACAGTGCATGTTTTTCATGTACCCTTGGTGACCTGCTGCTGGTTTGTAAGGCGACGTTTCTACCAGGTAGATTTACCCTTACATGACAAACTTTGTGGACCAGACTGGTGCAGACTGGGCTGTGGTATTCGTCCTCTGCTACAACTGATTTTTTGGCTGGCTGTTTTAGCCAAAAGGTAGAAAACTCATTTCACTCATGTGATGAAGGCCTGTGATCCAGTCTTTTTGCATTGGCCTTAACACCATGTGTCAGGTAAAGGTTTTCTGAGCAGATCCTTACCAGTGTGATGTTTTCATCGCTGCTGTCAGCAGGGGGATCAAACAGAAGAATGGGCTACAGATAGTTGAAGAGAAAAAGGCTCTGGGAATTTATTACTTTGTTTTTTCACAGGGAGAATAAGAAAGAAAAGGCAGCACCTCTTGGCAAACAGTTATATTAAGTGCAGTTTGCAAGAACTGTGTATGAAAAGAAGTTGAAAGGATTTTGATTGTTCATGTAAAAAAGGAGACGAAGAAGAGGTAGTGTGGTAAAAGAGAATTAAAAAGGTTGTGGCTGCAGAAGGTAGCTTGGGAACATCTGGTCTGTTGCTTCTGATGACAGAACTTGGGACTATTCATATTAATAAAAAAGCAGAAAAGTGTATACACAAAATGTAATAATTTTTATTCCGTGTATGGTTGACTGTGGAACTCACTCCATGAGAAATGTTTAAGACAACATTCAAACTAGAATCAGTTGCTTACATGAAGAATAACATTAACAGTAAGAACTACGTATAGCAAGATAATAAAAACTGCGCTTAAATTTCTCGGCAATTATTAGAAGCAGCAAGGAGTAGACTGCTTATTAGAGAGTTCTGACATCTGAGTCAGAAACATTTCTTGTTGGCTTCTGCCAGCCGGCACTCTGGACCATGGCTGTGGTCCGGGGTCACAGTTTACATTACGGCTGCTACACAGACAGCATCACATCGATGGATTTCACTTTAGCTTCCCTGGTAATTTTGTTAAACACTTGCCAGTGACTGTGTCTTGATTCTGTTCAAGAGTTATTCTTTTCAAGTGTTTTTCTATTCTCCAAAGAAATAAAATACTCTGAAGTTAATCAGGGACCTCGTGTGCTTTTTTACATGTCACAGGGTCATGTATCTTGGGCTGATGACAGGGTTGCAAATGGAGACAAAGTGGTCAGAGGCCGCACTAATCCCTGGCATGAGGGATGTGGAGGAGCAGCAAATAAAGCAGGGCCTATGTTAAGTGGGTGGGCAAATGCTTTTGAAAAAATCCTCTAAATAGACTAATTCCTCTTTTCCCTACATGGACCTGGCTAACATTGCTTTGTGTTCACCCTGGGTGCTCTGGAGCTGATCCTGGGAGTTCTGCCTTCCTGAGAGCCACAGGACCAGCCACGCTGTCCGTGTACCTGTGAAAATATTCCTTGGGTTCAGCTGAACAAACTGAAATAACCCACGCTGCCCTCAGTCTTTGTTATCGTTTGCTCACCCTAATTCCTTCGTGTAGCCTCTGCTAAAGGAAAGTTTAAGGAAGTCTGCCTGCCACAGAAAGTACTTTCATGATGTCCTTCGAAAAATCATGCCGGAAATAGACTTATATTTTGTTTATTTCCTTTCCTACTAAATATTCTTGCCCCTCACACTCACACATGCTGCCTCTGCATAAGCCAAATATTCCTCAATTTTAGCTCAGGTGGTGTAATGAAAGGCACAAATAACGATACCACATGAAACGCAACAAAACCTTTCAGCAGCCAGTAGCTTCAGGAAGGTGGTTTGTGCTCATTGCTCCAGTAGAATGAAATGCAGCGTTTCAATAAGAATGTGAGAGCAGTGTGTTGCAGCAGACAGGCAGCACACAGCTTTGGAACAGCTTTGGTATAGTTGGGAGGTGGGGGGGAAAGAAAAAAGAAAAAAAAAAAAAAAAGGAACAAAAATCCACTGTTCTATTATTTATAAGCATTTTTTTAACTTCATGGATGTATGTATGTGATTTTTAACTTAACACAGCTACAGGTGGTACTCCCTCCCCACTTTTATAGGAATCAGATAAATGTGTTGTAGCTTCTCCTCCTGCAGAAAGGAAGGGGTTTAGGCACCCAGGAACCCCATGCACGTGCGATGCTGGAAGTTTCAAAGGAAACAACCAATTGCCTCCCTCCCTGTTGGGGTCCAAGGTTTTGACCTAAACCAGAAGCAGAGCCTGGAACAGGACTGCAATAACCCCACATGGGGGTGAAGAGCCTCCAGCTTTTGCTCTTACCCCAGCCCAGAAACAGCCTGTGATGCAGAAGTGGGAAAGGTGGAATTTGAAGGAAACAGGGGGGGAAAAGAAAAAAAAAAAAAAAACCAAAACCAAAAACTTCCTGCAGTACTTATTTTGCTGGAATATTTGGACAAGACCCTTCACACCTCAGCGCACATAATTCTTTGGAAATATTCATAAATAATTAATAATAATAATAGTCATATGAATAAAAATGTCAAGCTTTTCACATGTATGCTGAGGAAGGCTGCAAAGCTGTAAAATAAGGATTTCTGCTTTAGTGTGGGCAATTTGTCTGGACACTAGCTTAAATTGCCTTAGGTGAGGAGCAAAGAGCTTACACTGACCATGGCTCTGGCCCTGGGACTGCAAGTCAGGCCAGCTACCAGGGAAAAAGGGCCTCACAGTGCCGTGTGAGGGGGCAGGAACCCCCCTACTGTCTCCAGTTAAAAAAAAAATAGAATAGCAGAGAAATGCTGTTTTAAGATGAAGGCACCCGAGCCAGCTCTGGCAGGACACATCCATGCTGGTGGTCCCCGTGGATCAAGATGCAGCAGCAGGTTTGGGCAATGAAGTTGTCCCATCTTAACAGCAGAGAAGTCCCTGTGGGACAGGGCAAATTCATCACACAGGACAGCCCCACAAAGGGCAAGGGAGCCCAGGGAAGGTTTGAGCAGAGGCAATTGTCTTCTTGCCAAAGACAAGCTAGCCCAGGGCTCCTCTCTTTGTCCAGGGCTGCAGGTGATGCTCTGCAGTCCGTGCAGAGAAGGCAGAAACCAAAAACCACCCACTCCCCCAGGGTCTCCCTGGCAGATCTGTTTTGCCACACTCAGCTCTTTTCTTTTTAATGCTGCTTCCTCTTCCCTCCCCTTGAAGTTTTTCAATCACCTCCTCAAATGTCACCTGTGATCCCTCTCTTTTACTCAAGTTGCCCTTCCCCAGATCATTTCTAAACATTAAAAAAAAAAAAAATTAAAAGAAAAAAAAAAGAAATTACCATTGCCACCATACCCTTCCCCCTTTATCTGGAGCAGTGATTCTGCCCTGGCTGGGACAGGCTCACAGCAGAACGCAGCAAAGGC
>VXBJ01001543.1:221030-248252 GCA_013400055.1 Nycticryphes semicollaris | reverse complement strand
CCAGCTGACAGCCCCCTGGACAGTGTGTGAATTAGGTGGGAAAACCTCAACCTTCCTGCTCGCCTGGGCAACGTGCTCTGCATCCCACCCTGAGGATTCATGGATTGCATGGGGATGGGGAGCATCCAGGTTCCCTAGTGATGGGACCGGGTTTTGCTGAGGGTTGTACAACACCCAAACACCAAGGTGACTCTGTCCCCAGGAACTCCACTAGAGAAGTCTTAGGAGAGTGGGTATAGAGAATGAAGTGATGCTTTTAGCTGGTGGGGTTCGTTAGTAACATCAGCAGTACACTGTTGAGTCTTTACAAGCATCATGACAAATGAGATTTTTAAGGAAATATTTGAAGGAAGATAATGAGCTAACTTGGCAGATGGTTTATGGAGAGCTCCTCCCAAGCATGTAATAATCTAGTTTTCTCATGTAAAAGAAATGATAAAAACCAGAACGTATCTCTGGGGCCCATGCGTTCACTCTGAATTGACAAGGAGCTTCAATGACAGCAAAGAATTATTAATGGCAATAATATTGTAATATAGTTCCCACTAATGGTAGGAAATGATTGTGAGCAGCAATAGCAACATCATAGATTTGATGCTTTGGATATTGCAAACAAAGTCGTTGCAATATCTAGATTTGGCTCCTACAGGAAAATAATTACAGGAAAATAGTTTTTCATGAGTTCTGAGATTTAGAGATGAATCCTGGAGCAAAGACGACGGGGTGTGATTGAACAAGGGAAGGAATAGCTTTACGCTTTCGCCCGGACAAAGCCTTTGGGGGCTTAGTTTCATACACCTGAAAGAAGGTTGACCTGCAGAGGGCAGCTCAAAACCAGCAGCCGTGTTGTACCCTGGTGAGTTACCAGAAGTGGCTTCTGGAAAAACTGCTGAAGGCTGTGGAAGGTCCATGGCTTGGGGCTGCACATGGGTTGCTTCTGTGTAGGTTTTGTCGGGGAGTGCTTTACGCAGATTGGAAGAGGAACCACAGCTTGTCTGGGTAATAGAAGAACAGTGTCTTCCCAAACAGAATATTAAAACACCCTCTGGGATTTCCAAGTCAACTTCAAGTTTTGAAATGAGCCCCAGGGACAGAGGCAAGAGCCACCCACCCTGCGCCCCCGCCCCCAGCTGTCACTTGCCCTTCGGGTAAAGCATAAGACCAGTTACACCAGGATCAAAACCTTTTCCTGTTTTGTAGCTTTCAGACTGGAACAAACTGCTTCTGAAGATTCATTAGACACTCCTTGCTCCCAGCTTTGTTGTAATGTGGTGTGTACGACACTGCACAGCACAAAAGGGTGTAAAGAGAGATTAAAAGTTAATAAGCGCAGTCATTCTGAGTCTTTATATCTAAGCTGTAAATAGATAAAAGATACCAATGTATTGTAATGGAGAGGAAAAAATATCCCTCCTTGAAGGAAAAAGCTCGGGGAGTTGTAGTTTGAACCCCTTTCGTCCCTCGAGCTGCACGTTAAACTTCTTAAAGACTTTTTTGGAGGTTGCTTTTGTTTGTGCTTGTTACGGGGGTGTAATTACAAAACAAGTGCACAGGTTGTGTTTCTGAGTGATAACACATTCCCTGGGTTGTTGGAGGGATGCAGCAACATGCCTCTGGGAGGTTACGTTATCTCGCAGCTGCACACGTTGTCTTGCTCTATTGCTTAATCATCACCTGCTTATATTTTATTTCTTTTTCTCTGTCTTTTAGTGGTTTTATCTGGGATAATATCTCTTTGAAAAGAAAACCTCTAGGTGTAAAAGCAAACCGTTGGATAAGAGACTTGCTTAAAGGAGCTGGCTATGCTTGGGGGGATACCATAAGGTTGTAATTTACCTCACTGTAGCTGTGACTTGATATATCGCTTTCTTGTTCTGCAGCTCATTTCAAAAGCAATGAGAGGGGTTCGTGTGAGCTCTCCCAGGAGCTGGCTGGTTGTGTTCGCTCTGTTTGTGTTTAGAGGAGGGTTTTAGCAGTATTGCAAGAGGCTGAGTCGTACCTCAGCTCCTGCTGGGTGCTGCTCCCACCCAACTACCTCAGTACTCCAGTCACTCAAGCTAAGGATGGGTTGCTTAATTGCAGCTGACCTAGTGCCATCCAAATGGTGTTCGGGTCAGGGGTTTCAGGTCCTGCCAAGGTTGGGGGGGGAGAGCAAATCTTGATTTGGCTCTCCTTGGCTTTTGCTGGACCAAATGAAGCAGAAGTTTGCACTCAATGCACCTCCAAACGTGTCCCTCCAGCGGAACCAGCTTTACTTGTCGCCTATTGTTCCCTGCTCTCCTTTTCACGGTTTCCTCTTCAATATCTGCAGGCAAAAAGCTTCAGAGAGACTCACCTGGCTCTAAGTCTCGCTGCAGAAATTCTCATATTCATCTCTTGCCCACTGAAGGAGTTTCTTTCATGAGCTGATATCACAGAAATACAGCCCGCAATGGCTTTGGGGTCCAAGGCAGGTGAGAGCATGGGATGAGGGATGGCTGGTGTCTCCTGTGGCACTGGAGCCCTCTCAGCCCCGACTCCTGTGTCCTCCAGCCTTTGGGGTTTCTGATAACAGCCCTGGGCTCTGTAGACTTTTCCCACCCAGCTCACCCTGGCAAACACAGTGCTGTTTGGTGTAGGGGAGGTGCAGTCTGCTCCCTGCCACCACCTGGGCATTGCTGTTAGACATTTTCTGCTCTTGGGAGTTCCTTGAGCTCCTCTGGTGCTGTTGGTCTTTGCTCCTTTCGTGTGGCAACAGGCAGTTTCCACGTTTTAGTTCTGGGGCCTTCAATGGGATCTGGAGAGGTGAGGACACAATTTGCGGTGTGGAGCACTGAGCAGTGGACATTCCTGTGATTGCTTCTGGGCTAATGTCTATGACACAGTTACTTTCAGTGGCATCAGGTGGTTAGCTTTCTCTGGCAGGCTTATTTCCCAGAAAGCTCATGCAGGTGACAAAGTACTTTGCAATGGGTAACATAAGTCATTGCAGCTGACAGACGGGTTTTTTAATAGAGCAACAGGTCTATTGGATTCTAGTTCCTTGGATTTGCCCTTCAGTGGAGATCAATACAGATGGATGGAGAACAAAAAGCAGGGCTGAAATGGAACCCGCTGGCATTTTCAGTAGAATTCCTCTCTGCAAATCTTTCCTGGAAGTTGCTCATGCAATGGCAAAGACCACACATGCACACGCACCTCCACATGCAAATACTGGTTGCATCCTTAATACAAGCGACTTACGAATGGTGAGGGAGTGCTCTGAAGGATGGGTTTCCCCACAGGATGCGTGAGGAAAGGTGCCACGGGATACAGAGGAGAAGGGAGTCGCTGCATTCCATCGCTGTGCTTATTTTGGATCCAATTACTGGTTGTGTAGCCCATGTAGACTGCTGAGATTACCTCACACGTGCGTGGCCCCAGTGCGTGGTCCTTTGACTAGGAAGGATGAAGGGGAGCTGGGAACACACTGCTCCGCTCCCAGCTCGACTCCTGACTTTCTGTGTTGTTACTTTGCATCCAGGTTATGAACACTGGGCTGGTTATCATGCTAAATTTATCATCGGCTCCGTATCTAATGGATGTTCTCCTTTGCAACAAGGAGCTGAAGGGGTGGAAGCGCTGCTCAGACCCCACACGAGGCAGAGGTGAGGAGAAAGGCAGCAAGCTTAGATCTAAACAACGAGGTGCTGTCTCCTATGCTGTAATTTGCTTGAAGTCCTGAAAACAGTGGATCCAAAGGCCAGGTTGTGTTTGTCTGACAACTGACTCCCTTAAGCGAGGGTATCTGCTATTGTCCATTAATGCAAGTCATTTAATTCCTGGCAAAGTACTTCAGACCTCCCAGCCTTCCCATTGCAGTACTGGGATGTGCTGCAAAGATACAGCAGTCAGGGATGAAACATAATCTTAAGTTAATATGACAGATGAAAAGCTTTGCCGCTACTGACCTCAATGCAACAGCTCTCTGCATCCACTGCCTTGAGACAGGCTCTGTGACAGCGCACGTCAGAGCCACCATGAGTTGTTTTCTGTCACACTAATGGCACTCGATGAAGCGGCTGCTGAGTGAAGGAAAACACAGGGTGAGGTTAGGAATGACTACAAGTGACTTGGATTAAGATCAGATTTGTGAGTGAGTTGTGAATGTGAGCGAGTAGGGCCATGGAGATGCTGGGAGGGCTGGAGCCCCTCTGCTGTGAGGACAGGCCGAGAGAGTTGGGGGGGTTCAGCCTGGAGAAGAGAAGGCTCCAGAGAGACCTTAGAGCCCCTTCCAGTCCCTCAGGGGGCTCCAAGAAAGATGGGAAGGGACTCTTGATCAGGGAGGGGAGCCATAGGATGAGGGGGAAGGATTTAACACTTGAGAGAGGGGAGATTGAGATGAGATGTGGGAAAGAACGTCTTTGGTGTGAGGGTGGTGAGACCCTGACCCAGGTTGCCCAGAGAAGCTGTGGCTGCCCCATCCCTGGAGAGGTTCAAGGCCAGGTTGGATGGGGCTTGGAGCAACCTGGTGTGGTGGGAGGTGTCCCTGCCCATGGCAGGGGGTGGGACTGGATGGTCTTTAAGTTCCCATCCAATCCAAACCATTTTGTGATTCTATGATTTCCAGCCTGCTGGACTTTTCATGTGGAGGGAACTGCGCGTGTCTGGTCCCACAGGATCAGTGTCCAGGGGTCTGGAGGTCTCTTACAGAGCAGCTCTGCCAGCTTTGGCATTTCCAGTGTTGCTTTTTGACTCAGCCACTTTCAGTCCTGCTCAGTGGTGAGGGGAGACCTGGGCCAAGAGTTGCTTGGTATCGAATGGGAGTTTTGCACAGCATTCCCGGTGGTTGGCATTTCAATTTTGTTAATCTAATACTGCATTTTTCACAACCGTGCTTCCGGGTGCGCTGAGAAATGAAATCCAAAGCCCATGCCATCGGTGCTGTCTGGACACCAGGTTGAGTGCCAGTGTATCTCATAATACCACACAAGAGCTGAGCAGCAGCTCTGTGATGTGTCTTCTTCCTGCAGAGCCGCAGACCAGCTCAGGAGGGTGAGACTGCCAAAGGCTGGCTCAAATGTGCAACCATGCTCTTTTGTTTTCTTACAGGCACAGAGGAAAAGTGAATTCTCACACAAAAGGCTGGGGGCTGAGCTGGGCTAGGAGGAAAGGCAGGGAGCAGAGCTTGGAAATCTGTGCAAGGTTGTACAGGAAGCCCTTGTCGGAGAGAGGGTCTGGAATCACATCCCCCATATCCGGATAATGGTTTCATGTCTCTTGAGTGTTTATCCACGTGGGTACCAGCCCCTTAGGGATGCTTGTAGCATTCTGCAGGCAGGAGAGGGGACACTGTGGCCTCTGCTGATGATTGGGGTGGTGGGTTAGAATGATTATCATGAGCATCTCCTCCACCAGCCCTCCACAGTCACCTCCTGCTGTTTCACAGGCATCGGGCTGTGCTGCACTGCCCTTTGTGTGCTCTCAGCAGATTGGTTCTTCACCCGCTAGCATCCTGCATCCTTTCAGAGAAGCTGAAAGGATGTGGCTGTGGCTCCCTGGGGAGTTTCTGACGAGCTGCCTGTTATAAGGCATGGTGGGTGTAGGGATCACTCCAGCTTCACCCTTTACTGCCTTTGAGACATGATGTTACAATTCTCCCCTGTTTCCTGACAGCTATACTCTCCTTTGAGCTGCTCAGATGATTCCCATGAATATTTTTTCTTGTTTTCCTTCAGCTGAGATTAAAACTCCCATTTCAGAGTTGTTTTAATTGTTCAGCCTAGCCTGTAACGCGATGGTCTGCAGCATTAATGACTTACCTTCTGACAAAACCACTCATTGTGGGATGCCACTCTGTGCCTGTGGGGTTTAATCTGTCAACAAATCTGGGTCTCGGTCTTCTTAAAACCATTCGGGAGAGTTGTCTCCATAAAATACTGGTTTTTCTCTGAGTGTCTCAGCATGAAATGGAAGTTGCTGAGTTATGTATGGATGTGATGCAGATGCTTTGAATTGAAGAAGGGGCTCATTTGCTTTATTCTTTTTATTCCCACCTCAGCAAAAAATTGAGATGAGACCTTTGGGAAATTGGTATGTGAGGGGAACCACCGCAGAATGGCAGTCTGAAGAAAGCACGTTTTCTGTGCTTGGAAGAAGGCATGGAAGGAAAGGGAACAGATAATCCCTTTTCCTTTGATATCTCAGGCTAAGACCCACAGATGGAACTTGCTGTTTACTCTTTTGTGCTCTGTTGCTGTGTTTCTTTCATGTAGGAACTCACATGTGCTCATGTCTCAAGTATTTTACCATGTGCATTATATTAATGGTGACTTTTTCTTTTTTTCCTTATTTTTTTTTTTTTTCTGGAGGGAGAGTACATTTGACTGGTGGTAGACTATAATTTGGGGTCATGAACCATATCATAATTTTCTGCTGTCCTGAAACCTCATAGGGACAAAAGACATTCCCAGGAGCTGCTTTCATGGTGTTAACAGTCTGTGTGGGTGCACAGTGGTATGGCTTAGCTTTTACTTCTCGTCGGTGCATTTAATGGATGCACTGGCAAGTAAAAGGATCAAGGCTTCTGGCAGAGCACTAGCACTTTTCCAAATGGTTGAAAAAACACACTGATCCTGACCCCTTATTGTAACCTTTCATATGCTTCCACATTCGGAGTCCTGTGTGTCTTCTATACTCAATACTTCTATCAAAAAATGTGGAGCTGGTAATGACTGCAAGCTGACAGATCCGTTGTGTTCTCAGCTGTCACACACATACTGGCTCGGACAACATAATTAAACGACCTGCAGTTTCCAATGAACAGAAGACACGCAGTATGAGCATCTTCCAAATGAAGCCAAAAATCTCTTTCATCCCATCTTAAAAGCAGGGTGAATTTCAACGTTTCTAGTGGCAAAGCTTGGAAAACATACAGCGAATGCCGAGGCTGTAGTAGTGAAGCTGAATGTTTCATTCAGGATAGTGAAGCACATAACACAGTGTGATGCAGTTTAAGTTACTTCAGATGGGTTTTGCAGCATTTCTAGCAATCAATACAGGTAAAAACTCTACCAGAAATTCAGAGCCATTAGTGCTTGATATCCACGGGTGAGTTCTGTCCATTCTTTTCTCTCGGTGGGGTGATACCCAGGTATTACCAAGCCATCTAGATGACCTCTTGTTGCACTTTGCCTCTGAAGGTGGCATTTGGGCTCCTTATTTGTCCAACATCAATCTTTTTGACAACCTTGAGTTTCATTGTAAGGGTTGTGGTTGGTACACCATCCACATCATTTGCAAATCAGGATTGATTGGTACTAAATGGTTATGTCCCTCCCAGTGGTGTTCAGAGATGTTGTGGCTCCACTAAGTTATGCTCACCTCCATCAGTAAAGTGGGTTAATTTTAAATGAAAACTCTTGAACCTTCTCAGTGAGCTCTCTGGATGAGGGGGGAAGGGTTTTAAACTGAAAGAGGGGAGATTTAAATTAGATACTAAAAAGAAATTCTTTGGTGTGAGGGTGGTGAGAGCCTGGCCCAGGTTGCCCAGAGAAGCTGTGGCTGCCCCATCCCTGGAGAGGTTCAAGGCCAGGTTGGATGGGGCTTGGAGCAACCTGGTCTGGTGGGAGGTGTCCCTGCCCAGGGGACTGGATAGTCTGTAAGTTCCCATCCAACCCAAACCATTCTATGATTCTCTAGAGGAACTGAAGGCGCCACTGGAAGAATATGTCAATAAGCGATACCCGGGGCTGGTGAAGGTGGTGCGCAACCAGAAGAGGGAAGGCCTTATCCGAGCTCGTATCGAAGGCTGGAAAGCTGCCACCGGCCAGATCACTGGATTTTTTGATGCCCATGTGGAGTTCACTGCCGGCTGGTAGGTGCTTGACCAGGTCTTGGTTAGAGTCTTTGTGTGTGTGATGCATTAAAATAAGGGGCAATCCATCATTTTGTGAGGATGTGTTTGTGAAAAAGTTGGCTGGTTTACACATCACATCTTCCTTCTGTACTGAATGGCTGCTGATGGAATATGATGGGAGAATACAAGGAAAATCTGTCCTTGCCCTTCTTCTCTGTAGTCATTTTCTATTACCTCCTTTTTTTCTGCATGTACCCACCCCCTACTTCCCTCCCCATTTATATTTTTCAGGTTGATTTCCCGTTCCCCGAGCCCTAAGTAATTTCTGTAAGTTTAAAAAAGCCCAGGCAGAAAGAGAACGTGTTTCCTGCTTCCTTGCCCTTTGCAGCTGGATCCCACTGTGGAAGACTTAGATGTTTAAATTGATTGCTTTCTTTTGCAGCTAGGAATAAGTGCAGAGGTGCAGAAGCAGTGAAAGGTGTTTCATAAGGATTTTTTCATAGATATTCAAAATATTTGAGTCCTAGCAGCTTAAGCTTGAGTCTAGATCATGAGAGGAGCTTGAGAGTTTATTTATTTTATTGATATACAGAGGAAGCTCCAATTTACTGAGCTCTTGAAATGTCTTTTCTAGGGATGGAGAGTGAAATTTTGTACAGCATGGGCTTGACTCACTCTAGTGTCCTGTACCTGCTACTGTCACTGGAGGCACCAAGAGTGCGAGTTCCTTCTCATGTTGGTAGACTGAGCCCAGGACAATCACTGGCCCTCGGGGTGCAGAGGTATCCCTGTGCACCCCCTGCTCTGGCCACCTTTGAATCACAGAATCATAGAATTGTCTAGGGTGGAAGGGACCTTTGAGATCATCTAGTTCAACCATCAACCTAACTCTGATAAAAAAGCAACAATCTATCACTAAACCATGTCACTGAGCACTATGTCAGCCCATCTTCTAAATCTCTCCAGGGATGGTGCCTCAACTGCTTCCCTGGGCAGCCCTTTCCAAGGCTTCAGAACCCTTTCAGTCTCAAATTTTTTCCTGCTACCCAACCTGAACCTCCCCTGGCACAACTTGAGGCCATTTCCTCTTGTCCCATCTCCTGTTCCTTGGGAGAAGAGATCAACCAGAAGAATGTCCCAGAACTAAATTTTGTAGCTCTAGAGTCCATATTTATTTCCTCAACTGTGTGCCAAGTTAAAAAAGACCCTCAGTAGTCTCACTTTCAGGAATTTACCCTGCTCTCCCCAGGGTCATGGATTTTTGGATTTGAAGGCAGTCTGGACTAGTTAAAGCATGGTTTAAACAAAATGCATCCTTCGTGGCCTTGCTTTACAGAAGGGCAGATTTCAAGCCAGGCTTCCCAGCCTGCGAATGGTGTTTTCATGCAGGACTCCCACCCGTGTGTGATAGCACGGGGGTCATCCTGCACGTCAGGGCTGTTCACAGGAGAACTGCTCAGGCAGAGCAGAGGTAGATGAGAGCAGCCATGTTGCAGCAAACCAAGGGCCTGTCTATCCCACTGTCGTGGCAGTAACCCAGCTGGAAGCCTGGGACAGCACGTACAAGTAAGGCTAGCCTGTACAATAATCCTTCAGAGCACCTCGCCAAAGTCCACTGATGTGCAGATGCAAAGCAGACATGTCTTCTATGTATTTAAGACCCCCCCCTGCATTTCTCTTGAGTTTTAACCTGTTGCCCATCGAGCCCACGTAAAATTCATGCATTCAGAGCATACTTGGGTGTGGAGAGTTGAAGGCACAGACTCCTGATGTGGGTGAATCAGAAGACGTTTATTCTGGTTTCAGGCTCATATTTATACCATTCACTGGTTCACGCAAAGAGCTTTAACTTCTCATTGGCTAACATCCATTGGTCATGGGCTCAGAGTGAGCTTATGATTGGTTATCACATGGTGAACACGAGCTATGTGTTTTGGAATAATAAAGTGTTTGGTCATTCTGACCTTGCTCTTCTGTCTTTTCTATGGATGTGATCTATCTGGACTTCTGTAAGGACTTTGACACGGTCCCCCATGACATCCTGCTCACCAAATTGGAGAGATATGGATTTGATGGGTGGACTGTTAAGTGGATAAGGAATTGGCTGGATGGTCTCATCCAGAGGGTAGTTCTCAATGGCTTTAAGTCCAGATGGAGAGCAGTGACAAGTGGTGACCCTCAAGGGTCCCTGCTGGGACAGGTACTGTTTAANTGGTGAGACCTCCCCTGGAGTCCTGTGTGCAGCTCTGGAGCCCTCAAGGTAAGAAGGACGTGGACTTGATGGAGTGGGTCCAGAGGAGGGCCACAAAGATGATCAAGGGGTTGGAGCACCTTTGCTGTGAGGACAGGCTGAGGGAGCTGGGGTTGTTCAGCCTGGAGAAGAGGAGGCTGCGGGGAGACCTAATAGCAGCCTTCCAGTATCTGTAGGGGGCTACAGGAAGGCTGGGGAGGGTCTGTTTCCAAAGGCCTGTAGTGACAGGATGAGGGGCAATGGGTTTAAACTGAAGAAAAGCAGATTTGGACTGGATATTAGGAATAAGTTCTTTACAATGAGGGTGGTTGACCACTGGAACAGGTTGCCCAGGGAGATGGTTGAGTCCCCTTCCCTGGAGACATTCAAGGGGAGGCTCGACGAGGCCCTGGGCAACCTGGTCTAATTGGGGGTGTCCCTGCTGACTGCGGGGGGGTCAGACTAGATGACCTATGAAGGTCCCTTCTGCCCAGATGATTCTATGTTTCTATGATTCTATTTCTCTATCTTATCTTGTCCTCTCAAGGTCCTATTAGTTCAAGACTGCTGTGTCTGCAAGGCCTGCTGCACTTGGGCAAGGTGCTCTGCAGCTCAACTACCCACTCTGAAAAGAGCTAACTCCTTGTTGTCCATTTTGGGTCTGTTTCTTTTGATGGTCCACAGCTCTTGTTTGGAAAGAGCTTCCAGGTGGTCATGGAGCACCTTCTCTGAGCTGCTTCTGGCTGTACAGTTGGCCTCTGCTACAGAACTGGCCCCTTAGTTAATCAAAGAATCACAGAATCTCACTGATGGGAAGGGACCTTGAAAGATCATCCAGTCCAATCCCTCTGCCGGAGCAGGAACACCCAGATCAGGTCGCACAGGAACGTGTCCAGGCGGGTTTGGAATGTCTCCAGAGAAGGAGACTCCACAACCTCTCTGGGCAGCCCCTTCCAGTGTTCCCTCACCCTCACCATGAAGAAGTTTTTCTTCATATTTCAGTGGAACCTCTTGTGTTCCAGCTTGTACCCATTGCCCCTTGTCCTATCATTGCCTGTCACTGAGAAGAGCCTGGCTCCATCCTCCTGACACTCACCCTTTCCATATTTATAAACATCAATGAGGTCACCCCTCAGTCTCCTCCAAGCTCAAGAGACCCAGCTCCCTCAGCCTTTCCTCCTCCGGGAGATGCTCCACTCCCTTCAGCATCTTTGTAGCCCTGCCCTGGACTCTCTCCAGCAGTTCCCTGTCCTTCTGGAACTGAGGGGCCCAGAACTGGACCCACTATTCCAGATGGGGTCTCCCCAGGGCAGAGGAGAGGGGGAGGAGAACCTCTCTCCACCTACTGACCACCCCCCTTCTCATACACCCCAGGATGCCATTGGCCTTCTTGGCCACAAGGGCACTGATGTGGCTCATGGGCATCCTGCTGCCCACCAGGACCCCCAGCTCCCTTTCCCCTACGCTGCTCTCCAACAGGTCAGTTCCCAACCTATACTGGTACCTGGGGTTAATGGACTGGCTGATTTTGTTGCTACCTTGGTAAAGATGTCTGGAAAGCTCAGGTTAAAACCATCTAAGTTTTGAAAATTTAAAACGTTACAACCTGGAATTATTATCTAATAATGTTTTTTTTAAAACTGTCATAGCAGAGAAAGCATGGTGTAGTAGCCTTGAGGGAAAAGATAAGGTCCAGTTTCACAGGCTTTAATTTGTTCCCACAGATTAACACCTTAGTTTGTGAAAATTGCCCTGAGAGCTTCATGAATTTTTGTAGTTAGTTGTGTAGCAGAGCACTAAACGTCCTCAGACCTGCAGGGCTGTGGCTGTTTGAGCTTTGCATGCGGTAACTTGACCTCTGTGCTGTGACGGGAGCTCTGCAGGAGGGAGGTACCTGGGTACGAAATCCCATGAAGTGGAAGTTCTGAAGCTTCTTGGGGGGTCTTCCTCAACGGCTGACAGAGCTTGGCAAAGTCTTCCCAAAATAATCTTTGAAATCCAGCAGTGCCAATTCTGTGCCCCTGTGTGATGTCCGTGCCCATAAAAGCACAGTGAGGGGAGGGGTGGGATAGAGGCCGGTGCATTGGGGTCTGGGGTCACTCGTGGCAGTCTCCGGGCTCCTTGGGCTGGGTTCTGCTGTGTCACCCTGAAGACCTGATGCCACTTGTGAATGGGAGCAGAGAGGAGTCTACATTTTTCCCTTTTGTTAACTGAGTGGTGTAAGAATGCCTGCTTCCTTACCCTTGTTTAAGTGCACATGCTGTATGAAAGCTATTTGTCCATCTGCAAATTATGGGAGAAATTAATGGTTTTTTTCCCACCCTTCTTTTTTTTTTACCACTCAGGGCTGAGCCAGTACTTTCGCGAATTCAGGAGAATCGGAGGAGGGTGATTCTTCCCTCCATAGACAACATCAAGCAGGACAACTTTGAGGTGCAGCGCTACGAGAACTCTGCCCACGGGTACAGCTGGGAGCTGTGGTGCATGTACATCAGCCCCCCCAAGGACTGGTGGGACGCCGGGGACCCCTCCCTGCCCATCAGGTACGTCCCGGGGCCCAGTGTTCCTCCGCCAGCAAAGTACTGGGAGGCAAACTGCAGAGAGATAGAGGGAGGTTGGCAGGTTGGAGGGGTTTCATGAGGCATCACAACACAAGCTGGGTGGAGGAAGGCTGTGACACAAGCCCAGAGGGGTTTTGATAAGGCAAAGGGACTTGGAAAGGGGTATTAATTCAATAGCAATATGCAAAATCATTGGAAAAGCATAGAAACTGTATAGATTTGTACAGTCTTATCTTTAACTGCATAGGACAAAGTTGCTTTAGCTTAATTACAGCATTAAGGTTTTGCAAATCATAAGGAATGAGGTGATTATTCTTGTGTAATGAACTGAGTGTGGATTCTGGAAATACAGCACTGTGTGTTCTGGAATAAAATGGGTGTCTGCTCTCGGGGGAAACTTTGTAAAAATATATCTTAGGTAGTTCTGACTCTTCAGTTGCAGGGTTGGCAGCTCTGAAACGTTGCCCCAGTGCCCCCAGACCTGAGGTGTGGGACAAACCCGCTGGGACAGAAGCAAAGCTGGAGGGAGAGAATACCTTGGTGGTGGTGAGGGGGAGACTGGGGCTGCCCTGTCTGTGGGGATCATTGGTTTCCCCTTCATCCCCCAAATATCTGATGTGATGCTTTGATCCGGAGTGATTTCCTGGCTGGGAGAATAGGATAAATTACTCCTAATAATATGGTGAAAGCTTTGTCCTCAGGCATGTAAAAGATGCACGTGTGCAAATGCACACCTGATCTGAATCCTGAACATAAATATCCGTGCTTTGGTCAGTGATACAGCCCCTGGAAGCTGAAATTACATCTATTCCCACTTAGAGAGAGACCTTTTTTTTTTCTTTCAGGCTCTCTTGTTCCAGACAGCATATTCAGTCATCGGTGTCTGAATTGACAGTTTGTTCTGGACAGTAATGAAATCTTTGAGGAATAAACAGTTACTTTAACCAAATGAAGGCTTCTGGGCTTGTTTGAGGATGGCTGGGATGTACAGAAGGTGAAACTGAGGAATTCAGAAGCCTTTGCCAATGAGGTGTGAACATTCTGGTGCTGGCTGTCCCTGCAGCTCCAGTGCCCAGATCCTCTGGAGGGTGATAAACGTGAGTGGTCTCTGATGGGTTGAGCCGCTAGGCCAGAGGATGTGAAAGTCAAAGTGTTACGGGGAGGAGGAACCCTCTTTTATTGAAGTAAACTGTTGTTGTTGGGTTAAACAGTCAGGTGTTGGCCATATGATATGTCCCCTGTGACTGTGACAACACCCTGGGACTTTGCTGTGGTTCAAAAACTGGCAGCCAAGGTGTTCTGACGTAACTGAACCCATCCAAAGATGGCATTTAGATGTATGGCATGACCTTCTGTTCTACTGTCCTCCAAGAATGAGATTGTAACTTCAGTTTTAGGTTAAGGAGGTCAAGCTGTGGCAGAGAGAGATGGGGGAGGGTTGGGCTTCTTCGTGGAAGGTGGTCTTTGATGTCAGGGGAGCTGAGAAGGGAGAGACAGGGAAGAAGAGTGAAGGACTGAGGAGGAGGAGAGCTATGGGCAGCTGAGGGGCTGGATGGCTGTGAAGAGGCGGAGGGGGGAGGTCAGGACCTAATGCAAGAAGAATGGAGATTTTTTAGGATGTAGCTTTGCTCCAGGCTTCCCAGATATAAACCAGTTTTGAGAGGCAGCCACCAAGGAGTGTAAATGGGTCATAGTGATGTCAGGCACTTAGATATGTCCCCAGGTCCACCAACACTCTTGTTTCTTCCTTGGTTTGTTGCTGAGAGGCAGCAGGTACTGTTGAGTGAGGGCTGCCTGGAGGGTTCATGTACTGCTGGAGAAACGAATGGTTTGCCATGGGAGTTGTCTTCTGTTGGGCAGAAAATTGTACTGGATTGTGCTAGAGCTTGTTTTATCTTTTAAAAAAATACTCTGGATGGTGCTAAAACGTGTACAGGATATTGAACATCATATTTCTGCATAAAAGAAGATTGCAAAGAGTTGCTGCTTAGGAAGACCTGGGAAGTGTGAGAGGTTTATCAGTCTGCTCCAGGGTTCCTGCAGCCTTTCTGCACCAGCTGGGTCCCTTTTTGGGGACAGCCTTGGGGGAGGTGATGCCCTCGTGAGCCCAAGGCTCTGCCTGCTCAGCACATGAGTGCTGCTGAGTTGAACCATGAGTGGATTAGGGATCAGAGAAGGCTTTTGGGGACGCTTTGACCGGCAGCCACAAGGGTGCACGTAGTGATCATTCACTTTATTAAAGGCACCTGTAAGATGGATGTTGCTGCGTGATGCCACGGGGTATGGCATCAGGGGTTAAGAGGAGCCAGGGTAGAAGCCTGCTCTGGGAAAGGGCTCTTCATCCAACCCAGTAGCCTCCCAGGGATGCTACATAATTAAACAACTTATTAAAATAATGTTGTTAATGTGCACTGGGGGAAAGATTATGAGAAAGATAAGTGGGTAGTGTCCACAACAAAAAGCTAATGAAAAATACTGTCTCCTTGCATTACATTGTGTACCCATAGATGGACCAGAAATAAATTACTACAGTTATTTTTTTTGTCATATAATGCTATGAAAACTATGCACTTTATGGTAGTGTTTGCATGAAAGGGATACCAGTGCGGTACTCCATGTAATTATGCATGGGATTAGAGGAAATTCTGAAATTATAGTGTACATTAGTTTTTTAGAGACCTTTTAAGATAAAAGCCTGGAGTAAAGTCAGGCAGTTTATCCCTTTTTCTGGTTGTGCTCTCTGGGGGTGTGGGGATTAGGGCAGCCCCCAGAGAGGTTCCCCTGCCCACAAGAACTCCAGTGTTTGTGAGCCCTGCGGTGCCAGCTCCCGCTGAGTCCTCAGCAGCGGAGACTGGAGAGAGAGACAGCTGTGAGAATGCCTTTGGAGGCAATTTTCTCTCATGGATAATTCACAAGATATAATTATCCAGGCAGAGAGAGAGCTGATGGCATGAAACCCATCTAAAATATGGCCCAGTCTCAAACTGGCTTCAGGCTCCTGCTTTATTCAATAATTTCCGGACAAGAAATAACCTCTCTCAGTGCCTAGGAGGGATGCCAGTGTAATACCTGTATTCTGTAATACATCTTCTTTTGTATTTTTTTCCCATTAACATTTAAAATCCTGATACACAAAGATACCCTCAATCTTCACACTCAGCTGTGCATGCGTTTCCCAGTTAGAATTTCCTTGCCAGCCTTACAGATTTCCTCTGGCTACCACTGCCCAGAAGATAAAATTGTGATTATAGCATAATGTATCATGTCTGAATTAGTACTCAAAAAAGAAGCAGAGACAGTAAGTAACATTTGAAACACTCATCATATAGATCCTGATCTTCATCAGCCCAAGCTCTTGCAGAGGTGTTTTGATTTCCCAGTTCAAATGGTGCTGATGTATGGATGAATACGTGTTTTCATTACACATTGGGACATACTTTGCTCTCAGGGATGCAGCCAGTCCTTCTTTATTAATGATATACATTGATTAGCATTTACCGAGAGTCCAGAAAACCTGTGTGCCAGCAAAAAATGGAAAAAAATAAAAAGATGTTTTCCATGTCCTGTGGGAAGTCCAAAAGAAGTCTTCAGAAGTGCTGTGAAATTACAAATTGATATCTTGACCTAGACGTGGGGGGTATCCCAAGGTGAGATCTGCATTCTCGTCATCTCCAGGAATGATTCATTTCCCCGGGCAGAGTGTGGATTTTTTGGGCTTAGAATCACAAAATGTTTTGGGTTGGAAGTGACCTTGCAGACCATCCAGTCCCATCCCCTGCCATGGGCAGGGACACCTCCCACCAGACCAGGTTGCTCCAAGCCCCCTCCAACCTGGCCTTGAACCTCTCCAGGGATGGGGCAGCCACAGCTTCTCTGGGTAACCTGGGCCAGGCTCTCACCACCCTCACACCAAAGAAGTTCTTCCCCACATCTCAGCTTCATCTCCCCTTTCAGTGTCAAATCCTTCCCCCTCATCCTATGGCTCCCCTCCCCAATCAAGAGTCCCTCCCCAGCTTTCCTGGAGCCCCTTTGGGGACTGGAAGGGGCTCTAAGTTCTCTCTGGAGCCTTCTCTTCTCCAGGCTTAACCCCCCCAACTCTCTCAGCCTGTCCTCACAGCAGAGGGACTCCAGTCCTTGGAGCATTCTTGTGGCCTCCTCTGGCCCTGCTCCAACTAGTCCATGTCCTTCCTGTGCTGAGAACCCCAATGCTGGATGCAGTGCTCCAGACAGGGTCTCCCTATATCAGAGCAGAGGGGCAGAATCCCCCACCTCGCCCTGCTGGCCATGCTTCTTCTGATGCAGCCCAGGATGTGAGGTCTTTCTGGGTCGTGTTGAGCTTCTCATCCACCAACACCCCCACATCCTTCTTCTCAGGGCTGCTCTCCAGCCATTCTCTGCCTAGCCTGGATTTGTGCTTGGTTTTCCCCTGACCCAGGAGCAGAACCTTGCACTTTTAGCCTTCTTGAACTCCATGAAGTTTGCACAGACTGGTCTCTCCAGCCTGTCCAGGTCCCTCTGGATGTCATTCCTTCCCTCCAGTGTGGGTTCCAGAGACTGTCTGCTGCTGCAGCTCTGGTGGGCTGTGGACTTCAGCCCCAGCCATTTCTTCTGCCTGACTTATTTAGTTCATGCTGCATCAGGTTCTGTCAAAAAGCAGCTTTGGAGAACTTGCTGATACCTGGAAGATTTATGGCTAGATGGGTTGATTGTGCTATGGTTGCAAGACTCATGATTTATAATTACATATGCGATGGCTCCAGGGGTTTGATTCAGGAAAACAATTAAATGCAGTCTTGCATCTGTGTCTCTCCAAGAAGCCAAGTGAGCAGACAGTGTATATTAAGCAGCAGTGGGGACAAGGGACACTTATCTGAGCACGGAAATTGGGGTTGTTGCACTTTTCTCCTGGCAGCAGTTCACATATCGCAGCAGAGAGAAAAGCAACTGGAATCTTTGCTGCTTGGTTGGTGGGTCCATCAACAGTGCCGTGACCCCACCATTCCCAAGTGACAGATTATTTAGAATACGATGCTTTTTCTGACTTTCTCTTTGTATTTTCCACACTTGGCTGGGCGGATCAGTAGAGTCCAAGAGGCAAAAGCACTGGTGAATAACTCCATTAGTTAGTAACCCACCGTGATGTGCTGGGGCTGAATAAGTCCTCAGATGACTTGGGTGATGATGGAGAAGCCTCCCTCGAAGGTCACAAGTTGCCAGCCAGAAACTAGCTACCAGGTTAAGTTGCTCATTGGATGGGGCTTCACTGCAGCTGTTTTATGTGGTACTTAATTTTTACTGATGTTGCTCATTTAATTAGTATTAAGATCACTGGGAGGAGTAAATCGGTTTTGAGAGTTATGGATTGTAAAAGAATAGGAAGGCTGTTAGGTTTGGGGTTTTTTAAAGATGAAAATAATTTGAATTAGCTCACCCAATCACCTGTTACCTCAGCCTCACAAATGCTAATGGGTGAGCTTATGAAGGAGCATACTCCCATTTTGGCTGTGTAAATGATGCAGAGGTTGAGACGGGAAAAAAGCAGATAGGTTTTAAACTATTGAATGTGGCATGTGAGCAGAGAGAAGGTGTCTACCTCTACTACTTAACAAAATGCTTGAGGTGTTTAATGGGAGCTGTTCTCAGTCATAGACTGCAAATTGTGTTGAGGTCTCTCCCACTTTGGTTGCTGTGCATTTCACTTGCAGTAAGACCATAGGGATTTGAGGTGATATTATTACATATATATATTCAAATATATCAGGCCCAGCAAGCACGGGTTCATGAGGGGCAGGTCCTGCTTAACAACCGTGATCTCGTGGGATAAAGTGACCCACTTGGTGGATGAGGGAAAGGCTGTGGATGTTGTTTACCTGAATTTTAGCAAGGCCTTTGATACAGTCTCCCACAGTATCCTCCTGAGGAACTGTCTGACCATGGCTTGGACTCTCCAATGGGTTAAAAAAATGGCTGGAGGCCGGGGCCAGAGATTGGTGGTGAATGGAATTAAATCCAGTGGCAGCCAGTTACAAGTGGTGTCCCCCAGGGCTTGGTATTTGGGCTGGTTCCCTTTAACATCTTCATCAATGATCNGGTGGAGAGATCTGGAGCACAAGTCTTGTGAGGAGAGGCTGAGGGAGCTGGGGGTGTTCAGCCTGGAGGAGGCTCAGGGGAGACCTTCTGGCTCTCTACAACTCCCTGAAAGGAGGGTGTAACCAGAGGGGTTTGTCTCTTCTTGCAAGAAACAGGTGATGGGACAAGAGGAAATAGCCTGAAGTTTCACCAGGGGAGGTTCAGGTTGGAGATTAAGAAACATGTTTATGCTGGAAGGGTTATTAAATCTTGGAATGGGCTGCCCAGGGAAGTGGTTGAGGCACCATCCCCGGAGGGATTTAAAAGCCAGGTTGACATAGTGTTCAGTGACATGGTTTAGTGATGGATTGTTGTTTTTCATCAGAGTTAGGTTGATGGTTGGACTAGCTGGTCTCAAAGGTCCCTTCCAACCTGGACGATTCTATGATTCTATGGTTTATATTTATTTATATGTACATATTCCAGAGCCCATAACCGCTGTTTTTTTCTTAGTGCTTCCATCAGCAATCATCCCATGTTGGCTTTCAAAAGCACAAAAACCTGTTTTTACCTTTATTTCAATTGAATAAATTTCACATTCTTTCCTCTTTAGCTGCTGAGACTTCTTTATCCACAAGGGATATGCAGAAACCTTGAAATAGCCACAGGAGTAAAACAGCTCTCAGGAATAACCCCTACAGCTCTGAAGAATGTAGCAAGTGAATCTTCACCCCTGGGACATCTTGTCCCTGCATCCTCACTTTTGCAGGGGTGAGCATGTTATGACAGCACGTCCAAACCTCAGTAAATAGATTTAGACAAGTCTGCTTAAACTGTTGTAAGTATTTTCACCAACATTTGAGTACTCAATGTGACAGTTTATCAGGAGGCATCCAGCATCTCAGAGACGTTGCAGACTGTTGAACACAGGTGACACGTGAGGACAGGACACAGTTTCAAAGGCTATTTCTTTGGTTTCTGTTGGTCTGTTTTGGAAAAATGCCAAATTGCCTAGAAAACTGTTCATACCGAATGCTGATTTTTTTAAAAAATTAGTGTTTCCTGACTTTTAACTGAAATCTACAAATGGCAGGAAAATTCCCATTTCTGCAGGAAGACAGTTGTAAGATGTTCTCATTTTTCTGGCGTGGCTGCTGTGGAAGCCAGGGGGAAGGTGATTTCCATAGGAGCCAGGAACGGGGTGATCGTGATAACTTGTGTTTGGAAACCTCATCTGAGATGTCTGAGAAGATCCTTGTGTGCAGGTGTTTGCTCAGAAGGATCAGATGTGTATGAATGTCGCAACAGCTGCAGAATGGTTGCGTAGCTCTTCAGGGGCTTCACATAAAATTTAAATGAAATGCAGAGATAAAATAATGGTACTAGAGAACCATCTCAGTCTCTAAAACCTGTTCTCATAAGCAGCCAGAAGAACTTCTGTTCTTTGAAGCCTGATTCTCCTCCAGGCCCTGTCCTCTCTGTAGTTGGATGTGGCGTGACCCGGGGGTCAATGTCCTACTGACACCTTTGTGGCAAAGGTCCCTCAGAGTAGAATCATAGAATGGTTAGAGTTAGAAGGGATTCTAGAGATCACCAATTTCCAACCCCCCTACCCTGGGCAGGGACACCTCCCACCAGACCAGGTTGCTCCAAGCCCCCTCCAACGTGGCCTTGAACCCCTCCAGGGATGGGGCAGCCACAGCTTCTCTGGGAACCTGTTCCAGTGTTTCACCACTTTCACAGGAAAGAATAGTAAAAAGTAAAAAAAGTAAAAAAGTATGTTGCCCTAGACCTTAGATAAGCCTGGAAACATCATGGGTGTTCTACCACAGGCAAAGTTCTGTTAGTGCTTCTGGAAGGAGAGCTTCTGCAGGCATCTTCTCATGTAAATATCTGAATAAATCAAACCCTAGCCACCCTTCACTCCAGTGATTGCTGGAGTCTTGTGCTTCCGAGCTCTTAAATGTAAGGTGTTGATTGCTCTTGGCTGGCACAGGTCAGAATGGAGGTCTACGAAATTTTGAAAACAAGCTAACAGAACAAGAAATGAAGGGATATTTTCCCATCAGTATTTAATTTGGGGCAGTCTTGTTTGGGCTTCAAAGCTGGGAGAGGGAAAATTTAATCGTGACTTTGTCATCCATCTCCAGATTAAATTGCAACCATCAAGTGCTTTACCAGCCACAAAAGTACTTTGACAGGAACCTTTTCAGTTTACTCAGTTTGGGTTTTCCTTTCAGTCGTGAGGTTTGAAGTGATGGTTTGAGGCCACAAATTAAAAACCCGAAACATTTAATTGACTTTTTTGCTCTTAATTTTAAGGGTACTGGGGAGAAGTGAACCCCAGCTCACTGTACAAAGTGGTGACTCACTGGTGTGCTAATTTTAAGCTATTAAACGTCACAGAGACTCCCTGTGGTGCAGGAAACCCCGCTGTGAGCTTTGGGAGTTTGGAAGCTCGGATGGCCTGTGTCATGCCTTTTTATGATGAATTCTTCATCTGGTCATTTTTAATGTTCCATAATTTAGTGCAAAGCATAAAAGAAGGATGTCTAATAATGTGTAATAGTCTCAGGTTTTACAAGATGAATGGATTGATGTTAGCGCTTGAAAGACTATAAAGCTTCTGCTGAGGGTGCACCTGAGACTGAAGCATATGGAGGTGGTTAGTGGTAGCCCATGTGATGGTCAGCTATCTCTGTGTATGTTAGTGTGTGTCTTATTTCAGAACATCTTCTTAATTTTGTAAGATTTTCCTTGGGATTGCAAATACTGGCTGCATTGGGAAGCTGGGGTTGATCCACACCTTGTTGAACTATGGCAAGGTTCCCACCAAACACCAGGGTTTGGGAGTGGAGCCCACCAGCCGTGTGATTTTCCTGTAAATTAGAGGAAAGCTTCTGGAGTGAAGGATCAATGTTTCTGCAACTTCTGAGCATCATAACTGACGTTGTCACCACAGACACCAGTGTCTCATTGTACGGACACAAAGGAGGGACCCAAATGGGCTCATGCTGGGCTGGTTTGGCCGAGTGACCTTCAAAAGGCAGCATCAATGCACTGTTCAGGTAGACCATTTTGGAGCATGGAGTGGGATTTGGGCACAGTACTAAATAGCTGCCCCAGAGAAGGCTGTGGTTCTCCTGGGGTGAAAAAGGCTCATCCCTTGAGTCCTAAGGCTTCAGGGTGGACATTTAACCCCCTTTGCGTCCTCGAGGTGGGGCTTGTTTTCATCAAAACCACTGCTCTTTGCCAGACTTCGGCAGGTAAAGGTTCAGGTCCTACTTTAAGCACTAAGTCCAGAGAGGTTCTTCCTGAAGAGCCTCTAAAACCTGGTGAGGGACAATATGCCTATGGGTTATCCCTTCAGGAGTGGACTGAGAGTGCAGGGAGTAAATCCTCCTTCCTGCAGGGCATCATAGTTTATTGGTATAAAATGTTGATATAATTAATTTCCACAGAGAGAGCGAACTAGCTATACCGGAAGTGTTTGTCTTTTATATTTTTAAAGCTTCATATAACAGAAGTATTTTGATTAAAAATAAAATAAAAAAAACCCAAAACCCAAACACCATGGTCCTGACTAAAAAAAAAAAAATAATTACTTGCACTAACAGAACTTTTAATCTGCACCCAAGTCACAAAACCAGCTTTTATTGATGTCAAAGTTGCTTTAGAAAAGGAAAGAGTAAACAGGATTTGGCCTTTAATTTCTGAAGGGCTTTGATTTTGCAGAGGCATTAAAGAGACAGAGAAGATGGGTATTGAATTATTTAACAATTGCTGGTAAAATTAAGCTTCAGTCAGGCTGTTTTTACAGAAATAATCTTATGAATAAAAACAAAACGATCTGAGGCAACCCCAATATACAGAGCTCATATGCCGCTGGCTGAATTGTTTCAAAGTAGTCCATGAAGTGGTCTTGCAAGTCAAAGCCAGCTGGGGCCTTTCATGTGGCCTGTTCACGCTTCCCCCAGGAGAAAGCTGCTGCTGCTGGATTATACAAGCGTCTTTTCTCTCTAAATCTGAAACCAAGGGGAAAATATGCAAAAAAGGAGTTGGGGGAATTTGGCGCTTTGAATTTATTTTTCTCTTTGGCAGATGGCATTTAAGTGATTTATTGGCCAAACCCAATCTATTCTCATTAAGAAGAGAGTATTTAATGACTTTGGAGGTGGGTATTCAAAACAAAAAAGTGATAATCGAGCCGATTGCACTCAGTTACAAAATATAGCAGCCCTTCATCAAACAGACTTAAAAGAGTGTTTGAGAGCCACTGCTGAGGGCTATGATTTTCTTTCATGTGCACTTTAATTCACTGTCCTTTTCAGTCAGTGGCGCATAAATAGGCATAGTTTAAATTAAGGGAAAAGCATATCTTTATTATCATATCCATTGGCTGAACCACTAAGTGGTTGATGCCTGGGAGCTGCTGCTGCTTGGGGGCTCGGGAGGCTTTTATAAACCCTCTCCCTGCCCAGAGCGTTCATTTGCTGCTTTCTCCTGGAAGGTCTACATTAAATCTTGGCCAGGTTAAATACCAAAATGCTTTCATGGTACTCGTAAAGCCCATACACATGGCACCTGTGAGCAGGCTCGTTGTGGCAGACCAGGTGCCTGGTCTTGGTGCTGGTGAACCCTGGCCACTTGTAACCACCTCTCTTCATCCTGGGATTCCGGGACAAACACTCAGGATTTGAATTCTGCAAGTGGGAAAAAGCCAGGGAAGGGCAGTTTTGCGAGTTCCTGGTGGTTGTGCTCTTTCACTTGCTTAGGTCCTCACTGAGGCTGTCTGTATGGGTTTGTCCAAAAATTTACCTCTGAGTATTGTAAAATTCTGGGATTTCTTAAAGACTCTCTGAGGAGTCGGAGCTAATGGTGCCTCTTAAGCTGTGTGAGGGCTTTTTGCTTCAGAATGAGGTAGGATCAAGACAGTAAACCTCCTGGGGCAGAGCAGGAACCTTGACTGTGGCACATTTAAGAGTGCGGCCAGACTGATGGGCTGGTGTGGACCAACAGTTCCAGAGATTAATGTCACACGGTCTTGAGGACCTTGGTGATATGGAAAGACATCTAATGAGGTAAAAGTCACCTAGAGTGAGGTGGCGGGGATAAGTGGCAGAGCATAGCTGTAGGTAGGTGTGATTTGGTGGCAGCAGGGAGGAGTGACTCTACAGATGGTCTAGAATGTGGCAGATGTCCTCTATCCAGCCCTCTCCACTCAATCACTGCTTCCTCTGAAGACAGGACTTTCCTGGGAGGATTTCTTTTACAGTCACTTCATGCACAGATCAAGCAGTAGCTCTGAGAGCACTATTAGGTGCAGGTTTGGTCTCTTGCAGGCTCTGCTTTTCTCCACATCCTACAGATGGAAGAATCATGGCTGAACATCAAGCTTTGAAAGAGACAGCTTGTCTCCAGAGCACAGTCCCCACGGCCCCATCATTTGTAACAGGAAGTGACACATCAGAGGAGCTCAAACTTGAAATGAGCATCACAGGTTGGAATTAATAGGAGTGTTTCAGGCTTTGACAAGAGGCTGTTGGGTTCCTGGAGGTGCCAGGACTCCAGGGTGGTGATCCCCCACCATCTCCCTGCCTCCTGGTCTTCAGGAGCATGGGGCTCCTTTGAAGAACAGGGTGAAAACTGGCAGACGATATTGTTGCCAGTGATTTTCTGCACAAGCTGTAAATGAAAACACATTCAGAAGTGGTTTAGTTGCATGGTTTTGAGGCTTCAAATGCAACTCTCATCAGTGGCTCTAAATGACTCTGTGTAGTCATGGTCTGGTGTCTGGCTTTGGGCTGCGGGTGGAGAGGCTGCCTCCCTGCAGAATCACTGCTGGCTTGTCAAGCCCTGCTGCACAACAGCGTTTGTAGGAGCTTTATAGAGGAGCATCAGCTGTCCTGATGCTAAAGGGTTTGGTGAGGCAGTGGGTTGTCACTGGTCCTGCTCCCTGTCACGAGCCCCACAGCTTTGGCTCACATATTTGCATCCCCTGCAGAGGGAGGATGGGGTGGGGAGGAGTTTTTAGGATTTTTGGTGTCCCCAGATCAAAAAGGTGTTGTGCTTCCAGTTCCAAGAGAATCTGGGGAGAGCAAAAAGCTCATTCGGGGAAATGGGAGCTGGGAACAGAGTTTTGCTCTGATGAGCTCTCTGACCAAGTGTCTCCCTAGGCCTTAATAGTGGAGGAAAGGTGGGTTTTATGTGCTGGGCGCTGTGGTGGTTAATGAACACCTTTCCTCAGATCCCAGCTGCCTTGTAGCTGCTCTGCTTCTTGAAAGACGAGCAGGTAGTTGCTAATGAGCCGTCAGGTTGGGGATGTTCTTAGCTTGATCTGAGGAGCGCTCATCTTGCTCTGATTAATGCCTGGGCGAGCTCACCTTGTGCTGGGTGGAGAGGGAGCTGGTCTGAGCCTCCTGCAGTGAAGGAAAAAAAATCTGCTCTCTGTCAGGAGGGCTGGTAGCTGAGCTCTGCTCTGGGCCGAGCAGCCCTTTGCCTGCCCCACAGCTCATCCCCTCCCTCCTTTAGTCCTGTCCTTAAATTTGCAAGCATAGAGTGGTAATAGCTTGGTGTGGTGTCTCTATTAACCCAGCAGAGCCCAGGGCACCAGCTGATAGCACAGCATTGCTGCACCAACACCAACTGTCTTCCTCCTGCCTTCTCCTTTCTGCTTCTCATGGTGGTTTCCCTTCAGAAAAAAAGTAGCTTGGGAGGGAACTAAAAAAAAAAAAGATGACATGAAATATTCAAGTGCACAGCTGTCAGCAGCTTTGCGTGGTGTCATAAGACTTCAAAGTTTTGCCGATGGAGCAAACTGGCCTGTCCAAATGGGAGAACTGGGCTGAAGAGGAGGTTTTGATGCTGGGAGAAGTTGGATGTTGCATAGGTCATGCTCCTCCACCATCCCAATCACCCCCCCTGAGAGGTTCCTCACCTCCTGGAGAAAGGGAGGCTCAGGTTTTCCAGTCCTCTTTCCTCTGCTGAGAAGCAGATTGATGTCTGTAAAGGCAGCGGGCCATTCCCTTGCCATTGCTGCCGCCGCCACCGCTGCTCTATTTTTCTTTGCAATTAGAAAAGCCATCAATCATTTTCACAAATGTGCACCTTATAATTGCCTCCTCACGCTCACTGTTTAGCATCGATGTTCTTGTCAAGTCTAGCCCTGGGAAAAAAGAGCATCTGACAGGTTTCCCAGAGCTCGGCAGAGATTCTCCACAAATGGACTTTCCATGCGGCATTTAATGACCATGTGGTTTCCAGTTTTCTGGCTTCTTCCATAGAGGAAAGAAGGTTTTTTTGTTGGGTCTGGTTTTTTCTTTTTTTTAATTCCTGTTACAATGACAAAATTTTGTCTTTAGGTGTGGGAAGTCTGCTGAGGCAGGGAGCCAAGAAGCAGCATTGAGAAATCCTGGCAGTACGAACTTTATGACGATAGAAAAACAAAAGGGCTGGAGAACCGCAGTCTGAGGATTTTCAAACTGGTGACAGCCCTGAGTGGGACTGGAGTGGGACTGTTGAAAGTGGTGAGAATATCTGTGGCCAAAGCAGAGGCGCTAATTAAAGGCTGACACTAAGAAAGGGTTTGGGGATGTTTGGAGATGCAGCTTGTTATGTTTTAGAGGGAGTCGGGAGGCTTTCGGTGGGTGGGTGCACTGGAAGGGACACTAAGATTTTGATATAAAACTGTTTGCACAGAATAAATCGTGCAATAAAATGGGTGTTTAGAAACTGCTCGTACCTGCCCATGTTTGCACGTCAGGAAAAGATCAAACCATTGGTCGTAAGAGTGAGTGCTGCATTGAAGTGTTAATTGTATCAACTTGAAAAATGAGTGATTTGCTTTAAAATGGAAAATGAGGTGGCTGAGAGTAGTTCCCTGGAATATTCCTCTCCTGAGAGTAGCTGCGACTTTCAGCGCAGCTTGGGATGTCTCACTGTTGCACTGACGCATGCTGTGAACGCCTCAGCCAAGGCAAGGTCTTGTAGAGCTGGACTGAGAGCCCCTGAGGTAATAGGTGACAGGAGGGCAGCTGCCACCAAGCGCCTTGGGGGCTCAGTGGAGTGCTCCTCTAAGAAGATGATGTGGCCAGCAGACTGATTGAAGTATCTCTACACCAATGCACACAGCACGGGTAACAAACAGGAGGAGTTGGAAGCTGTCCTGCTACAGGAAAACTATGACATGGTAGCAATTAGAGAAACTTGGTGGGACAAATCCTATAACTGGAGTGTGGCCGTCAATGGCTACAAGCTGTTCAGAAGGGACAGGAGAGGAAGAAGGGGTGGAGGTGTTGCCCTCTATGTCAACAAGTGGCTATGTAAAAAGAGTGTGAAGAGTTAGTTGTTGCTAAAGAATAGCCATGAGCAGGTTGAAAGCTTCCAGATGGAGAGCAGTGACAAGTGGTGTCCCTCAAGGGTCCGTGCTGGGACAGGTACAGTTTAACGTTTTTATCAATGACATAGACAGAGGGATTAAATCCACCATCGGCAAGTTTGCAGATGACACCAAGCTGTGGGGTGTTGTCAGTACACCAGAGAGATGG